>CM046430.1:12608610-12943638 GCA_025506505.1 Flaveria sonorensis | reverse complement strand
GAACAGGGTTCTTATTGTTAAGACATGGAAAGACCCCATATGAGTTATGGAACAAGAGGCCACCGTTCATTGGCTTTCTTAGGTCCTTTGATTGCAGGTGCACCATACTAACACATAGACTATTTAGCAAAAATTGTTGAAAAGTCGGATGATGCTATCTTTGTTGGATATCCTCAACCTCTATTGCTTATAGAGTGTATAACATTAAAAATCAACAATTTGAGGAATCATCCAACATTGTTGTCAATGAGCACACTCCTTGTGTTAAGGAAATGGTCCTGATTATATCTTCAATTTAGAATTGTTTCCAAACTATTCTAAACCATCTTGTGAGAATGTTTCAGCTGGAACAGGAACTCAATATGACCCCTATGAAGATCAACTGTTTGAGTTACCCAGACCTATTCCTAGTTCTCCAAGAAGAATTGAAGATCAATCTCCTTCAACTGGAAGTCCTGAAAACATGAATATCTCAGGAAACAATAGAGCATCAACAAGTTGTCAGCCAACTAAGCCTAATAACTCAACAGCTGACAACTCCAGCATTTAACACCAAGCTGATGAAGACAGTGATCTAGAGGAACATACAAGTGTTGATACTATTTCACAACAAAATACCATTGATGTTGTCACACATTCATTCAATCAGTCCTCATTGAATGAGTGTGAGACATCAGCTGGTCATGGGGTTTAAAATCCTGAGCAAAACTTCTTAAACCTGGATCTATCTAGCAACTAGATGTGATTCCTAGGCTCAGGATACACAACACTCATCCAGCTGAGAAAATCATTGGGGATGTCTCAGAAGGTGTGAGAATAAGAAGTCAGACCTACAATAGGAATGTCTGCAGGTACTCATGCTTTCTCTCTCAAATAGAACCCAAGAAGGTGGAAGAAGCCTACAAGGACAATAATTGGTTGAAGCAATGCAAGAGGAGTTGCTTCAGTTCAAGAGGCAAAAGGTATGGAACTTGTGTCCATTGCCACCTGGCCAAGTCCCCATTAGCACTAAGTGGGTGTTCAAAAACAAAAGTGACGACAAAGTTTGATCATCAAGAACAAATCAAGACTTGTTGTTCAAGGATACACACAGGAGGAAGGCATAGATTACACTGATGTCTTGCGCCTGTTGTAAGACTTGAGACTGTGCGAATCTACCTTGCTTTTGCATCATACATGAACTTCACAGACTATCAACTTGATGTCAAATGTGCATTTTTGTATGGGGATATTGATAGAGAAGTCTATGTGTGCCAACACCTGGATTTGAAGACCCACAGAACCCTAACTATGTGTGCAAAACTGGATAAAGCTCTTTATAGGTTGCATCAGGCACCTAGGCTATGGTATGAGACACTGTCTTAGTTCCTTCTGAAGAATGGCTACACCAGAGGCACCATAGACAGACATTGTTCATAAAGAAGTCTGGGAAGGACATGTTGCTTGTTCAAGTCTATGTCGATGACATCATATTTGGATCCTCAAATGACCAAATATGTAAAGACTTTAAAGGCATCATGAGAAAGAAGTTTGAGATGAGTTCCATGGGAAATATGGAATTCTTCCTTGGAATTCAAGTGAAGCAAATGGAAGAAGGGTTCTTCATTAGTCAATCTAAGTATGTCAAGGATATCTTAGAGAGAATTGAGATGAAAGATTGTAAGCCAGCCAAGACACCTATACCCAGAAATCATAATCTTTGTCTTGATTCTGAGGAGGAGGATACTGATCAGCATCAGTACAGGGCAATTATTGGGTCTCTGATGTATCTCACTGGAAGTAGACCTGATATCATGTTTGCAACTTGCATCTGTGCAAGATATCAGGCTGCTCCAAAGGTGTCTCACCTAATTGCTGCCAAGACAATCCTTAGATACCTCAAAGGAGCTCCCAAATTGGGTCTCTAGTATCCCAAGAATAGGGATTTTAACCTTTATGGTTACATGGACATGATTATAGTGGCTGTAACATCAACAAGAAATCAAAATCAGGAGGATGTCAATTTCTTGGTGGAAGGATCATCTCCTGGCAATGCAAGAAGCAATCATGTGTATCCACATCTACTGCTGAAGCTGAGTATATTGCTGCTGCAAGCTGCTGTGCTCAATTGCTTTAGATTCAGAATCAGATGCTGGATTATGGTTTCAACTTCATGGAGACCCCTATCCACATAGACAACAAGAGTGCCATATCTATCACAAAAAATCCAGTCAAGCACTCCAAGACAAAGCATATTTAGACATCAGGTACCTTTTCATTTGAGATATTCATGAGAAAAATCTAATCAAACTAGTCAAAGTCAATTCAAATGAACAATATGCTAATTTGTTCACCAAATCCTTTGATGAACAAATATTTAAATACTTAACCACAGCTATTGGGATGATTACCATTGACTAGTCTATCTCTTTTAAAGAAAACCTTTTAAAATGTGTCTTGTCTATGTTGTCTATATACAATCTAAGCCCTGTTACAAAAAGGTTTTCTTCAAAAATTTTCTAAGTATGAATTCTTCCAAAGAGAAATTTACCCTCGAAAGAGATCTTTATCTATCTTCCAAAGGCAAATTCCTCTGCATAAGTATTCTCTTCCAAAAAATTTTTAGCCTCGAAAGAAAATTTGATCATTGATCAAATCCACTTCCGAAGCTTACTAACTTCTTTTCTCTGAAGAAGCCCTTACTTTCGGAACCAAACTTGTCTTTGAGACATAGTTTGCCTTCGGAAGTAAAAGTGGCTTCGGAAGACAATACTGAGAAACACAAGTGTTTTCTCTCAGAAGCAATTTTACCTTCTGAAGAAAACTTATACTGTGTAACGGAAATCTTTGGGCCCCACTCTGTAAAAAGTAAGATTTTATTGATGATTGTCGGAATATTTTAAATGCTTTATCTTGCCGCCCTTGTCAAATCGAAACCTAAACTATCCTTTCACCTTATTGGTTTGGCTTTTTACCCCTCATTTAAAAACTTCCGACTCTCTTTCTTTACTTTCTTTACCACTGCAAAAGCCCCAAATTTCCATTATCCTTTTCACTCACTCTCAAATTCCTTCAATCAAACAGTACTCCCTTAACAATGGCCTTGAATCCTCAACATAACCAGGTCGCCATCCTTGATTCTTCAAAGGATGTTGATTTTGCCCCTATTGTCGAATTTCTGTCACAATCGACATACTTCACTACCCTCACTGTTAACCTCACCATCTACTCAAACCATATGGCTGAATTTGGGCCAATGGTCGAAGCGAGACGATTAACGATGAAAGGGTCATCAGATCGATGATCTACGGGCAGGAGATCACAATAACTGAATCAACCATCAGGGAGCATTTGGAGCTTCATGATGAGGGTGCCCCTACTGAATTCCCCAAATCTGAGTTGGAGGATACCTACACTCAGATGGGATATGGAGACGATGTGAGCAAGTCTATGGTCTATAAGTTTAACTTCTCCTACAATTGGAAGTTCTTGCTGCACATCGTCCAGCACTGCCTATCCAACAAGTCCGGGATTTTCACAAGTTTATCAGAGTCATTTTATTCTATAAAATGAAAAACATAGTGGAATTAGAATGAAAAACTTGTTACAGTTAATATATATAAACCAATTATATATCTGCTAAAAACCCATAATGGATCGTTATATCGTTATAAACATACTTAAAAACAACCATAGGGTGTTTAGAATTCTACCTCTCAAATAGGTCAGAGGAAGATAATCTTTGAACAGTAGCTTCCAAAGTAGGAGGCCTCAAGCTTGTCTAACCCAAGCTTCCAACAAAACACCAGGTTGCTAGGATTTTCACTTGAACGAGTTTCTGTTCACTGTTCTCTTCGACCGATCGAGAGAGAACCAACAGGAACATCGATGTGCACCTTTTGTGTGTGTTGTAAGTTATCAGAGAGAGTGGTTGAATGCAATCATATATCGCATGTCCTATGAACCTAAATTTCAGAGAGAGAGAAAAATGGGCGGGACCCAGCCCCTTAACCCATCCGTATTTCTCTAACATTCACCCGCATTAGAAAATGCGGATGAACAACCTCCTACCATATTTGTAAATGCGGATGAAGAAATTTCATCCGCATTTCCCAAATGTACATCCGCATTTGTAAATGCGGATGAGTAGTTCCATCAGCATTTCTACAAATGCACATCCGTATTTGTTAATGCGGACAAACAGTTCATCAGCATTTCCCAAATGCATATCCGCATTAGTAAATGTGGACGATCAGTTTCATCAGCATTTCCTTAAATGCTCATCCGCATTAGTAAATGTGGATGCTTATCTGCATTAGTAAATGTGGATGAAGAAATTCCTTCAGCATTTCCACAAATGCACACCGCATTAGTAAATGCGGATGAGGAATATTCATCCGCATTTCCTCAAAAGCATATCCGCATTAGTAAATGCAGATGAATAATAAAGAAATACGAACAAAAAGACTTGTATTGTTGTTCAACCATTTGAATAACAATACAAAATATTCTCTCTCTAGAATAAATTATCCATATAATTTATTCACAACACGAGTGCAAAAATTTAGAAACTTAATTTCTAAATATTTTAAGTGTCAATATTTATTTACATGATCATATCATAAAATAAATATTGTAGGTGTTTGTCTAGCTTGTTATTGGGTATGACCCGACTTGGATCATAACGTACTAGCCACATCAATTCAATATGTGTCTTGGGAAGACTGTTCCCAACAATCTCCCACTTGCACAAGATACATAGAGAATTGATGCAAGTAGTAAATACCGCCTAACAACAGTTTACTACCGCTAATATGCATGACGAAGTGCCATTCAATAACATCATCTTCCTCAAGTCCCTTACTTGAAAATGATTTAGGTGAATCTATCATTTATCCTTTTGTTATAGATGTCATGTTAAATCCAGAGACACAGAATGATCATTCTCTGTTGATTTAACTTTATCTGGCATTAGACATCATACTCTCAGTGAATAAGAGGAACAAATCCCATCTTGACTACATATGTTTCTCACAATCACCTTGTATCACACCTGAAACTAGCCTTATGTATTGTCCATATTTCAGAACAACAAAGAACTAGATCAAAGTATAATATTTGGTGAATATCGAAACTCCCCTGAGTAGCCAAAAAGGGACAGTCACATCGTTGGCTCAACTACTATTGCAGAGGAGCCACTAGGTGCTGATCAAGGTCCCGGGTCACTAGATAAAACTTCTCTATCCAGTATTGATCTATTAATCCAACCTGACGAGGACATTATATTCCATCCGAGCCATGATGTTGATCTACCACACCACTCTCAAGATCAACTGAGCCCAGGGAACCTCTGATATCTAGCCCACATCAGCTGAACCTAACTGAGATGAGTCCAACCAGTGTGGAGGTGACTCATGTAGGCTCAGCTGCCACTACTGAGAGTGTTTCACTAGCCTCTCAGAATAGTGGTAACATTAGTGAGATTAAGTCTACAATAACCTTGCTAATTGATGCCTCTGAAAGAGACATCAGTAAGCAAGGGTATCTAGGGTGCCAAGAAACCAATACTGGTGGTGATGATGAACATACTAGTTATGTTATCTCATCTCCGAATGATTCTTCAAAAGAAGATGAGGGTAGTCTGAAACTCACTATCAGAGACTTGCTTTCTAAAGTCTCAAACCTTGAATTAAAGGTTAAGACTTTAGAGGACAGGTCTGCCACTCAGCAACTTGAGATTGAACATCTCAAGGCTCAATTAGCTGAGAAACAGACTGAGAAGTCTGTTAGACATGTACCAATTCAAGTTTCTTTAAGTTCTTCCTCCAGCTCATCTACTTCTCAAGATGATGCTACCAAAAAGGGGGAGAATGTATAGAAACAAAGACATGTGGAACCCAGCACTGCCATCACTACTTCCCTTGATGCCATCTCTTCTTTCTTTCCCACGTAGCAACATCCTGCAACCATCTTTCCTCAACCACCTCCTATTACAATTCAAGTGGACCCAAGGATGCTTATTGACCTTAACAGATTCTTAACCAAATTTTTGATAAGCTCCTCCCTTGAACAATTCTCCCCTAATGTTGCCATAGCCTATTTTGGAGCTGAAGAGCTACAAAGGCTAAGTGCACCACCTACCTCTGAGGAGGAAGTTAGTTAACCTAAGGTCTCTATTGAACCTGAGATTAACTTCGAAGGGGAAATACAGACTGAATGCCCAGCAACCAACTTAGAAGGGACAGGTAGTGTAGTTCCAATAACTTCCAAAGCATAAATCCAAGCTGCAGAAGGAATAATTGAACTATCTTCCTTGTCCGATGACCTGTTCATCACAGAGGCCATTCTTGACCTGGCCTCTGAGGTCAATAGTGAACACTTCCTTACAACTCCCATCTCCCAAGCACCACAAGTTCAAACCCCCTCTCCCCAACTTGAAACCTCTAAGCATGAGTCTCCAAAGGTTAAATCTTCCTCTGATCCTAAGGGGAAGAGGAAGCTCACTACTGAAGAGCTTTTAGAGGAAGAAAGGCTGGAGAAGCTAGAAAAGAAAGTAAGAATTAATACTAGGAAGTTGTTGGCTGCAAGCAGCAAAGCAGCAGCAGCCGCCCAAGAGAGTATCAACAACTAGAGGAGAGTGGAGGTCATAGATAGGCTCATCAGCCCGGGAGTAGACAATAAAGATATCCTTCTACTCTTACTTTATGAGCTTGTAAAGCTGGAGAAGGCAACCTTGCTGCAAAAAGAAAAGGATGAAGCAGCAAGGTTGGCCATAGAGGAAGAAGAGGGGAGAAAGAAGAAGGAGGCAATGGAGAAGGAGAGGATGGAGAGAATAGCCTTTTTATATACTAGAGGCTATTCTCAGAAGGAGCTAGCACCTCATGATTATGATACGATCTTGTTCCTTTTTCATAAAGAGCAAGATCAAATCAACAAAGAAAGGAGGAAGGCTGCCAGGGAGAAGCTGAAGGAGAGGAAGAAGATGGAGGAAGAGACAAAGATTACAGCTACCAAGAGTGAAGGTGATAAGGACTGGATGAAAATCTACCTTAAAGCCCATGGATTCACTGGCAGGCAGGTGGTCCTATGTACCTAAAGACCCTACAGCGACATGTCAGCGACATCAAGGCTGGCATTCGCTTAGGAAGAAGGCAGGAGGTACTCCAAAGGAAGAGTGTTCAGTGGATGGCACCCAAACCAACTCCCAAACCCAAACTAGCACCCAAACCACAACCTATGCCTACACCTTTTCCCCTCCCATTAAAACTGAGCCAACCACTGAACCTTACACCCCTGAACCCACACCATCAGCCATACCTACACCTTCACCCACTGCCTCTTAACAACCTCCACCACCATATATCCTTAAACCCAAAACACAACCCCAAACCCAATCACTACCCAAACCATCTTCTGAACCATCTAAACCTCTGACCTTAGAAGAATTCAAGGAGATTAAAAGGAAGCTCATCAACTACACAATCCTGAGTGACATATCTTGTGAGGAAGAGTCCATAAAGCTGAAATACATTGATGGCTCTTCCTGTTCCCTCATAAGAGATGAATTCCTTGATCTACCAAGGGGAACACCGAACCAAGCTCTCTAACTTCTTGAAACCAACTCAGACGTACTTAATGAAGAAGAGAAGAAGTTGAGAAGGAGATTGGTGACTCTGCTGGACACAAGAAAAGGGACAAGATACAAACCAATCCCCTCAATCCTAGAAGCCAAATTGTCCAGTGGAGGTTCGATGAAGCTACATACAGCTTTGCTGTTGAAAGGGAGAATGGTCAAGTGAACAGACTTGATACATCTGCTCTACTACACTCCAGCAGGTTTGACATTGCTGAGTTAGCAGAGAGACCATTCTCCAATCCCTCCAACTCTCAGATGGCTGCTCATATCAGGAATCATCTAAGCAGTCTTCATGTTGAAGAGCTTACAAAGAAAGCCAAGACTGAAGAAGAGTAGAAAAAAAGAGCAAAGGAAGAAGAAGAATATGCAACCAGAAAAGGAAGAACATTCCTGCAGATGGTTGAAGGTCCAACTTTGGATCCTATATGTAGATGGGAATATGACTACTATTCCCGTCAACTAACTCTCTTTAGAGGGATGCAACAAAGGGTACAAATCATCGAGAGCAACAGATTGGATCTATTATCTACGGATGATCTGTACAAGCTCCTCCCCACTACATCAGAGAAGAACAAAGAGACAAACAAATATCTACTCTTCCTGGTGTTGAAGACATTAAGGAATAGAAGGGAGTGAAGTTTGGTAGCATCAGCTTAGGGGGAGTTTGTTGGATCATATGTGGCTGGTGCAGCCAAAACAACACTTAGAAGATTTTGATGTACAATTGAAGTGGTCTTCCGAAGAAAAAGTTGCTCTTCCGAAGACAAGTCAAAGATCTTCCGAAGCTCGAGGTTAAAGAACTTCCAAAGTGAGAACTCAGTCTTTCGAGACTAAGTAGTTCTCCTTCTGAAGTATACAACTTAGAAGATCCTAAAGACAAAGTCTTCCGAAGAATAAAGTCCTAAAGACTTGCAAAAGACTCAAAAGAAGTTGATTCTTCCAAAGTATAAATGGCCTCGGAAGAACTTATTCTTCCGAAGCCATTTAGCTTCGGAAGAACCAACTATGAACCAGTGGACATAAGTATGGTCTGTCTGATATCCGCTATAACCTCTGATATACTGCATGGGCTTTCCCATGCCCATGTAGTTGACCATTTTAATCCACTGTTCACCTATTATCAGTTAGTACAGCTGCCACTTTTAGTTGGTGACAAAAAGGTAAGTCATGGACCTGTCATGACTACCTAATCTAGGAAGTAATTAATCTTAGATACTTTACTTCTAGCAATGTAGTATTTGTCTAGTTGTAGATTCCAGCTGGTTATTCAAGTATAACCGGTTGTAGATAGTAGTATATATAGTTTCTTATTGTAACTTTGTAACTATGCTTGTAAGAGTCTTGTAATACTGAGTTGAGAAGTAATATATACAAGCATCTTGAAAAACTATTCTTGTGTTTATTTGTTTTCATTAACTTATTATATTACTTGTGAACTTAGTTAGAGATTTTGCTTTATCAAACCGAGTGAGATTAAGTGAGCTTGTGAGATAAACTTGTGTTGTGAAACCAACACCGATCCTGTAGTTATGCTATTAGTCTATGTTGATGATATAATCGTTACAGGTAATAAAGTTGAAGAAATCAGCAAAAGTAAAATTTCTTTAAAATACAGTTTTTAATCAAAGATTTAGGAGAGTTAAAGTACTTTTTAGCAATTAAGATTGTAAAAAATTATTCAAATTTAGTTTTGTCGCAACAACAGTACTACATTGAGCTTTTAAAAGAATTTATTTTGAGTTGTTGTAAACCAGTCAAGACGCGGATCGAACAAAATTACATAATTTCAACTGATTGTTCAAAAAATATTTGCCCTGTTAGATGATATAACTTGTTTCAATAAATGATTGGAAAACTCATTTGTTTGTCTCACACGATACATGATATATCTTACACAATTCAATATTTAAGTCAAATTATGCATGAGCCTGCTCAATTCCATCTTCAAGATTCTTTAAGGCTATTAAGGTACCTAAGAAAGTCACCAGGAAAAGGAATGATAATAGAAAAAACCAAATTTTGCATCTGTTTGTTTTTTTTTGTTTTTTCTGATTCTGATTGGGCAAAGTGTGTAATTCGTTAGTCTCATGGAAAAGCAAGAAACAAGGTATGGTTTCGCGTTCCACTACTGAAGCCGAGTATAAGGCTATGTGCTCGGCTACGTGTGAGGTTATTGTATATAAATCTATTAAGAGAATTACATGTATATGTTGAAATTCCATTAAAACTTTTTTGTGACAATTCTGTTGCAATTTTGACTTCAGCAAATCTAGTTTTTCACGATTAAACAAAGCATTTTGAAATTAACCCTTTTTTTCTTGCAAGAAAAAGTATCTGTTGGTTTGATTAAAATTTTTGGTATTGTGTCAAAGGAGAAACTAGCAGATGTCTTTACAAAACGACTTTTAGTCAATACTCATGAGGAAATGTGTAAAAATTAAATATGTTTGATGTTTTTGCTGTTGAATTAAGGGGATGTTAAAATAATGATAATTAAACAGCAAAATTATTTTTCCTTTTAGTTTTTTATAGTTATGATATTGGTTTTTTTTTTTTTTGCTTTTGCATATTGCTGGGTTGTGGTTTGTGGTCAGGTGATAAGCATTGCTTTTGGGCTTGATTGTTGTTAGGTTTCTTATTATTAAAGGTGTTGCTGGGCTATAGTTCTTGGGTATATGTCAAGACCCGTTTCCTCTCTGAAATACACTCGGGTCATCGGTTGGTTTTGGAGCATTTTAGTTTTTTTATTTTTGGAGCATCTTAGTTTTTTTATTTTTGGAGCTTATATATGTGTGAGATAGAGTTGTGTTTTTGCATTCATTTTTCACTTTTCAGATTTTACAAATTCTATCTCTAGTTCTCTGCTCCTCTTTTGAGTTGTTATCCTCTTGTTCAAGGTAGGGTTTTATCTGTAATGAATCTTGCTTAGTTTCGATCTGTAGAAGTGTATCTGCCCGTTAGCCATCGTGTTGTTAGTCTATGAGTTTGTGAAGAAGTTCTAATTGTCTATGTTCAGTTCATACCGAGATTAGATTTGTATCTGGTTTATGGTTCATAACTAAATTATAGATCATGCGTGCAATGAGAACTAAAAACACAAGAGTAATTTTACCGTCAATCGTGAGCAAATTCACTTTCCACAAAGAAAGCCTACTATGAAAAAGATCAATAATCTTTTTTTCAACCCTTAATAGAAGCAATGTTACCACCCACATGCATACTGAAATAAATTAACGGTATTTTATTGACTCAACATCCCGCAACCTAAGAAAATGTTTCAATCTCTTGAAAATCAATCCCAAGTCGAAAAGAGTAGACTTTGACAAATTGATTGCAGGACCGGGTAAGGGTACTTAACACTTAGTTTCATACTGAGGAGAGATCTTAGATCACTTAACAATTCAAATAGGGAATTGGTAATTTAAAACAGATGATACTAAGAACACAAGTAAATTAAAGAGACAGAACTAAGAACATTACAAAAACACAAGATTGGTTTTCAAGGATGTTGTAACACAAGATCTTAGATCACTTTTACAAGTGTTACAAATCATACATAAATTACAAGGACCTGAGACACTTTTATACTACAACCTACAACCGTCACTTACATGTAAAGACAGTTAGGATTTGACTAATCTAGACAAAAAGATCAATCTAAAGTCAAAAGGCAGATTGCCTTTTGACTAGTGACTATGACATGCCATAGCTCACTGACTTTTCCTAATACAAAAAGTCTACATGAACAAGTAAGGTAAGTTACAGACAAAGACCATTCCTACTTTTTGATAAAGCATGAAAGTTTCACCAACTTGTGTAAAGTAGGTGAACCACCAAAGCAGGCAGCGGAAAGTGTGTCAGATTTATCAAAAGTTGATTCAAAGAAAGCATATTTTCTCTGTCCTCTGAAGAAATCAGTCTTCACAGCTTCCGAAGACTTTGTCTCTGAAGCTTCGAAAGATTTCATCTTTGGCTTTGGAAGATGCTGGTCTTTGGCTTCGAAAGATTTCACACTTAGAATATTTTTCTGTTTGAGTGTGAAACTTCCGAAGTAACTCCTTCTGAACTGTTAGCTTCTGAAGATCTTACACTTAGACACATTTGAGAGTGTAAGACTTCCAAAGCTAGTTCATCTTTGTTCCTTAGTACATGCATGGAAGACTTGGTTGTTCTGGCTTGTTGGTTGCATCACTCATAATCTTCAGAGCTTTGGATTAGTTGAACCAAAGATGATGTCATCTATATATATTTGAACTAGCAGTGTGTCATTCCTTGTTTCTTTGATGAAGAGAGTCCCATCAATAGTACCTCTTTTGTATCCATGATGATAGAGGTATGTTGATAGTGTCTCATACCACTTTCTTGGAGCTTGATGCAGTCCATATAGAGCTTTATCAAGCTTGCAGACATAATCAGGATGATCTGGGTCTGCAAAGCCAGGTGGTTGTTTGATGTACACTTCTTCATCAATCACCCCTTATAGAAAAGCACATTTCACATCAAGCTGGTAGACCTTGAAATCCTTGGATGCAGCATAAGCCAGAACTATTCTTACAGCTTCAAGTCTTGCAACTGGAGCAAAGACATCAGTGTAATCAATCCCTTCTTCTTGAGTGTATCCTTGGACAACCAGTCTAGCCTTGTTCTTGATGATAGTTCCTCTATCATCCTTCTTGTTCCTGAATACCCATTTGGTACCTATGACAGTCTTCCTTTGAGGAAGAGGGCATAAGTTCCATACCTTCTATCTTCTGATTTGAAGCAGCTCATCTTGCATAGCTTCAATCCAACTTCCATCCTTCAAAGCCTCATCAACTTTCTTCGGCTCTATCTGGGATAAGAAACAAGAATGTAGACAAACATGGCTGTCATGAGTTTGTCCTCTTGTTCTTACCCCTGAGTCAACATTTCCAATGATGTTTGTGGTGGGATGAGACTTGTGGATCCAAAGTTGAGGGATCACAGCAAGTTGGTTGGACAGATCTAAATTAGAGAAATTCTGATCTGGCAATGAGGTGTCTCCCACCACATCAACACACTTATCAAGAGAAACTTGATCCAATGAGTATGTGACATCATTCATGTTGTCTTCAATGGAGTGGTTATCAGCATCAAGAAATTCTTGATCACTGTCACCACCTCCGGTTCCTCCTGCATTAGAAGTTCTGTTAGGATCAGTGATCTAAGTTTGATCAATTAGAGTTGAATCACAGCGGAATTAGAGCAAGAATTAAGCAAATATAGCAAGAACACAATAAATATTCAATGGAACAGTACACGGTTATATAGATATAGGGTTTTCTGCAAAGAGATAATAACATTCATGCACATATGCTTCGGTGTGGCGGCTGCTAGGTTTTCCTAAGCTGCACCGATTACAATTAGGTCAGCATTCCTTATATATAGGAATGTGACGTCTGCTGATGTCACTTGATAGTGACATCTAACAGAATTATTACAAACTACTGAAAGTAAGCAAACTACTGAGAATGTTCACAACAACTGAGAACATCTCAGATTATTCTAAGTACACGAAGAAACATAAAACTACTGAAACTATAAGTACAGAAAAGAAACTACAACTACTGAAAGGAAACCATCACAACTACTGAAGAGGTCTTCTTCAGCTGTTGTGACAATCATCTGACACTTGGTCTTCAGTCTTTGTCTTCAGCTTTTGTCTTCAGACTTTGTCTTCAGCTCTTTCACTTCAGACTTTGTCTTCAGCTCTTTCACTTCAGACTTTGTCTTCAGCTCTTTCACTTCAGACTTTGTCTTCAGCTCTTTCACTTCAGACTTTGTCTTCAGCTCTTTCACTTCAGACTTTGTCTTCAGCTCTTTCACTTCAGACTTTGTCTTCAGCTCTTTCACTTCAGACTTTGTCTTCAGACCTTGTTATCAGCTGATGTCTTCAGCTGTTGCAGACTACTTCAGTTGTTGTAATGTCCGTGGGACTTAAAGGTTTTTCTGATCAGGCTCATTGGTTCTTTTGGTCCAACAAACTCCCCCTGAACCAATGCAGCCAAAACCTTTAAGCTTATTGAGGTCCCACTTATTCTTGGCAGAAATACTCTCTTGATCAGCTTTAGAGATATCGGATAAGCACAGGCCAGGGAACAGGTTTCAGTAGATGTGAATGTCAAAGGATGGAAGGGAACTCTGTCTTGGGGAACTGGACACAGAGCCGTTATCCCAACCATGAAACCTACTTCCCATTGATGAGTCTATAAGACTCTCTGACGTAGGCCTCAAGGAGAACAACTTGTTCCTCCTTAGTGAGTTCTTCTGCTTCTCCTTCGAAGAAGAACTCTGGGCCATAGTACTCTGATAAGTACTTTATCGTCTTTCCATTTTTCAACTCAACAGTTGTTATCTCTCTGTAAGCAAACTCATCTGGGTGAGTCCCTTCTAATAACAACTGGAGTTCATTCTTCTTGATCTCTTCAAGCCTCTTGTATAACAACCCCTTCTTGACCATTTTGTTCTCCATTAGAGTTTGAGGGGTCATCTTTGACTTGTAGGCTCTCTTGAAGTCTTCAAGTATTTCCCAGGGTGAGACTACAATGGCCAACATAATAGCAGCATCTATGGTCTTTCTCACTTGGCCATTGTATCTACTTGGTATGGATTTCTTATGAATTCTAGAACTAACCCTGGGGTCTGGCCAAATCCTTACTCTCTCCTTTTGATATTGAAAGGTATACCTGAGAGCATACAGCCTTTGAGCATGTTTCTTCATGGCTTGTATAGATGATGACTGAGGAAACTCTTTGTCAATCATCTTCAAAAGTTGCTCATCGTGCTGTTTCTGTTGTTCTTCTTCTTCAATCTTAACTTTCACCATTTGCCTCTGAAAGTCTGGTGTTATCATTTGTTGACTTCTGGGCTCAGGTAATTTTAGAACAGCAGAGATTGGCAGACTATCTTCTTCATCATCTTCTTCTTCTTCTTCTTCCATCCTCAACACCCTTCTCCTCCTTCTGGGTGCATCACTGGATGTGGTTTGAGGTGGTTTTTGGGGTAAGGGAGTTGGTTTTGAGGGTTGAGTTGATTTGGAGAGTTGTGGGGTTGGTTGTTTTTGAGAGGGAGTTTGGGAAGGCTGATCTAGCATTTTTATGGTGAGTTTGGCTTTGGAAAGCTTGGCCATATCAGTTCTCTTCCCAGCACCTGCTTCGTCTAAGGCTTCTATAATCAACCCCTTGTTGAATTCTTCAGAAGCACAGATTCTGGTGGTTATTGCCAGAATACTGTCTCTGGTCCATGATTTAATCTCAATTAATGATCTTCCCAAGTATTTTGCAACAAACCGGATCATTATCTCCAACCTCTCCCTTTCCATTACACTATAACTGGCCCATCTTTCTTGTATCTCATTAATCTCCAGCCTTCTGATCTCAGTGTCTAATGTGGCTGTATCAAAGCCCTGTCTGAAGAGTTGATCTATTATTTTGTCCATTGATCTGCTGTGAGCTTCATCAGCTTCTTTAATCAGATCTTCCAATGATTTCTCTTCATCAGGCTTTTGAGTTCCAGCACTTTTCTTTCTCTTGTATGTGATCAGCTGTTTTTCCTGTTCTTTTTCTTGTTGTTTATCCTCTTCCACTCTCTTTCTCTTTCCTTCTTTCACTACCTTAGACTCCCCCTTTTTGGGTGCATTGGGTTCAGGGGTTTGAATGGCAGAAAGCTTCTTGTGCACAGCATCATCAACAAGTGTTTTTAGAGTCGAGGAGATCCTCTCATCAATGGCTTTATGTACAATCTCATTGATGATGGGAGTGATGAGAGGTAAGGAAGTTTGAAATGTAGCAACCATCTGCTCAGAGGGGTTCTGTCCCTGAGAGGTGGTGCCAACAACAGTGGCTGGTGGCTCAGTTGAGTGAAGTGGCGGAGTGTTTGGGAAACCTTCAGATGAAGGTGCCATCTGTGGGTTTATTGGGGCAGATGGACTTTGATCCTGAGACATTTTGGCAAGCAGTTCTTTGAGTCTACTCACCTCAGCCTCAAGGATTGTGTTATGGGCTAAGACATCATAGAAAAAGCCCAGGTCATCATCAGTTTTTGCTGAATCACCTGACCTCCTGATTGAATCAGGATGTACATGCCCTGAGTGTAGATCAGTTGTAGCATGTGCCCCTTGTTCTTGGTTCTGGGGACTTCCTGCCTCAGGACTGAGTCCTTCATCGGCAGTTGCCTCTGGTGAGGTCTTAGAGATGTTACCAACTTCATCCTGTTCATTTGCTGAATCAGTAGAAGTGGCAGCCTCACCAGATGTTCTAACCTCCTCCTCTACACGGGGAGATTGAACATTATAACCCCTGTGCTGTGGGCTATCAGCAGCATTTTGGTCCTCTTCCTCAGATGTTCTCCCCATTGTAATTGGTGTCTGGGGAGGAGGAGAGGAATGCAGCTGACTCAACACTTGTGCAACAATAAATGTTGGGCTTTGAGGGGCGGTTGCATTTGGAGATAGGGTTGAAGCAGATTGCACCCGGGGTGACTGGTGCTCTTCAATGGTAACCTTCTCAATTGAGATAGGTTCCAGCATTGTGGTATCCCCAATTTTGGTTGCATCAGGATCCTGTTGAGAGGATGCCTGAGCGGCTACGGTTGGTGGAGTCTTGGACACTACTGGGGGGTTAGAACCAGTAAGTGTTTCCTGTATTGGTGTTACAGGGGCATCCTCAGGGGACTCATCTCCCTGAGTAGCCTTTTTGGGCTTTTTGGTTTTGGGTTTGGTGGGGACTTTGGATCTGGAAGTGGAGGCTGTGGGTTCCCGCTGCTTGGGTTTGAGCAGCCGGGCAGCCCCTTTCATTGTAGGGTCAGAGTTGTGCCTGGAGTATACTTCAGGCAATACAGCCGGAGCAGGGACTCCAAGGCCAACAAGGCCGTCTGATTTTAGCTGTGTTAAAATTATGGCCATGAGAAACCTGGGATATAATATCCATCTGTTTGCCACAGGTTTCAAAGCCAGATCCTTTAGTTCCATAAACACTATCTCAGAAAAATTTAAAGTTTGGCGTTCAAAGATAGAGTATAATACCTGTTGCCATCGGGAAGACATTTGATCCCATGAAGAGGTTTTTGGTGCAAGGCAGACATTCACCATGTGGAAGATAAGACGTTCAGCATCATGGAAGTGCTTCTTCATAATGGTGGTAGCACTTAAGTCTCCTTCATACCCGTTGTTGATGAAAGACATATCGGTTGTGCCTTTCGGGTATTCTGTGACACAGGTGGCATCATGTAGATCTAGGGTTTGTCGAATGATGTCCGTAGTGATGACCACCTGTTTCTGGTTGACCAACGACTGGAGAGTGATTTGGCTATCATTCTCACTAGTTTGCACGGAGACGTTGGTCCAGAACTGGCTTAGGGAATCGGGGTATATGGTAGGATTCAGAAGAAACGCGGTTCGGTACTGGGAATCTACCATAAGATCGATGGCGTTATCAAATTTGTTCCAGAAGGCCGATTTTGAGAGGTAGGCAACACAGTTGTGTCTGGGTTTGAGTTTCATGGTCGCCATTGGTGAGAGAGAAAGGACGGAAAACGGCTAATGAAACGTCTGAAAGTAGGTTAGGTATTTATAGGGTAAGACAAAGGCTGATATAAAACGACTGAAAGTGTTGGTGCTGTCATCAGTTGTTTGAAAACAACTGAAGACCTGGTTTTAACTTTCAGAAGTTGTAACAACTGAAGACTTGGTATTAGTCATCAGTAGTTGTGAAACTACTGAAGACACTGGTTTTGGCTTCAGGTGTTGTAACAACTGAAGACTTGGTGTTAGTCATCAGTAGTTGTGAAACTACTGAAGACATGGTTTTGGCTTCAGTTGTAAGTGAAGCAGCTGTTGTAGAAACAACTGAAGAGAAAATTTTCTCATCAGCTGTTGTCGTCAATTCTTAGCTCATCAGCTGTTTCATTCTGACCTCAACACTTCATCAGACTTTGTCTGAGTTTCAGATGTTTCATAGGTCATCAGTACTTATCTGTTATTCTGACATCAGCAGTTGTAACTACAGCAGTAGTTGTAACCACATTAGTTCTGTTCAACAGATGAGTACTTCAGTACTTTTAAGTAATTTAGTCTTCAGTAGTTGTGAAAACTACTGAGGATAAAAGAACTGCAGTACTTATTTGTGACAGTAGTATACGAATGCTCATCAGTACTTGTTCACTGAGATCATCAGTAGTTGTCACTTATTCTAGCTGCAGCATACCAAGCCTTAACACTAGGTTTTGGAAAGTTGAACTGTCCAAAGGCTTAGTAAATATATCTGCAAGCTCATCAGCACTAGGAACAAACTTTGGATCAATCAGACCTTTTTCAAAACAATCCCTAATAAAATGGTGTCTGATCTCAATATGTTTGGTCCTAGAGTGCTGGACTGGATTCTTGACGATACAAAGAGCTGAAGCACTATCCATTAGTAATGGAGTCTTAGTCTCTGTAATGCCATAATCCAGTAATTGATTCTGAAGCCAGAGTACCTGAGATGTACAACTTGCAGCAGCAATGTACTCGGCTTCAGCAGTGGATGTAGCAACAGATGTTTGTTTCTTACTCTGCCAAGAAACCAAACAGTTGCCTAGGAATTGACATCCACCAGAAGTTGATTTTCTAGTTAATTTACACCCTGCATAGTCACTATCAGAAAAAGCAACTAATTTGCAAGAGTGCCCAGTGGAATACCAAAGACCTAGAGATTGAGTACCTTGCAGATATCTAAAGATCCTCTTGACTGCAATCAAATGGGACTCTTTAGGAGCAGCCTGAAATCTAGCACAAACACAAGTTGCAAACATAATATCTGGTCTAGAAGCTGTTAAGTACATCAAGGACCCAATCATACATCTGTAAAGTGTTTCATCAACAGCTTTACCTTTCTGATCTGCATCCAGTTGTGTGGTGCTGCACATGGGAGTAGAACAGGGCTTACAGTGTTGTAAATCAAACTTTGCCAAAAGACTTTTTGTGTATTTTGACTGATGAATGAAAGTTCCATCAGCCTTTTGTTTGATTTGCAGACCTAGAAAGAACTGTAATTCTCCCATGGCACTCATTTCGAATTTTTGTTGCATCAACTTTGTAAATGCATCACACAACTGTGGATCAGAGGAAGCAAAAATAATATCATCAACATAAATTTGAACAAGGAGCTTATGTTGACCCACTTTCTTAATGAACAAAGTTTTATCTATGGAGCCTCTAGTGAAATTATTCTGAAGAAGAAAATTTGACAGTGTTTCATACCAGGCTCTAGGAGCTTGTTTCAACCCATAAAGAGCCTTATCAAGTTTATACACCCAATCAGGATGTTTATTATCCTCAAAACCTGGTGGTTGACACACATAAACCTCTTCTTTTATTTTACCATATAAAAACGCACTTTTGACATCCATTTGAAAAACTTTAAGATTGTGGAATGCAGCATAGGCTAAGAACAATCTAATTGCCTCCAGTCTGGCTACAGGGGCAAAGGTTTCATCATAATCAATACCTTCTTCTTGTGAAAACCCCTGGACAACCAGTCTGGCCTTGTTCTTGACAATTTGCCCATTTTCATCTGTTTTATTCCTAAACACCCATTTAGTGCCTATTGCACACTTACCTGGGGGTAGAGGAACCAGTTCCCACACTTGCTGCTTTTTGAACTGAAGAAGCTCAAGCTGCATGGCATCAACCCATCCATTGTCTCTTAATGCAATATGATAGTTCTTTGGCTCTTGCTGACTGATGAAAAGAGCATAGAAGCAGAAGTTGGACAATTGACTTCTAGTTGAGACACCAGCATTGATATCACCAATGATTTGAGACGTTGGGTGATTCTTCAGCTCTTGATGCACTATGAGATCTGTGCAAGTGTTTGTAGCACGCTCAGCAGCAACAGATGTTGATCCAGATTCTTGAAACCAAGTGTTAGATGGCATATCAAATGAAGTAGAGGATTCAGAAATCTCATCAGCATTTGTTGTGGATGGTGCTACTGAAGCTACAGGAACATCAAGTTGAGTAGACTCAGGCAGTTGATCACTAAACTTGAATAGGTGAGTACTGGGATCATCATGAACATCAGTACCACCAGATGGATGACTAGCTGCAGAAGGTGATGAATTCACATGATCTGCAACAGCTGGAGGCTGATAAGGAACATATTGCAGTATGTCCAGATCAAACAACTCCACAGGGTTTTGTGGGATTTTGTCCTTAGGAGATTCATTGAACTTCACATGCAAGGTTTCTTCAACCATCTTTGTCTTACAGTTGAACACTCTGTAAGCCTTGCAAGTGGATGAGTACCCAACAAAATACCCTGCATCCACCTTAGAATCAAACTTTTGGAGTTGATCCTTTGTGTTGAGAATGTAACAAGGACACCCAAATGCTCTGAAGAATGAAATTAGAGGAGCCAAATGATGTAGAACTTCATAAGGAGTCTTCATCAACCTCTGATTCACTAAAGCTCTATTTTGCACATAGCATGCTGTGTTGACAGCTTCAGCCCAAAAGGTCAGTGGCAAACCAGAGTCAGCCAACATGGACCTTGCAGCTTCAATTAGGGTCCTGTTCTTTCTCTCCACTACTCCATTTTGTTCTGGAGTCCTTGGGATGCTATACTGCCTCTTGATTCCTTTTGAAAGGTAGAAATCATCAAGTGTATGGTTTCTAAATTCAGTTCCATTATCACTTCTTATACACTTGACTGATAGGGAATACTGCTTCTCAACATACAACACAAAGTTAATAATTGTCTGAGCAGCCTCATCCTTTGAATGCAAGAAGAAGGTCCATACAAATCTGGAGTAATCATCCACAATTACCAGACAGTATTTCTTCTTTGCCATGCTCATTACTCTCACAGGACCAAAGAGATCCATGTGCAGTAATTGCAAGCAGGCAGTGGACTTTGGTTCTTCTATAGGAGGAAATGAGACTTTGTGTTGTTTTCCTTTTAAACAAGCAGTGCAGGTTTCATCACAGAGGAACTCCTTTATTGGTAGACCTCTTACTAAACTTTGTGGATCAGCTGATTCATGTTTTTGAGATTAACATGACCCAGCCTTCTATGCCACAGTTTAGATTCCTGAGGAGAGGCCTTGGAGAACAGGCAAGGATGACCTTTTAAATCAATCTTCTTTGACAAATCCAAGGCATATACTCTTCCTATCCTGTTGGCCTTCAGGAGAGTATGTTCATCCAATACCTTGTCAATCAGCCTCAGAACTTTGGAAGACAGAATCCGGCAGTTCTGGCTTGTGAAAAGTGCAACATGCCCTTTATCACACATCTGACTGACACTCAGTAGATTATACTTGAGATTCTCCACATGGTTAACATCATCAAATCTGATTTCTCCATTTGACACAAATCCTTTCCCGATGATGTAACCCTTAGCATCATTTCCAAATGAGACAAATCCCTTCTTTCCTTGAGAGTAGTCATTAAGAAGAGAACT
Organism: Flaveria sonorensis; assembly: GCA_025506505.1. Classification (NCBI taxonomy): domain Eukaryota; kingdom Viridiplantae; phylum Streptophyta; class Magnoliopsida; order Asterales; family Asteraceae; genus Flaveria; species Flaveria sonorensis. The sequence continues at coordinate 12,922,566 of CM046430.1, read as the reverse complement.
GCTCCCAGTCATATGCATAGATCCTCCACTGTCTACATACCAGATGCTTCTTTGGCATGCTGAAGAACCCTGCATTTATCATAAAAACTAGTTAGCTTTAGAGACCCAAACCTTTTTGGTTTTGGGTATGTTTTCATCAACAGATTTAACCATAACTTGTTTCTCATGATTAACAGCTGATGAAGGTGGAGATGGTGCTGAAATGGAATTCTTAGATTTGGGCTTGGATTTCCTTTTCAGTGGTTTGATCACAGGTGCATCTAGTTGGTTAACTCTCCCCAACAAATGCTGAACCATCATAACAAGTTGTGTCTGATTTGTTGCTAAGCCTTCAGCTCATTTGACACATCAGTACTTGTTTTTGATGAGTTCCTGTGACCCACCATTTCCTCCTTCTTGAAATTCACAGACTTCGTCTGATGTTTATCATGAGGAACACTATCAGCTGTTTTCTGATAAACCCCATCCTTCTTTTTGGATTTTGGTGAGGCCTTGGGTTTATCAGTTTTAGATGACTGTGGTACAAACTTGGTTTCAAACTCATTTTTCATTTTATTTATTCTTCTTTAATGAGCTTATCTCTGTTGAGTTTGGAACCCTTTTTGTACCAGCATTCATCAGATAGATGATTGAATTTACCACATATTTCACATGGCTTATTCTTCATCTTGGATTGATCAACTGCTGAAGTGGAAACTACTGAAGGTGTGATCTTCAGTACTTTCCTCCTTTCAGTACTTGTGTTAAGTACTGAAGGATCGGTAACAACTGAAGACTTGTTCTTCAGCTGTTCTCTATCCGTCCTGAAAGACCGTATGATAGATTCCTCAGCAGTTGTTAATCCTTTTATTTCATCAGATTTGAAATGCTTTTCAGATGTTGTGACTTGCCCTTCAGTACTTGGAGTACTTTGAGGAACAACATCTGAATTTCTCAGCTTCATGTGTTTATCAGCATTTAAACCATCAGGCAATTGATTTGCTGAGATCTTAACACTGACTTCATCCTCTAATTTTGTATTATCATTTGAGGATGAATCACATGATGATGTGGTTTGGAAATTACTTTCACCTTCAGATTTTACTATTGATTTTGAAGTAAAATCAGTAGGTGGTGCAGTATGATTGTAACCTATTCCAAACTTCACATTTGAAGCTGTTTGCTTGCTGAGAAGCATTTCAAATCCCTTGCAGGATGTTACCCATCGGTCACACTCAACTTGGGTAGCTGCAAGTGTCTCTTTGAGACTTCTGTGGTTCTCGAGTATGACCTCTACCTTAGCCTTTTCATCATTAAGTTGGCATTTAAGCTTGTAAATCTCATCATCTTTGTCATTAAGTGCAGACACATACTCATCTTTTCTTTTGGAAATAGTTTTCTCAAGCTCAAGATTTTGACTGATTAAAGCTACATTTGCCTCTCTAATAGAGACAAAGGCAGCTATGCATGATTCAGAACATAACTTGGCTTTAGCCTCAGAAGATATCTGGGTTACCTGTGAAGATGAAGCATCTGAGCAGGAACCCTCAGTAGACTCCAGGGCCATGAGAGCAAGATTCCCAAAAGGATGTTCACCACCATGTTGACCAGCACCAGCAGATAGTTGCTCATTGAAACCAGAAAGATCATCTGGTAAGCTGCTCCAGTCAACAACTCCTGGTGTGAAGAAGCTGTGATGAGGTTGAGATTGTGATGGAGATGGTTGAGGCTCAGGTAGGGCTTGAGGTTGTTGTGCTATAGGGACATGAACTGGATTTGGCTGTGGCATATAATAGCAGGGATAAGGATATGGCATTGAACCCTGAGGGACAAAGTATGCAGGAGATTGAGGTTGTGAGTGATGACCAGAACTAGCAGGATGTTGCCCTTTGTTTTGTGAACTATTGCTTGGAAAGGTCACAAAGGGTGCAGAGGAGTTAGATCCAGTTGATCTACACTCTCTTGCAAAGTGCCCAAGCCTGTGGCATTTGTGACACCTCAACTTACTCTTGTCAAAACCAACTTTGGTTTTGCCAGAGAGTCCTGGAAATTTCCTACCAGTTCTCTTGTAGAACTTTTGAGATCTGATATTGATCAGGCCATTTGGCTCAAAATATCCATCTCTTCTAAATCATCATCAGCAATACCTTGCAAATCATCCATGATAAAACATAAATTATCACTATTACACCCAGAATGACTGTCAACACCAACAAATGCATGATCAGAACTGTTTGAAGAGAAATCTATATGCTCATCATAATGACTTTCTGATCCAGCATATTCTGACTCATGACCGACCAAGGCAGTGTTACCTGGTACAAAGTCATCAGAGAGCTTTCCTGATGATGCCAGTTTCCTTTTCTGCTCTATCTCTCTTTCAAATGTAAGCAGTTTCCCATGGAGTTGGGTGAGAGATAGGCTATCCAGATTTGCACTGGAGCGTAGGACAATGGTGTATGTGTCCCATCTCTCAGGCAGTGATCTGAGGAATCTGTTGTTCATCTGGCTGTTAGTATACTCTTGCTTGACCATTTTCAGTTCAGAGATCAAGCAGGAGAAACGCTCAAACTGTTGAGTCAGTGTCTCACCCTTCCTATGAGAGAATGTCTCATATTGTTGGGCGAGGATTTCTCTGTTGTTTGCTAAGACCTCATCAGTTCCTCCGAATTGTTCCTTCAAAGCATTCCAGAGGTCATGAGCAGTTTCATGATGCATAAGCCCAGAATAGATTTCATTCGGCAGTGCCATGGCCAGAATTCCATGGGCTTTAGCATCAATCTCAAACAGTTTACGATCTTCATCTGAGTATTGCTCCTTCTTCTTCGGAACCATTTGATTGGTCTCCGGATTGTTCACCATAGGCTTGTGTGGACCATGAACCACAGATGTCCAACAACCTGAACTGTTAACAGACAGGTGATGGAGCATTCTTCGTTGCCATATGTTATACTCACTCCTAACCAGCATCGGAGGCTTGGTTGAGGAGCCAGTATTGTGAGGATCATTAGATGGAGTAGTCATTCTCAGATTCAAACCAAATCAATCAAGTTTCAAAAGATTTTGCACAAAAACACAACAAACTCAATAAGAACCAAGAAGAAACTCAAATTAAATAACCAGAAGCAGCAGAAAATCAATCTTTATAACCAGTTCTTGCACATATGCTAATTCGATCAAACTATAGATATCAAAATAGCAGTTTCAATGATCAATTGTTAAACCGATCAATGATTAACCCGCTCTGATACCATTTGTTAGGATCAGTGATCTAAGTTTGATCAATTAGAGTTGAATCACAGCGGAATTAGAGCAAGAATTAAGCAAATATAGCAAGAACACAATAAATATTCAATGGAACAGTACACGGTTATATAGATATAGGGTTTTCTGCAAAGAGATAATAACATTCATGCACACATGCTTCGGTGTGGCGGCTGCTAGGTTTTCCTAAGCTGCACCGATTACAATTAGGTCAGCATTCCTTATATATAGGAATGTGACGTCTGCTGATGTCACTTGATAGTGACATCTAACAGAATTATTACAAACTACTGAAAGTAAGCAAACTACTGAGAATGTTCACAACAACTGAGAACATCTCAGATTATTCTAAGTACACGAAGAAACATAAAACTACTGAAACTATAAGTACAGAAAAGAAACTACAACTACTGAAAGGAAACCATCACAACTACTGAAGAGGTCTTCTTCAGCTGTTGTGACAATCATCTGACACTTGGTCTTCAGTCTTTGTCTTCAGCTTTTGTCTTCAGACTTTGTCTTCAGCTCTTTCACTTCAGACTTTGTCTTCAGCTCTTTCACTTCAGACTTTGTCTTCAGCTCTTTCACTTCAGACTTTGTCTTCAGCTCTTTCACTTCAGACTTTGTCTTCAGCTCTTTCACTTCAGACTTTGTCTTCAGCTCTTTCACTTCAGACTTTGTCTTCAGCTCTTTCACTTCAGACTTTGTCTTCAGACCTTGTTATCAGCTGATGTCTTCAGCTGTTGCAGACTACTTCAGTTGTTGTAATGTCCGTGGGACTTAAAGGTTTTTCTGATCAGGCTCATTGGTTCTTTTGGTCCAACAAGTTCCTTCTCCTAAATTCTGAGCCTCTGAGCTGGAATTTGAAGGCAATTCAGCTGAATCAGCAGTATTTGTCATGCTTGTACTGATAGGAGCCTCAGTTACAGGGTTAGTCATCACTGGAGCTGAAGTAGTCTTCTTGGTTGGTCTTCTCAGCTCAAATCTTGGATCAGGATCTCCTGTTGATCTGTTATCTGTAGATCCTGAAACATTCTCACAAGACTTGTTAAAAAAGTTGGTAACTAAATCAAGATCAAACAGCCAATCCGGACCAGAACCTTTCACACAGGGTGTGTGTTCATTGAAGGTCACATTGGATGACTCCTCAATGATTCTAGTTCTGAGATTGTATACTCTATAAGCCTTAGCTTGAGAAGAGTATCCAACAAAGTGTCCATCATCTGATTTCTCAGCAAACTTGGCTATTTGATCTTTGGTATTCAAAATGGTGCAACGACATCCAAATGTTATGAGAAAACCAATGAATGGTCTCCTTTTGTGCCACAGTTCATAAGGAGTCTTACCATGTGTCTTAACCACTAAAACTTTGTTCTGCACATAGCAGGCTGTGTTGACAGCCTCAACCCAAAAGGTGATTGGCAGTTTAGAGTCAGACAACATGGTTCTAGCAGCTTCAATAAGTGTCCTGTTTCTCCTCTCAGCAACACCATTTTGCTGAGGAGTCCTGGGAGCATTATATTGTCTTGAAATACCTTTTTCATCACAAAATGTATCAAGGATTTGGTTTTTAAATTCAGTTCCTTGATCACATCTTATGGTCTTGACCTTGTGATCAGATTGATTCTCAATTTTCAGAATGAAGTTCTTTAAAATTTCAAGGGTTTCATCCTTAGTTATAAGGAAAAACACCCAAGTGAATCTTATGAAATCATCTGTGATCACTAAACAGTAAGACGTCCTTCCCAGACTCATTACACTGGTGGGGCCAAACAGATCCATATGTAACAAGTGTAGGGGAGTAGTGATAGAGTTCATTTCCTTTAGCTTGTGAGACACTTTATGTTGCTTTCCTTTCAGGCATGCAACACAGTGGTCATCACTTGTAAACTCTTTCTTTGGCATTACAGTTACCAAATCATTCTTAATCAATTTATTCATGTTTTTAAAGTTTACATGGCACATTCTTTTATGCCAAAGGAAAGACTCGTCATTATTTGCTTTAGACAGAAAGCAAGAAACTTCTCCAGAGGGAGATGTTTCCTGCAGATCCATCTTGTACATGTTCCCTCTCCTGGGGGCTCTGAGCGGAATATGCTCTTAAGGAATGTCAACCCCGGGCTTGAGAACAATGCACTCATGCTCAGTAAAGAGCATGTGATGTTTTTGGTCACAAAATTGGAAGACACTCAGAAGATTGTATCCAAGCTCCTTGACAAAGTTTATCTTCTCAATGCTGAGCTTACCATTTGTAACCTTGCCCCTGCCAGTAATATAACCTCCTGCATCTCCTCCAAAAGCAACTGGTCCTCTATCAAATCTTTCAAAGTTTTGAAGTAAGGACTCATTGTTTGTCATGTGTCTGGAGCAGCCACTATCAATGATCCACACATTTCTGTTTGCCTTTGGTTGTCCCTGTATAAAAAGAGATAATTTAGTTACATTTGGAAACCCAAGCCTTATTGGTCTTGGGCTTGTTAAAATGAGTTGAAGGCAATGAAACAGTAAGCGATCCTATGTTTAGGCTCTGAGGTTCATTTGTTGTTGCTGATGAAGAATCTTCAGTCACACGATCCTCCTTCATCTTCCACGCCACCTTTGGAAAATTTGGCTTGACCTTCAAAGCTTCGGAAGCTTTTACAGCTTCGGAAGATTTGAAGACTGGACCTTCGGAAGATCTTGCTTTCACTACAGCAAGCTTCAGTACTTCGGAAGCATTCCTTTCTTTCGAGACCAAATTTTCTTCCGAAGGCAATTTTTCACTTGCCTTCTTATTCATTTTGGAGCTTATGAAGGAAACAGATTTTCCTTCCGAAGCTTTATTTTCCTTCTTCTTCCCAGAAGCCATCTCTTTGACCATGTGGATAGTACTTTTAGGATTGTAGATGCAATCCTTAGCCAGATGAGAAGTACTATCATACAAGATACAGTCCATTTGCTTCCTTCTAGGAGTCTTCTTCTGAGAGCAAGACTAAACTTAAACACTTTCTTTCTCCAGCTTCTTCTTCACAGATGATGCAGCAATTTTCTTAGGAAGAGAATTGCTCTTGAAGGAGGATGGTTCAGACTGTGTAGCAGTGGTACACAGCAATTCAGCCTTCTTTTTGCTGGAATGAGTTGGAACTGTACTAAAACTCCTAGTACTAGAGTTTGTAGTTGATTCCTCAGCCTTTACCACTTCAAACCCTGCAGAGATGAACACTTGTTTCTGCTTGGAGTCAAAAGTGGCCTTGATCTCTTGAGCCTTCTTTGATCTTCTCTTTACTCTTCTGATCAAGTTCTTCCTCTTTGTCTTTGTCATACCAGCCTTCTTACTCTCCTCAGGAGCATGGTGACCCTTTTTGGATTGACTCTCTTCACTCATTTTAGAGTCATTCCTCACCATTTCCTCTTCATCCTCTTCATCACTGGGGTCTATAGAGGGCAGCTCATCTTGAACAGTTCCACACCTTGGAGATCTTACTGATAGTAGGGTGTGTGGAGGAGCTATCTCACAAGATCCCAGTCCCTGTTTATTCTGATAACAAACTTTTGCATGCAGAGATGAGGATATTATGTTCTTGAAGGTCTCTTCTTCAAGAACATATTTTCTGTCCTGGCTTTGCTAATCACAAGCTCAGCCTGGCATTCTGTCAGCTTAGTAACAAGATCTTTTATTTGAGTCTTGTAGTTTGTTTGCTCATGTTTAAGAGTTGAAATTGTTTTCTATAGATCTTCTATTTTAAGCTTATAATTATTTTCAGCTCTCTTAAAATCAGCTTTTAAAATGTTTAAAGACTCAATATCATATCTTATTTCTAAGTTGTAGGACCTGTATCTGTTTACTTTAGCAATACATTCAGGAGAGCAAAGATGTTCTAATACCTTGGCTTCATCATGGTCAGCCATGAGTGCTTGATTTGGAGAAGCATCTTAAGCTTGAAAGCTCCAGTCAAAGCCTCCTTCTTCAACAGCAACTGCAGCTTGCTGTCTTGGCTTCTCATTCTCGTGCCCTCCTTCAGTGTAGTTTGGCTTGGATGATGCTTGGCCACCATTTGACTTAGGTGCCTTGCATTCTCTGGCAAAGTGTCCCATCTGGTTACAATTGTAACACTTTACTTTGCTTTGTCTAGCCCAAACTTGCCACTGGCTGCATTGCTAGGAAACCTTCTCCCAGTCCTCTTGTAAACTTCTGGGCTCTATGAGTGAGAAGAGCCATCTGCTGGACTATCTCCATATATTCCAGATCATCTAGATGGATACAGTCAAGGTCTTCAAGAGTGAAGAGAAAGTTGCCTGAACTTTCATCAGTAGAGACAAAGGGTTGAGAGGAACTTGTCTCTTGGAAGGGACTTCCTTGGATGTAGCGCTCTCTGGGTGTCTCTAGAAAGGTGATGAAAGGACCCTTTTGTGAAGTTTCAGGGTAGCAGATAAGATGATGTTGTGGTTCTCTGCTATCCCTTTCACCCACATGAAGGGTAGAACTCCAATGAGTATTGGAGTTACCAGACGAATTTTGCATGTTCATCTCCATCTGGTATCCACTGAGTATCCCATACAACTCAGTGAGAGTAAGGGTCTAGAGGTTTCCAGTCCTCTTAATGACCATACAGTAGTGTGTCCATTGTCTGGGAAGAGAGGACATGAACTTCCTAACAATATCCTTGTTCTCAATAGTTACTCCAACATCAGCCAGAGTATCCATAATCTCAACATACCTGAAGTATTGTTGAGTCATGGTTTCACCTGTCTTGAAGATGAAGTTTTCAAACTGCTACTTCAGGAGGTCTTTCTTGTTCTCCTTGGCTTCATTGGACCCCTCATACATCAGTTTCAGTGCATCCCATAGCTGTTTAGCGGTCTTGCACTTCTTGAAACCTCTGTAGATGGAGTTTGGAAGAGCAGTTTGGAGGGCTTTTTTTGGAGGGCTGTCATTTCTGATCAATATCAATCCTTTTCCAGTCTTCATCAGAAAAGTCAGCCATCTCCTTTGGTATCATGCCACCACCAGCAGCAGCTGAAGAAGTGCATGGTACATGAGGTCCATTGACAACAGACTCCCACATCCTGGAATCTTGAGACTTGATGAAGCCTTCCATTCTTTGGCACCAAGTGTCAAAATTCTCAGGAGTGATCAGTGGGGACTTTGTCATAGTTCCAGTTTCCATATCAGCCTTAGAGATAGCTGCCATTTGAAGAGTTAAGTGATGTGTGAAGCTAAGAGGATTAAAGATGGTGAGATCTTACAATCAAGAGCCTGGAATGCTCTGATACCAAATGCAGGACCGGGTAAGGGTACTTAACACTTAGTTTCACATTGAGGAGAGATCTTAGATCACTTAACAATTCAAATAGGGAACTGGTAACTTAAAACAGATGATACTAAGAACACAAGTAAATTAAAGAGACAGAACTAAGAACAACACAAAAACACAAGATTGGTTTTCAAGGATGTTGTATATTGATCTCAAGTTCTTTTACAAGTGTTACAAAGCATACAAAATTACAAGAAGACATTTTATACACTAATTACAAGGACCTGAGACACTTTTATACTACAACCTACAACCATCACTTACATGTAAAGACAGTTGGGATTTGACTAATCTAGACAACAAGATCAATCTAAAGTCAAAAGGCAGATTGCCTTTTGACTAGTGACTATGACATGCCATAGCTCACTACTTTTCCTAATACAAAAAGTCTACAGAACAACAGTAAGGTAAGTTACAGACAAAAGACCATTCCTACTTTTTGATAAAGCATGGAAGTTTCACCAACTTGTGTAAAGTAGGTGAACCACCAAAGCAGGCTGCGTAAAGTGTGTCAGCTTTATCAAAAGTTGATTCAGAGAAGCATATTTTCTCTGTCCTCTGAAGAAATCAGTTCACAGCTTCGGAAGACTTTGTCTGAAGCTTCGGAAGATTTCATCTTTGGCTTCGAAAGATGCTGGTCTTTGGCTTCAGAAGATTTCACACTTAGAATATTTTTCTGTTTGAGTGTGAAACTTCCGAAGTAACTCCTTCTGAACTGTTAGCTTCGGAAGATCTTAACTTAGACACATTGAGAGTGTAAGACTTCCAAAGCTAGTTCATCTTTGTTCCTTAGTGCATGCATGGAAGACTTGGTTGTTCTGGTTTGTTGGTTGCATCAGCCTCATAATCTTCAGATGATCTTACATTGATCTTTAAACTTGACGGCAAATTAAATCATTAAAGGCTGTAACAAAATCTTTCTAATCTAATAAAAGAGTAACTATGAAGTACATGTGTCAACACCATATTACTTCTCATCAAAATTTTCCCGCATCTTTCTCTTATTAAATAATTATCTTGATTACTATAATATTATATTAGCATTTTTTTAGATTAAATTTTTTTTTAATAAATTAAAAACAAAAATAGATCTTTTAGAAATAGTGTTTTTAGAAAATAAACTAGTGTTTTAGAAAATAAATTTTTATATACCAAAAAATAAAAATTAAGAGTTATAATAAGAAAAATTTTAAGAATGACATTTATGATATGGTTTGTTTTGAAACAAAATGTTAACAAAAAATTTAGGAAAAAATGTCTAAAAACAAAAGATTAAAAGTTGATATTGTTTTATTACTTATATTTTTACTCATACGCAATTATAATCATATCTTAACTTATATTTTATTTTGAATTGTTTTATAATTAATAAATTTTTGTTACATTTAATTTTTATTTATTCAACCCGTGTATACAGGGTTTACTACAGCTAGTCTTTAATATTGATAGAGATCATTCACAAATCAAAGAATGTCATTTGCAATTAAATAAAATGAGACAAATTAATGTTATCTTTGCCAATTTAATAACTCTAAATAGACCCATCACGCGTAAATCCTTTAAAACAATGCATAGTCCTCCATAGCAAGATAAAGAAACAAACATGGCTTCAATTAAGTAAATTAGACGATCTAGGTTACTCAAGACATGCTAAGATCCAACCAAGCCATTTAAGACCAAACCCTACCACTGAAATGATTATTTTCAAGTAATCTCAAGAAAAGAAGTTGTAGCCTTTCCGTAGCCTAATAAGTTTAGAAATTTCAACTTTATGTTTTTCATTTTAAATCAATCCACAACCTCATCCAATATAAGTGATTCATCTAGAATCTGACGACCCTTGATTAAAGCAGATTGCTCCTTACCAACCATCGAATTTACCACTTTAGCCAATCTATTCGTCAATAGTGTAGCAATAATCTTGCATTGAAGATAAACCAAAGTGATAAATCTATAATTCGTAACTAATAAAGGACTAAAAATCTGAAGAATTACTGAATTAGAGTAACAAATGTCAAGTTACATCTTTCAGGAAACAAACGTCACAATAATAGGTGTCATATAATCCACAATGTCAACTTGCAACAAGTCCAAATATTTATTCCGGAAAACAAAGAAGGTTCACGACTTATCACTACTACATGATTAGACGGCTTCTTTCACCTCGTTAACCGAAAACTCAATTTCACGATACAAAGATTGAGACTAAACTGGCTTCTTTTCCAAACCGCTTCCAATTTGAGACAATGAACGCCCAATCCGGTTCTTGGTAGAGCAGCTTCGAGTTAGGAACTCTATTTAAAGAGGGAAGTGATTGGTTCAGTTCATTTTGTTTATGATTTATTGACAAATTCAGTACGGGTTATACTGGTTTGAATGAAACAGGTTACAACTCAATCACGAACCAGTTGTTGGGCTTCAACCCTAACCGGTTTTTGTCATACCGGTTTCGATACTAGGTTCGGTCCGTATCAATGTGCCGGTCAGTTCAAGACCCCTTATTTTTACACCTCTAAACACAAATTGGACAACCCAGAAACAGAAGCAGCCCAGCACTTTGTTCAAAAAAAGAAAGTAACCCAACAACAATTCGGTTATATTAACCCGACCCGAATACCCAGAAGTCTTATTCGGGTAATTAGTTCGGTAATTCACCCCGTTTGTTTCAGGTGGGTCTTCACACTTATTGGATATGAAGCCCTCAATTCCAATGGTTTTTCAAACCCTAATTTTATCAAACGTATATTGACCTAAAAACTTCAGATCAAGAAACCCTAAATTAACATCAGGATCGAGATCGAAATCGATCAAAAGTGTCCAATTATGGGTTGTAACTGCATCCGCAACAGCATGAGCTCGTTTCTCTGAACGCAAACAAAGGTAGAAGAATGAAAATCCCCAAGTTTATAATTGACTGTTTTTCACATCAATAATCAATAAACGTCCTCTGTTATGGTGATTGTTGTCTGTTTGTTTGCACGAATTGTTGTTATTGATTGCGTAATTTGATTGGTGGATTGGGAATTTTAGTTTGGATTTATGTGTAACTGTATTAGGATTTATGAGAACTTGATCAAATTAGGGTTTTGTATTGCTGTTTTGAACTAGGTACATGATTGAGAATTGTTGATCGTTAGTTGTCTAAGTTATATTTGGATACTAAATTGCAATTTACTAGTGAAGTTTCAGATCTTCAGATTCTAAGTGATGACTGATGTAGGTGCTATGCTGGGAGATAATTAAACTGGATTTTGATTGACAAATGTGTTGATTGCACCAGGGAGGGAGTTGATTTTCTTGTTTGAAATGAGTAGCAAACAATGACTATTGGCTGTTAAAGAACCAATCATTTAGCTTTTATCTGGTTTGATGTTTCTATTTATGTGTCTGTTTGGTGCCTGCATTTGAAGAACTTTAAGACCATATTATCATATTCCATTTCGAGTTTGTGCATGTTCTGTATTTCCTACTTTATAAGAAGGCATTTGTGTTCCTTAGGTGGTTATTATGGCAGTCGAAACACATTCTTCTTGTGATGGTATCCTATGAAAGAAAAACATGGATAGTATAAATAAGGATGATTTGTGAAGGTTTCACCATCTCTTTCTTCCTTTTGCATTTGAAGATCACAATGCATTATATTTATATTCACATTTTCAAATATATTCATGTCATGCTCCTGCAGATCTAAGTATTTGGTTCAACTTGTTTTTTACTGTTACTAAAGTCTTTCGTCTGTCTCATTGTGATTACCTTCTAATTGTATATTTACTGATCTAATGAATATGGTGTGCAGATAGAACAGTGTAACTTTGGGTTGGCCTGATGGGTGCTCCAAAGCAGAAATGGACATCTGCTGAAGAAGCAGCCTTGAAAGCTGGAGTTGTTAGAGCATGGAGCAGGGAAATGGCGCACAATTCTAAAGATCCAGAATTTAGCAGTGTTTTGTGCCTGCGCTCTAATGTGGATCTTAAGGTTGTCTTTATCACCTTATGCAGAGTTTGTTTGTAGAAATTAAGTGACCTTAATGTGTAGGACTTGTAAATTATGGCATATTTTTGGTGGACAGTATCACGTTTTTGTATTTAGTTATTTTACTTGGATTAGGACAAATGGAGGAATATGAGTGTAATGGCAAACGGATGGGGATCGAGGGAGAAGGCTAGGTTAGCCCCAAAAGAGTGCAACAAGCCCCTAAGCATGACAGCCCATTAGCACTCACAACCTTAGATCACAATGGTGAAGGCTCTGGCAGTGCTAGGCCTCTTCCATCTTCGAGTGGCTCTCCACAGATTGGTGGTTCCAAACGATCTATGATAAGGTTATACCTCCATAGTCATTATAGTTTTCTTCTTATCTCCATTGCTTTAATTCGAATATGATCCCAGTGATTTATCAAGTGTACTTCAATCTCTGTGATTGCTGTCACCATTCTATTGTCACAGTGCAGTTTTATACTAGAAATTAAAGTTTCTTTTTTCTTTGTTTTTAGAGGGATGGCAATATCATTAATCATGTTTTGCTTCCCTTCACTGTTTACAGGTTGGACAGTCTTATAGTGGAAGCAATAAACAACTTGAAGGAGCCTGGTGGCTCAAATAAGACTACTATCAGCACATACATTGAGGTACCAGTGTTATATTATATTCTCTCACCTATCACAAACTAAATATAAAAACTTTGAGTTTATAGGGCTCGTATCATTGTTTTTTTGTGATCTCATGCTCTCATCTGTTTCTCCGTTTGTAAGAAAAACACATTATTAAGTAACATTGTTTGTCTCTCATATTGCAGGAACAGTATTGGGCACCTCCAAATTTTAAGAGACTTCTTTCTATGAAATTGAAGTTTCTAACTCAAACCGGCAAACTCATCAAGGTATAATTTGTGTTATTAAGTGCCATGTTTCATCTCCTGATGTATTTCATTGAAATTATTTATATTGGTTATTGCAGACAAAACGTAAATATAGAATTGTGTCATCTGACAAGAAAAAAATCCCAACCATGTTACGTCTAGAAGGAAGGCAGAAAGGTGGTTCTAGTGCTCTTGCGGTTGATTAAGGACAATATAGTGTTCCTACAAAAAGCCAGATTGATTAGAACTACAGAAGATGAGTATGACTCCGCAGGAGGCAGCTGCAGCCGCTGCCTGCTCAGGCAGTGGCAGAGGCAGAAGCTGCCATTGCAGAAGCAGAAGAAGCAGCAAGGGTGGCTGAAGCAGCTGAAGCTGATGCAGAAGCTGCTCAAGCTTTTGCAGAGGCTGCAATGAAGGCACTGAAAGGAAGAACCACTCAAAGGCTGGTATAAAATAAAATTTATCTACATAATACAATGCTTTATAATAAATATTCTTTTCTTATAACTGTGAAACAAATATAATCAACTTGTTGATTACTAAGTTTTTTACTCTTAGAGGTAGCATGAACACCTGGTTGGGAGGGTTGGTAACAATTCAAAATTTCAGGCACGGATTAATACACGTCACTTTTAGTATGGATCACTCGTGGGGGTGTTGATTTGACCTGCAAACACTGTCGTTTGTTTTGTATAAATAGTTACCATTTATGATTGGGAAATGTATTGTGCAATATAGTTAAAATCCATGAAAATAATGCATTAAAAGTAGACTTTAGGTGACTTTTAATTCACTCCTCATTTAAACTATTTTACTTGACTTGACCCGTTAGGCATAAAACACTACCCAAAATGACCCTTATGTAAGTAAATATGTTTAAATTGCCACCTATACAAAAACCTCAAATTGTTGATCATTCACATTAAACTTCTTTTTATTTGTATTTTATAATGTCCAATGGTGTGACAATTCAACCTGTTGCAGATGATTCGTTCTTGACAGGAATGGGTATTCATACATGCTTAGATGTGGATTGTTGGACGACCTTTGCAGTTGTAAATATCATTGGGCTTATAGTTTTGCCAATCCAGAATTCTTCAACTGGTAAATCAGCATTTGCCGGGTGCTTGTTTACTGAGGTGAAGTACAGATATATAAAATTTGCTTGCTGTTGTGTTGGTTAATCAACATGACTTGCTTTGATTTGCTTGCGGTTTTCATCCCTGTGGTTTGATGAAAATCCTAGTTTTAGTCCAAAATTTTGTTTCGAGTAAACTACACTCCTCGTCATTTATATGTATAATGCGAATGAAGCATGTGTGAGTAAATTAAGGATTTGTAATCTTTACTAAACAAAGTTAGATTTCTAGTTAAATAATCAATTTGCCCTTATGGTTTCTACAAAGGTCTAAAAGAATAAACACCACACAATTGCAACGCTTGGACCTTTCTTCATTCACCACCATCTGTTGGAATAGTTTTTGGTTTAATAATTCTGTAGTGATTCCTAGCCATTAGTGGGGCAATTTTTTATTTTGTAGAAACTCAGTTGCAATTTAAACCAAGTTGTAATCCAATCTTTGAAACTTTTCTTTTTATTGTTGATTTCTTTGATCCATGCTTTTCCGGAATAATTGTACCAAAAAAACTTCACCTGTGAAGTCACTGTCATCGGCCAAACTTACATCAGCTTTACTTGGTTTGGTCGAAAGACCCAAATTGCAGCCGAATTTGATAAGTTGTTGAGTATTCACAGTAGCTTTTCCATCTTCATACCCATCCCTTATAATTAACAAAACTATCATCCCATGAAAATTTTGTTCATTTCAACATTAGCTTTCTCATGTCTATTCTTATTTTAATTAAACAATACTTATTGTTTTATTTTTTGTTTTTCTTTCAATCACAATCACTAATAAATAAAATAAAATAAAATAATAGATATGAGGAATGGGTGGTGACCCATGGAATCATCCCTTAAAAATATATAGGATGAATATGGGGATATGAACTTGATGCAAGAGTAGAATTATATATTTTCTTTTATGTTTTTCGTATAATTTACGGTTGAGGATAAAGACGAGGACGCAGATTAATATATAGGATGAATATGGGGATATGAACTTGATGCAAGAGTAGAATTATTATTTTCTTTTATGTTTTTCGTATAATTTACGGTTGAGGATAAAGATGAGGATGCAGATATGAATGCTCTTATCTTTTCAAAATATGAAAACTTATTCGGACATTAAGTTTTGATATTTTAAAAAGGTAACAACATAAAAACTTGAATAATTAAAATATAAATCATGGAATACTAAAATCTAAATTAATTGAAAATTAAGATTGTAAAGAAAAATAATTTTAAAATAAATTGAATCCGCTCCGACCATCATGTCTAGTTCACTGGTCCAACTGATAACCAGTCATTTTAAATTAAAGCGATTCAGATTAACTAGTTAGATAGGTTTTATGACCGGTTACAGTTCCAACAGTATGATCCATTATGTTTCTAAAAGCAATGAGTATTTTTAAGCTTCAATAATCTATTGTAGAAGAAATACAGAGAACAGTCACAAGGGATACATGAGCTGTGGTTTAGATGGGGAACGAAGACAACAAATTGGGTGTGTATTTATTTTTTGTTTTTACAAAACAAAAAATTGAATAAAGACATTATTCTCTTTCATTTAGAATGAAACTTAACACCCAAATTAATTTGACTAACAAGATTGCATGAGAATGATAAGTTTTTAAAAAATCAGGAAGCTAAAGGAGAAAAAATTATTTTGAATGAAAATAGCAAAACAGAACAAAATTCGGGGACGAAAATGACAATTTACGCATAAGAATACTACTAACAAATAACAATTGGCGTAAGTTGATTTTTTTAGGATTTGTTGTAAAAATAGCAGCAACGAATATGAGAAGAGATATAGGGAGAGAAAATGATGTTTATTCATTAACCATTATGTAATAAAATACAATACATTAAGATATATTAGGGAGAATAATAATTGTGAAAGAAGTCTAATCTATTTTAGGTGTTGATAATCAAAATAATATATAGTTATAATACTTCCCCTTGGTTATTAACTTCATAGGCTTAAAATGTTGTTTTGTTAAAAAACTTACTAGGAAAACCCAGTGGAACAAAATTATATCTAAAGAAAAAAGAGTGCATGCGTGTATTGTCTCCCCTTGATCATAACTTATGTTGTCTTATTAAAAACTTACCAAAAAAACCCAACGTGATAAAACTTAGTGAAGAAAATAAAGTGCAACATCTATAATACTCCCCTTTATTTCTATATTTTTCAAGTAATGCGTGTCGATTTTTTGTGAAACTTGCTTAAAACATTTGTAATGATCACTTGATGCATGATTCTTTTATGTTGGGCAATATCATATGATCTTTATGTACAATTCTGTTGCATTCAATTGTAAATATATACCACTTGATCAGTGATTGTGTATTGTTATATTATGCGTCTATAAAACTAACTAAACTTGTGTTGATTGATTAGTAAAATATAAACTCATACCTTAAGGGTATCAAAAAATTTCTTTAACCATTTTTCAATGTCTTCTTAAAAGGCATAAGCTATATATTCCCAATATATTTAGTGTATAATTAAGAATAAACAATAATGGATCACTCAAATTAATTATGTTACTTTTAGACTAATAATTTCTAATTTTTGATAGAAGTTGATGAATGTGTAACATTTAATGTACTTAGAGGATGCGTTTATCCATAAAAATGTTTCAGCATATCCAAAATATAATTTGATTGATTGATGAAAATATTATAACACAAATGCTCGATTTGCATTTTAAGTTCTAAATTTGTTATATCATCTAGCGTAACAAAATTGTATTCAATAATATGAACTCCTTTAATACTTTTGGAGATTTAACGATCTCATCAACATATAATACAATACTTGTGAACCTCAAGTTGTCCTTTAAATGAAAACATATAGACCAACTACTTCATATTAGTTTCTCTTTCTCGAGATAAGTGCCAAGTTCATTATACCACATTTAACTCGACCATTTTAGTCTATGCCCATCTTGTTAAGTATATAGAAACATATTTCTTGAGGCTTTGGTATCAATATTTCCATTATGTACAATCTCTCACAAACTTCTTTCAGTTGGACTAATTATCTATGTGCATACAATCATCAAGAATATTAGCACATAAACTTTCTAATTTAACATATGAATTTTGTATCATATGCATAGATGTCACCAAATGATTTTCTAAAATTCATCTTGCACCATTTTTTATATAAATTCATTGAGATGTCATAATCATCAAGTAAAATTTCTTTTGTATGTGTTTATTAGTACACTTACATCCTTAAGATGTATTAAATTGTCTTTCAGCACTTAAATACTTTTTAAATACTCATCAGAAGTTCAAGTTATATTCAATGCAATAATTTATAGAATAATCACAACGTATCTGGATCCGAATCTATGTAGAACAATTATAGTGTTCTCAAGAAGTCACTTTACATGATTATAACAGTTTAGATTCTTAATGGAGTTTCATGTAAATTTTGGTGTCAAGTGAATCACCATATTCATACAACACATGTCATTTCTCTCTTTATAGTAGCAGACTAATGAAATGTTGGAATGTTATTGCATCAACATTAGCAATAAAGGAATGCGTCTCCTCATAATAAACTATAGGTCTTTCCGACAATAATTGTGTTTTTAATTTTCGATTCATGATTGAATATAAAGACATTTTATATTCAACATATTATAGAAATCAATCACGCCTTATTTTGCTTTTTTTTTTTTTATTTTGGCTAATCAATTGAACTAGTCATTCACAAACAGATCTTAACTCTTGATCATCATTATTTGTAGTGCTATTTTATATGTAGAGTATCATCGACGTTGGTTTTATTTCGACTTCATACATTGTAGACATTGTATATTTATTGTGATCTTTTTATTTTCAAATTTTAATGTTCACTTTGAACCGTCATGTCTAGTGTCTCTATAGGAGACCCTTATACTATGCCTCTACTTGACCATCTTTAAACATGCTTCATTTTTTAAGGATTTCTATTCTTAGAATTGACTAGACTACCACGATTCAAACGTGTCATAGCCTCATACCAATATTTGGTTGTCCTTATAGGACACTAATCATAATTGAAACATTAGTATTTGATGTATGTGATTTAGTCACTATTTCTACAGTCAGCGATTACGTTTGGTAATTAATTGCTAACCTTTGTGGGGTGGGGGTTGGGTATAGTGGTAATTAGGTAGGAGTTAAAGTGATGTGCTAATTCCAACCAAAAGTTGTGGGTTCGAGTTTTGGTGGGGGCAACTCTTAGATTATCGTGTTGCCCATTCTATCCTAATTAATCTAGGATTGTTCAAAAAAAATTTGCTAACCTTTGTAAATGAATTATTTTTTAAACTTTTGATTTGTATTTATTAGTTTGAGGATCAAGATAATATAATAATAATTCATTATAGTTCACTTCACTTTCCAATTACATTTTATCTCTCTCTAATGTTAAGAATGTTGATTCAGTAAAACGCATAAAAGTAAATTGAGCCATAGACAAATATATAGGTGATGGATTTATTTTTTTAATTATAAATATTATTCATACCCATGATATATTCTCAACTTTCTTTAAACTCTCATCTTTGTGCGTTATGATAAAACAATTAAAATATACACCACACAACCAAAAAAAATTTTAGATGAGATATATTTGATTCTTGATCAAAACTCAACTTTAATAGAGAGAAAGTCTTATAACTTTTTGGCTTGATGTGAATAATTTTTTTTGCATGTAATGTTCAAAAACATGAATTGTTTCTTTCATGATCATTGGCTTTGCAATCAATTGAGTGGTCATCTCAACAAAAACAATTTTTGAACAAAATTAAGCAATTGAAAGTTCACTTATTCTAATAATCATCAGTATCTTATAAAATAAACTCATTGTATTTATAGTAATATGATAACCTAAAATAATATGCTTGCTACCATTAGCTAAGCCGCAACACGTACAACTTCAAGTTGTGAATTTTATAATCATTTAGATGATGCATCAATTTAAACATTTAAATGGTATATACGCTAGGATATGTGTATCCTTTATCGCTTCCAGAATTTATGGATTTGCATCCTACTTTAGTCGGTAAACAAGCAATTTTTCTTAAGAGCAAATATTGCTTATTTATTTATTAGGAAGAATCTTTGGTTATTCAATACATCTACATCATCATTGACTCGGTGTGGTCTAACCAATTATACCAATTAATTAATCATAATCCGGGTAATGATCATATATGCTTTATTAATACTTATGCTTGTACAATGCATATAAAAAATATAAGACAACAATACATTATCATCTCATACTATTATAGATACATTGTTATCCTTTTCATATATAATCACCCATTTTGTTTACCACTTGTGATGGACATCGTTACAATTTTCTTATTATGTCCTTAATCATAACATTCATAATATCATTATATAACCATACTCCTTTTAGGGATGAAGTAAACCATATATGTTTCATGATTTTTCATTATTTTCTCAGACTCAAAATATGAAATCCCACCTCTTATATTTTTTTCATAATATTGCTCTACTTCACGAGCATATTGATGTGTAATAAATGGATATTACTTCATCCTTAACTTTTCTTATAAATAAATCTTCTATTTCAGATAGTATAGATTGAGAAGTAATTATATATTGAAGTCATGCAAGACTTATTGATATTAAATCTTATGACCTTCTGTAAATTAATAACGAGACTGAAAAAGTTGACATCTCGGTGTTATATCAAGCATGTTTATACTCTTTTCATGAGAGGGATAATAGACCAAAAAGCTTTAATCTTTTTTTTGTCTTATCCAGTAATCTTTATATAGATATTTAACATCTAAAAGACATATACAACTGCATTAGTTATAATATACAACATAACTAAATTATGAAGTTTTAAATACAATAATATGCCATCGTATTAAACAACTTATGTTCGTTACTATAACGTCTAAAATAAAACTACAAGAGTGATGATGTTGCAATGCAATAAAAATACCATTAAACAATCATTTTAATTGCATTTTGTAGATGTGTTCGTAATATTATAAATAAAATATTATCATTATTATTATGTTGGTTAAGAACTTTAATTTCATTTGTATGCAAAATATTACGTCTAGGAATTACAGGTCCGTTTACAAAATTCATAACTATGGTATGTAAAGAAAAACACTAAGCATATATTCATAAAAGAGGAAACACTTATACTAATGTCTACTTTCAGACATTAAAATATATACAGCTTGAAAGTTTATAATTAAAAATCATTTTATAATTAAATAGATTAGTTTCTTTACTAAATCATATTCATGGTCACAAGATCAACAGAAACCATAGATAGAGAATCTAATTTTTCTTTGGTGTACCAATAAATCACACATGAAACAAAAACATAGTAACTTTGTGTGTCAAATAAGATTACAAATTAAAACCTTGAAAACTTTATGATTTAGATAAAATAAAAATCACATAATTTATTACTACAAATAATAATCATCATCTAATAACTTGATAAGAATTTGATATTCTTCTTACAAATCCACTTGTGTCAGTTTACTTAACCCGGACATATAAATCAAATCTTTCAGGTGAAAAATTGATGAATAAAATATAAAATGAAAATTGTAAACCGCTTATGAAACCTATTTTGAAAAAGTCATAGAAATAATAAAAACTGATAAATTAAAACGCTAATGTGGGCTATGGACCTAAAGGAGATTTCTAGGTCAATTAATTATTCCAATATTTTGAAGACGGTTACATCTTATTCCACTAATACAATCAACAGCCAATCCAGTTTTTCTTTTTAATTTAATAATAACCTTTGTATACAAACGACTTAAATTGTTATATGAATGAAATAAAGAGTAAAAAAATTACCTTCTTTTGTGGGAAGAGCATAAAAACAATGCTAGCAAGGATGTTTTTCACTCTAATCGGATTTGATTCGATTCGTCACAATAATAATGTTTAAATAATATTTTAAGTAAAAAGGCTAAAAATAATAGATTTTGTAGATTATATAACATATAGGAAAATAGAGAGACCAAAAATGGCATTTCATCAAAAATCAAATGCTAAAAGAAAAACAAACTTTCGTGGGCCAAAAACTAACCCATAAAATTTCATTGTAGCACTTAAGTTACATTTTTATATATAACTAGCGGATTAGATTCGTGTTTCGTCACGGTTTGATGCTGAATGTATTCACGAACTTCAGATTCTCGTAGATATCTACACATGCGTTAGTAATTTGTTATTATACCGTTATTATACTATTACCGAACATATGGTATTTAATACTCGCGTATATCAATTAAAACGAATACGTTAAAAGCGTTCGAACAAAAGCTACTATCACATGTAGAACATTAACGGTATGTTGATGTTAAATTGTTATAGATATAATAATATGAAAAAAAATAAAATTAAGTTGTAACTAATATTATAGCATAATTTATTGTTGTTATTACTAACCTTATAATAATAATAATTAGGAAAATGTTCAAATACAAAGTATTATAAACTAAAAAATGTAAGAATTATTAAAATGTTGACACGTATCATTTGATCAAAATTAGGTTGTGGCAAAATTTGTAATGTTTTCCCTTCTCAAGTTCCACCTTTTTTTTAAACATTCATAACTTTTATATATGATGTTATTTTTTTAAAAAAATTACACCATAAAAACGAGCATTTTTAATCTTTAAAACACATATAATGTTGATATAAAAAAACAAAGTTTTTTCAACTCATTGTGTAATTTCGTCAGGTCATTGTGTAATCTTCTGAATTGATGAGGATTACACAATTATTTGATGAGTGCTACACATTGAACTTAAAACATAAAAAGTTTACATTTTTTTATTATTGTGTTATTCAAAAATCATCATTTAAGCACAATGCATAACACAATGGTCAACATTAAACACAACAGATAACATAATGACCAGCACTAGATTCAATTATTACAATAGACAAAAAAACTGTTTGACGAGTATTACACAATAACATGATCAAGATTACATAATTAACTAAAAAACATAAAAATAATTTATTTTTAGCATTGTATTATTTGAAAATCATCATTTAAAAAAACACAATGCATAACATAATAGTCAACATTAGACACAATGGTTAACACAATTACCAACAATAAACTCGATAATTAGCAATAGACACAAAGAGCTGCTTGATGAGGATTACACAATGACCTGATCAAGATTACACAATGATCTGATCAAGATTACACAATAACTGAAAAAAAAACGTAAAAATTGCATTTTCAACATTGTGTTATTTGAAAATCATTATTTTAAAAAAATACAATGGTTAACATTAGACACAATGGGTAACACAATGACTAGCACTAGACTCAATAATTAGCAATAAACACAATAAGCTGCTTGATGAAGATTACACAATTACCTAATTAGGATTGCACAATAAACTAAAAAATATAAAAAATTACATTTTTAGCATTATGTTATTTGAAATACATCATTATTAAAAAGCACAATGCATAACAAAATGGTCAACATTAGCCACATTAATCTGATGGATATTACACAATGACCTGATATTAGACAATAAGCTAACGAATATTACACAATGACCTGATATTAGACAATAAGCTAACGAATATTACACAATGAGCTGAAATAACGTGAAAAAAAACCATCTTTCATGTACCAGAATTATAGGCATAGAAGTAATTACAGAAATACAAAACTCCCCTGCTTCCCGCAGCATAATTAATGAAGGCAACTATCATTCAAGAGCTCCCAAACTATGATCTAAAACTTATAATAAAATCTCTGATGTCAAGCAATAACAGGGCATTTGGTCTAGTGGTATGATTCTCGCTTCGGGTGCGAGAGGTCCCGAGTTCGATTCTCGGAATGCCCCTTCTTTTTTTTAACAAATTTTTTTATTATTACTGATAGTTTGGTGAATAATTTGACAAGGCGTTCTTCACTGTTTGGCCAATCACTTGTTGCTTTTCTTGAATCATAGTATCGTTTACTTTTAGTTGGTGCTACTTAGAGTTTGTTTATGCTCATGAATGTTCATTTTTGTTCGTTTAGAATATTCACGAAAGAACTTAAACGAACATGAGAACATTCATTTTATTAACAAATGAATGCGAACAACAAAATCTGTACTTTTCCAAGTGTTTGTGCTCATTTGTTTAAATTTAACTAATGAAAACAAGCAAGCCAAGATTGTGTCCGTTTGATTCGTTTACAGTTAGGTTGAAGTCTTTGGAGAAAAGGCGAAAGAAAGATGACTTTGTCGCCAATATAGAAAATAAGTTGGGAGCTGACCTCAAAACTATTGCAGAACATGGGCATGAAGGTAGCCAGTGCTTTTGGTCTAGTGACATGATTCTCACTTTGAAAGCAAGAGGTCCCGAGCATTAAAGAGCTTTGCCATAGGGGATCCTGTGAGACTTAGGACCGCCTTTCCACTTGTAAGAACGACAATGTCGGGTCTTGGAAACCTGGCTCGTGCATTCTGAACTAGTTGATCCAAGTGATGCCCACTTGTGCCTTGGTGGTTCACGTGTTGGTAGTCAGGCACAAATGCTCAAGCAAAGCCGTGTGAGGCCTTGCTAGTTTCTTGCATTGTCAACGGTACTTCCTATTGTTTATATGTTTCACCTCCAAATGCAGTTGCTGCTCATCAACACATTAGCATAATGTACTGTTAGTAACTCATGTTTCAATTATAGTGATAAATAAAACTAAAAGACGTGAAGCAAGTGTGCATTTGGTCTAGTGGTCTAACTCTCGGTTAAAGTGCAAGATCTCCAAGTCTGATTACAAGAGTGCGCTGTTTCTTAAAAAATAAAATAAAATAAAATAAAATAAAAACTTATCCTTTTACTTGAACTCCTTAAGTGCCATTATCATGTCTAATTTGATGTTCTGCTATTGATATCAACTAAAGTCAACTCATGACTTTTGCAAAAAAATAATAATAATAATCTGCCAGTTAAGGTGACATGATATGCCTCAAACATGTGTTATATCTGAAAAGACTTTAGCAAAAAATTCAACTCATACTTTTACTAATAACAGTGGCGGAACCATAACTTTTTGCAATGTACTTCATTTTTTACACTCATTTCCACTACTTTACCGACAACAATATAACTACAAAAACATGACAGATGTTGGGTATGTCTGTGCATAAAAATTTTGGTTGGCCATAGGGTGAACAAACCCGGCCCCCCTCTAGTTCCCTCTGTGATGAGAACATGCAACTTTATGACAAGCATATGTAACTTCATAGCCAGATTAGGCAAATGTAACCTCCTACTTTTTGCCCAGATTCTTAGGCACCAAGTTGGTGAAATGTCACAACAAGATTACCAGAATAAGCAATAATAAACCAACATATCAAGCTAAAGTAATTACCAAACGTCCGGAGCAGATCAACACCTGAAGACAGTAGGATGCTTCTTGAGTACATCTATGCATGATTCTGGTTCATAAGTTACTGACTATCACCTAAACCACATGGGTTCAATATATTCAATTACTGGTACATGTTTTCCTCTTAACTGTCTTTTCTCCAGTGTTATCAAAAGTTGATCAAATGCAATCTCAGAAATCAAAAACAAGATGACAAAAATGTTTTGATCAAAGTTTACATTAAACCCATGGAATGCAAGTTTGAATTTAGATATATATCATCACCAAGATCGAAATTCTGATCAGTGCAAAACATTACATGTAACAACAGTCAAGTCTCATTGTTGCTTAAAACCACAACCAAACACTGATCACATGAGCATATATTAGTTTGCAAGAACTAGAAGACTGCACTTAATGTTAGCAATACAAAGCTGGTAGACAGAAGGCAAAAACATCCTAAGCTCTTACACTAGGCCCACATGTTAATATCACAAAATTTTGCCAGAAATGTACAACTCAAGTGTAAAACATAGATAACACTTCATGTTTAGAAAACACATACATATATATACATAACATGGTCGTAACAAAATGGGAATTTGGTCTAGTGGTATGATTCTCGCTTTGGGTGCGAGAGGTCCCGAGTTCGATTCTCGGAATGCCCCTTTATTTTTGAAAAAATCTACTCATTTCATATAAGCTTTTTAAGTGCCATTATTGTGTTTAATTTGATATTCTACTTCTGGTATCAAATAGAGTCAGATCAAGACTTTTGTAAGCACATCTACCTATTGAAGTGATACTACATGCCACAAACATGAGAAATCAATTCAACCCATGTGATGGTATGCAGAAATAGTGAGAAGATGCAACTTCATGACAAATACATGCAACTTAATTAACTAAATAAGCAAATGTAATTTCACTATTTTTTTCAAGATTCTTAGGCACCAAAACCAAGTATCAGGATAAGAAATCATAAACCAACAAATCAAATTAAGTAGGCTTATTACCACACCTGCAGAACTGATGATATTATGATTTTGTTTGATCATGCACGATTTCTGGGTCGAAAGCCACACTATCATTCAAACAACTAAGCATGTACGTACACATACATATTCATAAGCCAACAAGTCAAGTATATCAATTACCAAACGTCCAGTACAGATCAAAAACAGAAGACAATATGATGCTTGTTGAGTACATGTATGCATGACTTCTGGATTATAAGTTACACACTATCGTCTAGGCCATGTATTTGCATATACTTCCAATATTTCATAAATAACCATGTGTTAGATATATTCATTTCCCTCTTAAGTGTTTTCCTCTTCGTTGTCTTCTCTCTAGTGTTTCTAAAAGTTGGTCAAATGCAATCTCAGAAATCAAAAACAAGATGACAAATATCTAACATGTTTTGATCAGGGTGACATAAAAGCACGGAATGTAAGTTTGAATTTCAACTATAGTACTATACCATCACCAAGCTCAACGTTCTAATCAGGGTTAAACGTTATGTAACAACAGTCCAGTCTCAATGCTGCTTGGAAGACTGCACTTAATGTTACTATCACAATATCAACATTTTGCCAAAAACATACATCTCAATTCTCAAGTGTGAAACATCAGTAACACTACATGTTTAGAAAACATAAACATAAATAAATATAATATGGTAGTAACAAAATGGGCATTTGGTCTAGTGGTATGATTCTCGCTTTGGGTGCGAGAGGTCCCGAGTTCGATTCTCGGAATGCCCCTTTATTTTTGAAAAAGCTAGTCATTTCATATAAGCTTTTTAAGTGTCATTATTGTGTTTCATGTGATATTCAACTTCTGGTATCAAATAAAGTCAGATCAAGACTTTTGGAAGCACATCTACCTATTAAAGTGCATTATATGCCAGTAACATGTGCAATCAATTCAACCCATGTGAAGATAGTTTTATTATTATGCAGATATAGTTTTATTATTATGCAGAAATAGTAAGATGCATCATCATGACAAATACGTGTAACTTCATTAACTGAACAAGCAAAAGTAACTTCACTATTCTTTTTCAAGATTCTTATGCACCAAGTTTGTAAAAAGATGCAACCGGATACCGGTTTAAAAATCATAAACCAGCAGGTCAAGTTCAGTAGTTATATTACCAAACCTGCAGAACGGATGATATGTTTGATCAAGCATGATTTATGGATAGAAAGTCACACACTATCATTCAAGCAACTAAGCATGTATGCACCCACATATATTCAATACATTCAATACTCAATAAGTGTTGCCTCCTTGTTATCTTCTCTCTAGTGTTTCCAAAAGTTGGTGAAATGCAACTTAAACTGAAATAATGTGTCATTGTTAATAGCAAGTCTAAGATGACATGTAATCATGAAATGCAGGTCTGAATCTACAAATCAATCATCTCCAAGATACGAGTTTTTGGTCAGGACTAGACGTTACATGTAATAACAGGCCACAAATTACTTGGAACAAAAGCATAACATACGATGATATGTCAGTTTTCAACACAGAAGAACACAGTTAATGTTAGTAGCAATCAAATGAGCATAGGGAGGATGAAAAAGTTTTCCAAATCCAAGTGTATATTCCTGTTTTACTATCAAAATACCCAAATTGTAAAACTCAGAAGTATAAAACACCATGGATACTTTATGTTTAGACAATACAAACATAAATAGAAATGAAAAGGTATTAACAATAGGGCATTTGGTCTAGTGGTATGATTCTCGCTTTGGGTGCGAGAGGTCCCGAGTTCGATTCTCGGAATGCCCCTTTTTTTAAAAAAAAAAACAGTTCATGTAAGATAAATATTTTTAAGGCTAATATTCTATTTAAATGGATATTTTATTAATAATGATCTAATATATACTATAGTTAACTCAAGACTTTTGAAACAGATCTACCTACCAAAGTGACATCATATGCCAAGAACATAATGTTTGGTAATCTGACAATATATTTTTTTAAGGATTCCAACTCACGGGTTATATCAGGGTAATCCTATCATCATGCTTGCAGAACCGATCTAAAGCAGAAGAAAGTTTGACTTTCTTTGACAATGCACGATAACTTTACACACTGAGTTCACAAAAGACACTTATGCATTTAACATATTCGACCCTATGCTTAGAAATTGGCACTTAGCCATCTCCTCTTAGTATTTTGTGAATTTTAAAGAGCTGGTCAAATGCAATCTTGAGCTTAAGAAATGGTAATACTATAAGTGTTCTATGTTTCTATCCTTTTAAATTGCAAACCGAAGTTGACTTGTAAAACATGAAATGCAGATCTGAGCCTAGAGATCTACCATCAGCATGCTATGAGTTTCAAAGTGTTTGATGTCATTACAAGTAATGAAATCAGATACATGAAGCAAGTGGATGTAGCTCACCACACTTTGTAGAAGGCACATAAACAAATTTAGGACAACAAACACTTCTTGCTTCAGACATTGTAGCCTCAAGCTGCAGTCAGTTAAATGCACTGGTTCCAAACTGGAATACAAAATAAAAAAATGAAAACTTTTAGGTGGAAGCACATCATGGTGTCACATACTTCATACAATTGTGCAATTCATTAAAGATGACAAATGAATAATGCAAGATCAGTGGATTCAGATTTAGTCCCATTGATTAGAAATAAAACCAGATATATGAAGCAAATGGGCATTTGGTCTAGTGGTATGATTCTCGCTTTGGGTGCGAGAGGTCCCGAGTTCGATTCTCGGAATGCCCCTCTTTTTGAAGAATTTTACTCATTTCATATAAGCTTTTTCAAGTGTCATGATTGTTTTTAGATTAATATTCTACTTCTGGTATTAAATGGAGTCAGATCAAGACTTTTGGAACCACATCTACCTAATAAAGTGCACTATGTGCTACAAACATGTGCGCTCAATTCAACCATGTGAAGATAGTTTTATTAGTATGCAAAAATAGTAAGATGCAACTTCATGACAATTGCATGTAACGTCATTAACTGAACAAGCAAAAGTAACTTCCCCATTCTTTTTTAAGATTCTTACACACCAAGTTTGTGAAAAGATGCAACGAGAAACCAGATACCAGGTTAATAAATCATAAACCAGCTGTCAAATTCAGTAGTTATATTACCCTGCAGAACGGATGATATTATGATTCTGTTTGATCATGCACGATTTGAAGATTGAAAGTCACACTATCATTCAAGCAACTAAACATGTATGCACACATATATTCATCAATAAACAGGTTTTCAATATATTCAGTTCTCAGGAAGTGTTGCCTCCTCATTATCTTCTCTCTAGCATTTCAAAAAGTTGGTGAAATGCAACTTAAAAACCTAAAAAACATGTGTCATTATTAATAGCAAGTCTACTTTGACATGAAATCATGCAATGCTGGTCTGAATCTATAAATCAATCATCTCCAAGATATGAGTTTGTGATAAGGACTAGACATTACATGTAATAACAGACCACATATTATTTGGAAGAAAAGCAAAACATATGATGATATGTTAGTTTTCAACACAGAAGAACACACTAATGTTAGTAGCAATAAAATGAACATGGGGAAAATGAAAAGAATTTCCAACTCCTTGTGTAAATTCCCTCTATTAGTATCAAAATACCCAAATTGTAAAACTCAAAAGTGCAAATACTATGTTTACTTTATGTTTAAAAAAAACAAATGTATATAGAAAGAAAAAGGTGATAACAACAGGGCATTTGGTCTAGTGGTATGATTCTCGCTTTGGGTGCGAGAGGTCCCGAGTTCGATTCTCGGAATGCCCCCTTTTTTAAAAACTCATCACATGTAATATTAATTTTTTGAAGGGCTGCTATTTATTTAAATAGAAATTATATTAGTAATAATCTACTATTAAGTAAAGTCAACTCAAGACTTTTGAAACAGATCTACCTACCATGCCAAAAACAAAATGTTGGGTGATCTGACAGTATTCTTTGTCAAGGATTTCAACTCAAGGGTATGGCAGTTTATATTTAAGCATCCAGCCTGCAGAACCGATCCAAAGCGAAAGAATATTTGACGTTCTTTGACTGCACTATTTCTATATTATGAGTTCACAAGATACACTTGTGTGTTTAATATATATTATCCTCTACCCATGAATTGTCACTTACCCATCTCCTCTTTAGTATCCTGAGTTTTTCGAGAGTTATTCAAATGCAATCTTGAACTATGGAGAAGATAATACTAAAAATATATTATGTTTCTGTTTTTTTTATAATTTCAAACCAAAGTTGACTTAAAAGCATGATATGCAGGTATGAGCCTAGTATCAGCCATAAGCAAGCTATGAGTTTCAGTCAGTGTTAAATGTCATTGTAATGAATGAAATCATATACATGAAGCAAGAGGGTGTAGTTTGCCACACTTTGCAGAGGTCAGTGACCTCAGTGACCTGAGGTCACAAGCAAATTTAGGACAACAAACACTTCTTGCTTCAGATAGTGTAGCCTCAAGCTACTGACAGTTAAATACACTGGTTCTATACTGGAATACAAGCAGAAAATGAAAAATTACAGGTGAAGGCACATCATGGTGTCATCCTTTAAACAGTTGTGCAATTGATGAAAGATGACAGATGAGTAATGCATCATCAGTGATATTCATTTTAGTCACATTAATCAGAAAAAAAAAAAGATATATAAAGCAAATGGGCATTTGGTCTAGTGGTATGATTCTCGCTTTGGGTGCGAGAGGTCCCGAGTTCGATTCTCGGAATTCCCCCTTTTTTTGAAAAATCTACTCATTTAATATAAGCTTTTTAAGTTTCATTATTGTGTCTAATTTGATATTGTACTTCTGGTATCAAATTGAGTCAGATCAAGACTTTTGGAAGCACATCTATGCATTAAAGAGATACTACATGCCACAAACATATGCAATAACTTCAACCCATGTGAAGATTTGTTTTATTAGTATGCAATAAACATATGCAGCACCATTAACTGAATATGCAAATTAAGTTCACAGTTCTTTTTCAGAGTCTTGGGCACCAAGTTCGTCAAAAGATGCAATCAAGTCCCAGAAGTAGTTTCTTACCAAACCGCAGAACAGATGATACAATAATTTTGTTTGATGATTGATCATGCACGATTTCTGAATTGAAAGTCACACACTATCATTCAAGCAACTAAACATGCAGATACACGCATGTATAATCATTACAAGCGTGTTTTAGATATTCAGTTCTCTATAAGTGTTGCCTCCCCGTTGTTTCTCTCTTGTGTTTTCAACTATCAATCAAATGCAGCTCCAAAAACTGAAATAACGTGTCACTATTAATAGCAAGCCAATGTTGACATAAGATCATGGAATGCAGGTCTGAATCTATATATCAACCATGATCCAGATACTTGTTTTTGATCATGATTAGACGTCACATGTAACAACAGGATACATATTAACTGGATACATATTAACTGGAACAAAAGCAAAACAATATGATGATAGTTTTCAACACAGTAGAACACATTTAATGTTAGTAGTAAAAATGAACATAGGGAGAATGAAAAACTTTTCAAAAGATAATGTGTAAACCCATGTATTAATATCAAAATATCCAACATGTAAAACTCAAAAGTGTATGACATCAGATATACTTTATGTTTAAACAAAACAAACATAAATAGAGATAAGAAGGTAGTAACAACAGGGCATTTGGTCTAGTGGTATGATTCTCGCTTTGGGTGCGAGAGGTCCCGAGTTCGATTCTCGGAATGCCCCTTTTTTAATATGAAGTTTTTTAGATCTAGTATTCTATTAAAATGGATATTCTATTACTAAAGTCAACTCAAGACTTTTAAAACAGATCTACCTACCAAAGTGATATTATATGCCAGAAACATAATGTTTGGTGATCTGACAATATTCTTTGTTAAGGATTTCAACTCATGGCTCTGGTGCTTATATTTAGTCATGAAGTTGGTGAAACGATTAAGAAAACTATAAGCCAAGATATCAAGGTAATCCTATCATCATGCCTGTAGAACCGATCTAAGCAGAAAAAAGTTTGACTTTCTTTAACATTGCACGATAACTTTACACTATGAGTTCACAAAATACACTTGTGCATTTAACATGTTCAATCCTCTGCTCAGGAATTGGCACTTAGCCATTTTATTTTTAGTATTTTGCGTATTTTAGAGAAATGATCAAATGCGCTGTTGAGCTTCAGAAATGTTAATGCTATGACTATGAGTTTCAATAAGTGTTTGATGTCATCACTAAGAATGAAATCATATACATGAAGCAAGTGGATGTAGCTCACACACTTTGCAGAGGTCAAATAAGCAAATTTAGGAGAACAAACACTTCTTGCTTCAAAAATTGAAGCCTAAAGCTACTGGCAGTTAAATGCAGTGCTTCTAAACCGGAAGTCCGGAATATATAACATAAAATGAAATCTAATGGTGGAAGCAATATGCTGTCACATATTTCAAACAGCTGTACAATTTATGAAAGATATCAAATGGATTATGCAACATCAGTGGATTAAAATTCAATCACATTAATCAGGAATAAAACCAGACATATAAAGCAAATGGGCATTTAGTCTAGTCGTATGATTCTCGCTTCGGGTGCGAGAGGTCCCGAGTTCGATTCTTGGAATGCCCCATTTTTACAAAAATCAACTCATCTATATATATTTTTCCATCAATGACTGTTTTAAACTATAAGACCTTTGGGAACAAATCTACCTACTAAAGTGATATATGTAAGATGATATGCAGTAGATAACAATAAGATCAAGAACTGGACCTAGATTTGGTAGTATGATTCCACTTGGGTGGAAGAGGCCTAAACTCTAAAATCAGCACCTATGTGTTTGTATATCCTTGAGCCCTCTAGCACTTATTTGCATCATATATCTGTAAATCTGACAATCTTTTTGTAAATAATCCTACATCATTGCCTCATTTCTTGTTCAAGTACCAAAGAGAATTCAACAAGCTCTAAAATTTCTATATAATTCACAATACTGAAATATTTTATCATTTGCACAGAATAAGTGATCTGAATGAGAACATGATTAAATCATAAATTAAGAATCTTAGATTATTGGTATGACAATATCACTCATTCAAAAAAGGTAATGTCGAAACTAGAGAATTCGTTATGGGTCAACTACATCTGTTCTGCAGATGAAGGACAAGATGCCTCAGTCAACTCATTTCTGGCAGTAGTTATATGTAAACATTTTATAAGGCTTTTATATATGTTAACATTTATTTTTGTTGTGTAAAGGGAATGTTTAAGCTTTCAACTAACAGCACCAAGTAAATGACTACAAAATACAATAAAGAATGAGGATATTAGCAACTGGGCATCTGGTCTAGTGGTAGGATTCTGCTTAGGGTGCGAGAGGTATTCAGTTCTCGGAATACCCCACCTCCAGTTCCTGGATGCATTTTGAGAAGCTGTCATTGTTTATTATGACCTTTTTCTCCATACTATGGAATCATTTTCATGATCTTGAGTTGAATCATATTCTTCTAAGAATTTAAGTAAGTGAATATTTCTAAACATGACATGGTTTTTTGTCACTTGCTCCTACTTTATTCTTGCAGTCATCGTCTTGAAGCAGGCGTGCTATGATCTGAATTTCAGTGAGATTGTTTTTGGCTTTTTGTCATTCAATCAATGGAAGGCTTCTAACCATAACTTGACATAAGTTTAACACTTTAACTTACAAGATTCCTTCTCATGGAAACAATTTTGAAAGTACACATATAAGCTTGAACAACAAAAGATATGCTGTCGACAAACAAAAGATCACCACTGGGCATTTTGTATTGGTAAGATTCTTACTTATGGTGCAGAGATCCTGATTTCAGTTCTTGAATCACTTCAAGCTACTGAGTCCAAAGTATCTAAACTAAACCAAAGTAAGCCTAGAGAAGTCCATAGATTTATAACTTTACAAGATAACTTATAACTTCATACATTCCGGTGAATATGCTAGATGCATCATACATGTATAAAAAAAATTTATAAGATCAACTGCATTGTTGTCTGGAGTACTCAATATCAAGGTTTAAAAGTACGGAATCGAGCCTCGAGGTGTTTTCCCTTCGCCTCATGAGGCGTAAGCCTCGAGGCGAACCGAGGCGTAAGGCCAAGGCGGAATTAAAAAATAAATATAAAAATTATATATCTTATAAAAAATAAAATATAGACTAATTTCATCATAGGATTCATCAAAAACATCAAAAAACACACATTAAAAAGACATGAAATGTTTGAAACTGACACAAAAAGTCTAAAACATCAAAAACAAAGTGAAAAACCCCCTGAGGCGCACCCGAGGCGCACCTGAGGCGCACGCCTCAGTCATATGAGGCGCATGTACAAAACAATCCCCTGAGGCGGCGCCTCAGACTCGATTTCTAGGCGCCTCGCCTCGAGGCGCACGCCTCAACCGTTTTTTAAAACCATGCTCAATATTACTCCAGAAAGCAAAAATACTGATATAGGAAAGCAGAATGCTACATAATCACTCAACATCTGTGCAGAGGATTGTAACTATAATAACTTCTGACTTCCACAAACTACAATCTCTAAAGATTAACCTAAGAAGTATATGGGCATTTTGTCGAAAGGTATGATTCTCGCTTCGGGTGTTAGAGGCCCCCAGTTTGATTCTAGCAATGACCCAACTCAAGCCACTGCATTGTTATTTAAAAGAAGTTGTCAGTCCTTATTTGTCCTCTTTTCATTATTAGAATATATGCTTTCCTCTAAGTCAACTACTCAACTTAGAAACCTAATGACGCCAGATACTTGCATTCCTGACAATATTCTGTCCCTGAGTCTTACAATGATGCAGCATTATGCATTATCATCATATAGTATGCAAACAAACCTAAAAAGTACATTTATTTACTGATCACCTCATTTAGCTATAACAATTCGAAAAGAACACACATAACATATCGCATACTGATTCCAGAAAATGTACATACAACACTTTTACTTTGTACTCCTCCATTCCATGATTAAAGATCAACTAATGTTTAGAAAAGCCTAATTAAGCGACCAAAATAGCAGCAAACATAGAGTTCATCATAATATCAACATATTTCACGAAATTGAAACTCGCAAAATTGATGGAAAACGTTTCAAATTGAGCAGAAATTGTAACATCAAACATGAAGAGAAACTAATTCTAACCTTTTACATCGATAGCTGACCGGAGTAAGAATGTATGAAGAGCTAAAAGGGTTCCGAGGGCAATGCTGAAGAGAGTTCGTTTTGTTGGCGGAAAAAGTTGCCGGAGAACATGGAAGACGAATCGTAATGCAGCAATCAAACGTGTTTTCGAGGAAAATGAAAGGAAGTTTGAATGGTTGTAGGTTTTTGATGAAAGAATTGTTGGAATTATCGCGGCAAACGAAAAGGTTGAAGTTGATTTTAGCAACAAATGTAGAAAGTTAAAAACAGATATGATTATGCGTTTGCCGGGAGTCGAACCCGGGTCTATTGCTTGGAAGGCAATTATCCTAACCGTTGGACTACAAACGCTTGTTGTGTTTATTTTGTCAGAGATAGTTATTTAATTCAACAATTATAGTGTTTTGTGGATGTAAAGATAGGATGATGTAGCCACATATAAATAAGTTAGCATATTACTTTCAGCTATGTAAATGGTTTGTAGTCTGATATTATTAATGATAGCTTTTAGTAAAAGTGATATAAATTATATTTATACGAATGTAAGGCTAGATGTTACTTAGAAGTAAAAATTGTTGTGCAAAAAAACTTATGCATTATGTTAAAATATTGTAAATTCTTGTAGTCTTTTCACGTTGAGATTTATCTACAGTGCATTTTGCATTAACATAATAGTTATTGAAAAGATACGATGTAAAACTCGTATGCGGATCCAATAACAATTCCTTAAGTCAGAAGAAAAAATAACATGCCCCAAAAGACATACGTGTGGCACACACAAGTAGCACGAACAAATCCCCACCAATAAGGATTAAGAATTGCATAAGTAAATCAGTTGTAATATGGTGACTATGCCATGACAACATTCATGCACCACACATAGATAATAGGAAAAAGTTACATTTTGTTCGAGACTAATGGTGTTAGTTGCTTTATAGTTTATACCCCGTTGTCGGACCCATTGATGCTTTAAGTGCATCTTTGTGGAAGCGCACCAACCAAGCCAAGCCCGATTCGTATTTGTTTCTTGAATTATTAATACTTTTTTCTAACTTTTTTTTTCTAATCTAGCCAGACATTTTGTGTAAAATAGTGGCTTGGCTTGGCCTTTTTCTTAAAGTTACCGTTTGTAATCTCTGGGAATCTCATCATCTAACTCTTTACGAGTTTGATAGTTACTTAAATAAAATAAGATTTTAGACAAACTATTATAAGCATGATTAGAACTCACATCTATTTTTTTATTTCCTAGAGTAAATAAAGTTAATATTGTAAACGTTTAAAAAACATGCGAAATAACAAATTAACAAGAGTAAATTACAAAGAACCTTTATCTTTGTAACTAATTTTACATTTTAACATATATCTTAATTTATTACATCAGACAACTTTTATATATATGATTTGTTTCATCTTTAATCATTTAATCTAACTTTTATTAGTTTTCAACGTTAAGTTATGTAACTTGATTATCATATGATGGAAGATGTGTAAAAAAGAAAAAAAAACAGTTGACATATATACGATTAATAAAACCTTGATATCAATAAGTAAAATCTCAAACAAATTATATATATTCTTATCAACTAGAAAATTAAATAAATTAGAGACTGACAACCAAAAACTTAGATACTACCTATTTATAAGTTGGTGACATTAAAAAATATAAATAGTTTGTAGATTTACCCCATCAATGATAGGTCAACATGGCTCAAAGTCCCAACATCAATCATTACACTATCTAATCACAACCTAATTAAAAGACCCAAAAAGATATTAGAAAAGTTTGATTTAAAACTAAAAGATGTGAATAAAAATGAAAGATTGTAAAACTAAAAGACAACTATCATTTGTAATAAGAACAACTACAACACACATAATTGCAAAAGTTGCATGATACAATGATAATTTGAATGTAAATAGTTAAGTGTTTTAAACTGGTTTTTTATTTTATATTGTCCTACACTTATGATTGAAACAAATATGTGTTTATTGATCATATCTTCCAAGTACGTTGATTTAAAAAAGTGATGATAAGAAAAAGTGATGATAAAAATACATATAACTCCTTTGAGGTGTTACTTGTCGGTCTTAACATTTTATTGATCATATTTTCATAATACGTCAATTTGTTTTTGGATTATGCCGCGTAGATTTTTTCACATTTACTCTCATGTGATAACCATGTGATCTAACTTAACGATACAAACTAACGATCGTTTGAGTAAAAGTTGTCCAACGTACTTAGCAAACTAGCGATCGTTTGAGTAAAAGTTGTCTAACGTACTTAATAGAGATAAGATTTGAAAACGTTACAAAGACAGAAGTCTAGTATTGTAATTTACTCAATTAATAAATATGTTCTTCCTTTACATAAATAATATAAATTGAAATTTTGTACTCGAAAAATCAGATCAGGTAGTATTTATAAGTAAAAATAAAGTTTTTTTTTAAAAAAAAAAACAAAACATATTTAACAAACATTTGATGGATGTTGTGTTATTATCTTTCAATAAAACTCTTTTGCTTGTTTGTGGCCCTGTTTTCAGTTCATCACTTGGTCACATCTTCATCATGAAATCGGCTCCCATAGCCAAATCCTTCATCCCAAATCCAATCACACCCCCCAAAATCTCCCAACTCAAATCTCCTTCATTCAACCCACAAATCAAACACAAAACCCCCATAAACTCCTCCAAAAATGACCCACAATTCATCGAAAAACCCTCAATGTCTGACATACTTGAGTCTTCGAGAGCCCAAAACCTTGACCTCCAGCTGCAAACAACAGGACCCTTCTTCAGAATCACCGCAAAGAGCTTGAAGACGAACAAGGTGCTCGGAAAAGCAGAGGGAATGATTCGGGTGTGGTGGAAGAAGGGGAAGATTCTGCATTTGGATTCGATTCGGTTGACCCGAGAGACGTTGGGTATGGATAGATCCGTGTTTGGAATCGGGTTGTTTATTGGAGCGGTGATGATCCGATATGGGTATGATTGTGGGTGTAAAACTGCAGAGTTGCTTGCTATTAATGACTCTGATCTTTACCATACTAAGGTTTTTGTTTTTTACTCTTCTTTCTTGTTTATGTACCCATGGGTCGGGTTTTGAAACAATTTATGGGTAAAATTTTAATGGGTTAACGGGTCGTGTTTATAAGCGGTCATGTTCAGGATGACATGTTAAGTCTGTTTAGTTAAACATGATGACTCTTTAACATGTTATGACCCCTTTGACGTGTTTATTACAACTTACAATCTTTCAACCTATTTAATATGTTTACAGGTCGATTAGTATTGGGTATTAGGTTATTAGTATGAGTTTGTATGCTCATCCACTCAGTCACATCATTTGATTTGTTTAGATGGATGAGTTAAACAATATGTTTGGGTCACGTGATTTTAGACGTCTTTGAATTAGAGATTACGTTTTCTACGTGAATAAGTACACAGGTCATGTTTCGCTTCACGATTCAGCATGGTAAAACATACAATTGACACTCTTGTTTAATAATGAAATAGGTTATTAACATTAATAAAAAAAGTTAACTAGGATTGAGAGTTTGTGAAAAAATTGTGTTTCTTATTATTGTGATTAAAGAATTTGATTGTATGTATGCTCACAAATTTTCTGTATTTTGTTTATGATTAAAAGCATTGTTAAATTGTGTATCTAATCAAACGTTGAATGATCTTGCTTGCAGCTTGTGAAGTTTTATAGAAGAATAGGTTTTGAAGCGGTTTATGAAGTGACGGGCTCATCGATGGCGGATCTTGCCCACATGTTAGTATGGGGTGGCGTCGGCACACGTATGGATGCTAACGTTGAACGTCTTCTCCTAAAGTGGTGTACACGATTCACGGCTGATAAAGGTTCAAATTCATAACAAATAGAGTTAATTTCAATTTTACTTACTAAGGTTTGACAAAAGTAACAATTCTTCTTCAAAAGATTAAAAACATCAATTTACCTTCAAAAGTTTCAGATGTTGTTTCAATTTCTGTTCAAAAGTTTTATTATTGTTTTAACTTAAATCCAAAATAATGAAACTTTTGGACTAAATTTAAACAACTTATGCAACTTTTAGATTAAATTGAAACAACTTATGAAACTTTTGAAGGTAAATTGATATTTTTAATCTTTTGGAGGAAAATGGTTATTTTTGTCAAACTACAGGGAGCAAAACCGAATTAACTCTAACGGATATGTATTGTTGTAGTGAAAATGATGATTTCAATTGCTTAAAGTTGTATAAAGATGTGACAAGGGCTGTTTATAAAAGCTAGCTTGTTAAATTTTGCCAATGATTCTTATACTAGCAATCGATTAAAAATAAGTGGCACGATTATTTGACCCGACACATGGGTCAAAACTCATTGCGTGCATGGGTTTAAGTCCAAACTGAAATTTTGATTTTAAGAAACCTATCGGCTTCGGTTTTAAGTATGGGTTCAATTCAGTTAGAGCATTCATAGTTGTTTTTTATTTTTATGTGAGTGTGTGTCATATATTATGGGGATGGTTTTGAGTGGTTGTGAGTGAATGAGAGAAAAAATTTATGGAAATTTTATTTGAGGAAACACAATATAACCCCTATAATTTTTTTAATATTTTTAAAAGTGATTGTGAGTGAAGCAGAGAGAAAATGTAATAATAAAGATATAAAAAACATTATTAATCAAATAAGCAACAACAAAAATCAACAATCAAAGCCCTACAAACAAATTAATCAAATAAGCAACAACAAAAATCAACAATCATAGCCCTACAAACAAATTAATCAAATAAGCAACAACAAAAATCAACAATCAAAGCAAAACTCAAAACATGTTTAAGACTATGAATGAGCAACACAGATATCTTGGATGAGGTAACCCTTACCGTTATCAATGCGATGAATAACCCAATTATAATGTCTCAGATGAGGTAATACTCGTTATAATCAACATAACAAATAACCCAACCACACATTATGTCGCCTGCAAACATGTTAACCAAAGGAAGAACAACATAAATTATCAATCAAAGGAAAAACCAAAAATATTTAAGACTATGGAAGAGCAACACGAGTGTCTCAAATGGTGTAACCCTCATCATCATCAATACGATGAACAAACCAACCACAATGTCTCAAATGAGGTATACTTATCATTGCAAGACCGGTTAAGGGTGATGCAACAGTTTCACAAGGTTGGATAGTTTAACACTTAACAGATCAAATAGGGAACCTGCAAAAGAAACTAAGAACAAAAGTAAGAACACAAGGAGAACACAAGTATTTGGTTTT
The DNA here is from genome assembly GCA_025506505.1 of Flaveria sonorensis. Taxonomy (NCBI): domain Eukaryota; kingdom Viridiplantae; phylum Streptophyta; class Magnoliopsida; order Asterales; family Asteraceae; genus Flaveria; species Flaveria sonorensis. Next base: position 12,882,142 of record CM046430.1, on the reverse strand, counting down.
CAAGAATAATGTATGTTACGCTCAAGTAATGGGCGAAGTATTGTAGGGGCTGGGAGGGGCCCCCGCCCCCCTCTTTTTTTCATCAGTAGTGTTAATTTTTGGTTCGATAGTATAAATGTTTGACCCAGTAGTGTAAATTTTTTAACATATGACTAGTTCACCCTCCCTAAAAAAATTTATTTCGCCCCCGTTCCCTCTATAAAATTGTCAAAGCTCCGCCACTGGCTCAAGTGTTTCACTATTGTTACAAGGCTTAGTCCTAAGTACTGGTAACAAGAAATACTTTATACTACATCCTAGAGGCGGCCATACTTTGAAGTCCAGTTAAAACACTAATCTAGACAACAAAATCAATGTAGAGTCAAAAGGCAGATTGTCTTTTGACTAGTTACTATGATATGCCATAGCTCACATCCTTATCTATTACAAACAGGATAAAAGTACAAGAGTAGAAAGTTATAGACTGTAAGACCTTAATCTATAGTTGACAAAAATATGAAGATATCACAAACTTTTATGAGTTGGTGAGTCTTTAGAGATGACAGCGAAAAGTGGTTCAACTTTTGTCAAAAGCATGTCAGAGAAAGCATATCAGAGAAAGCATGTCTTCTCTGTCTTCGGAAGAAATCAGTCTCTTGGCTTCGAAAGACTTTGTCTTGAAGCTTCGGAATACTTCATCTTTGGCTTCGGAAGAAATTGTCTTTGGCTTCGGAAGATTTGACACTTAGAGAATTTCTTAGTGCTTTTGTCAAATTTTCCGAAGTAACTTCCTTGTACTTCTGAAAGCTTGCTGAGAGCTCTTTGGTTTGCATTAGCCTCTAAGGTAACTTTTAAAAATTCTCCCTAGGCTAATGCTACCTAAACTTGAGGATGACTTTGAGTCTTGATCTTCATTTGTTTACAGTACTCATCAGAATCAGTACCATTCCCTTCTTCATCGGTTGGCACGGATTCCTCAGACTCTTAAATTACCTCCTCATGTCAAAGAGATCATGCAGAGGAAGATCAAGCATATTTTGCCAGAAGTATACATCTTGACCTCCTTGATCTCTTGTGACATACCATTTGTTTGGGTTTGTAGAGAAAGCCCAGGACAATATGGGTCTCTCAGTAGCAAGAGGCTCTACTTGAAGTGGTGTTGGTTGAGCAACCTTTTCTTGTTCATCTTCAGGATGTTCTGACTCATCCTGAGGTGCACATGTGGATGTCTTGGATTTCTTCTTCTTCTTCTTGTCCCTTCTGATAGTCATCCTCTTACTCTTTCTATATTTCAACTGAGAAGGTTGGTCTTGAGTACCAGATATTCCTTTTTTATCATTCTCAGTAGGACCCTGCTGTGGGTTAGAAGAAGAAGCTGGTAGTGATGCATCACTAGGTCCAGGTTGTGTTGTCTATTGGTGTTCAACCTTGACCTAAGCTCAAGTGCAGCCTGACTTGGTAGACAATGCAAGTCCACCAACTCACCATTCTTAATCTTCTGCTTGATCACTCTTATATGCTCATCCATTGTAGATAGAGACATAGGGCCAAGCCTCTTTCCAGAGAACCCATACAGCTTCAAAAAGCTCACCATTTTAATGCTGTCAGCAGACTTCTTCTAATTTGCTTTGATGGTGGCTCTTGACTTAGCAGCCTCTTTCCTCATCTTCCTCTTAGCAGCTTTCTTTTCTTTTAAAACTTCTTGCTTTAGCTGCTTGAGGTACTCAAACTATATATACTCATATGATAAGGGGAGTAGGGCTGCTGTCTGATAGAGGCCTGTGGCATTCAGGTAGGTTATCAATATTTATCTATATTGTTCTCTGCCTATTTGAGTTTCTTGTTCAACTGCTCTACTTTAGGAATTTCTTGAACTGGAGAGAGTACAGGGACTTTATACAAACTTTTTCTCTTTCTCTTTTCTTTGATCTTGAGGAGCAATTTTGCAACCTCAGCCTCCTTCCTTTCTTTTGACACTTCAGTGTCAGCTAGTTCATTTAACTCATCCAAGGGAAGAGAGATTATTTCATCAATGTTATAGTTCCTAGACCCCAGATAATTCAATCTGGCTGCCCTTAACTAATCTTCCTAAGTATTTGGTCTAGGGGCAGCTCTGATTGCAGCTTGCATGAAGCTGGGGGTCTCACTAGTTCTCTCTCCCCTTACCTTCCTCTCACTCTCCCTTTTCTCCTACTCAATTTCCTAGAGGTCAGAATCCTCTTTATTTTGTCAATCACTTGCCTATGTGACTCAGGGTGGAGAGAGCTTTGGCCTTCTTGACTTGGTGCTGCACTTAAGCTTTAGCAAGGGAGAGGCTATGAGACACCTTCACTAGCTGGTGTCTCATTGAGGGTGCTGGGTGCTGAAGCAGTTACAGTCTTATGGTTCATAGGTTCTACTGCTAGCAGCATGGTAGGATGGGGTAAACATAGCCCTTGGTATTCCCTTATCAAATAAGCTTTGAATTAAGGCATCCACATTGATGTGGGCATGAGAAGTTTGTTGAGTATGGACAACTGCAAGTGAGAATGGTGAGGCCTTAATGTCCATACTCTGGGGAACTCCCAGATTCTATGATTGTAGTTAAGACTTTCTCCCATTTTTTTGTAGCATCACCCACTTGCATAGGTGAGCTAAGGGTTAGGTCCACCACATTCACAAGTTCTTATGGACCTGGTTGAGTTTGCCTGGCAGGTCTCTCAACTATCTTGCCCTTAAGATCAGTGATCTCAAGTTACTGAGTAAGAACCTGCTTTTGTAAGCTAGCCACCTGAGATTACAGATGACTAATCTTAAAAACCAAGTAGGTGCAGGTTTGTGACAATGTTTGCACCCTTTGTTGCAGACTCCCCTCATCTTCTTCAGAAGAATCATGGGGGGATAAGAGAACATAACCAAAGTCATCTCTCTCATCACCAGACACTAGTTCTTGCCTTCTGGATTTCCCCTGCTACATGACAGCTTCATGAAAAGTGTCAAGGGGTTGGGTTGTCATGGTTTAGGTCTTCATGATGTAATCAATTTATAAAGTGAGAGCCTTTTCCATATATACCCCCTAAACATGTTTAGCAAGATCCACTTCAGTTGGGGTTGGATGATGTGGGCTAGATATGGGTGTATCAAGAGCACTAATCTCTCTTTGAGTAGGGAAGAAGAAGAGAGACTCATGGACTCACTGAATCCTATATCCTTATTATCATAGAGTTGAAGGTCATGAATTGGTTGGTTTAGATCTAAAGGCTAGGGATGGTAACTGTCCCCTGAAGGTTGTTCACCTGAGTTTTGAGACTCATAGTGAAGGCTTGTAGCTTAGGCAATGAGCTTATCAGGCTGAGCATGAGAAACCTCAACACTGATCATTGAAAAGATGGGAGTGGTCTGCTCCTTTGGAAATGTGGGAGCTTTTGGTTCCACTTCGTCCTGCATGGGTGAGTATATGGGGGCCTGCTCAATTTGAATAGATTGAGCAGGGGTTCGCTTGGATTTTTTTTGTAGTAGGTGATGGTTATTTGAGGCTATTGGGGTTGTGAAGATGAACATGTGGGTTCAACATTGGCTGGTGCTGCCAAGTTGTCACCTTAAGCAGTGAGCTTTAACATTTTTGGATCCAGTGCTGTTTCTACCCCTGAGAAACCAACAATGGTTTTCTTATGATTTTGAAGATGTTGGGTTTTATCTGTCTTAGTTTAAGAGTGTTACGTGTTCCGTTTAACTGTGAGCCCAATTCAAAGTTGAGTATGTGATGGACATATTTAGAAAACATGTAGTACTCTAAGGAGTCTAAGTTAGAAAACAAGTTTATGTAAACAAACTGAAAGTACTTGAACTTGACCCCTTGAACCGTCCTATGGACTATATGGGATTGGGATAAGTACTCTGGAATTTGATCCCATCCTCCATGTTTGTTTGATAAATAATGGATTATAATATGGAGGATGTACTTATATTGGAAAGAGACCTTACCCTTCTTAAAGGTCTTGACTGAGTAGTTTTCTTCATAACCCATTTGCCTGAATGATTCATTGAGAACTTCTTTAGGGAAGGAAAGTTCGCCTTTTTCATCATCCAGCCTGAGATTAGTATTGATGGTGGCTGTGGTGATGAAAACAGTCTTCCCCTGCAGTGATGCAGATAATGCCTTCTCACCGTCCAAGATGACCTCTTGGCAGGTCCTTCAGAACTCCAGCAGTTGTTCTTCATAGAGTGGATGGTCTATTGTAAGTGCGGTGAGGCATGATGACTGAAATAGAAAGTGGCAAACGTCTGAGAAACTAGGATATTTCTCAAACGACAATAGAGCAACCTGGTTGTATTGCTTGTGTAGGTGCATGGAGAAATCTGGCTGGTTTTCGGGTTTAGGGTTGGCCATTTGAGAAAGCATTAAGAATAAAAAAGTGAAGAACAATAAGGGCTTATAGGTGAATTTAGGGTTAGAAGTTTGCAGATGAAGAGTAAGAAGAAAGAGGGAGAAACGTTATAGGGGCTATTTATATGCTTGGATTTGATACAAAGTTAATACAATGATAAACTTTAAAATCCAGATATCGGTCCCACCTCTGAAAAAGTGCCCAAAAAGTTAGTTATATTGTAAGTTGAAAATCTTTCGAAGTTAGTTGCCTTCGGAAGTTTAAAAAAAAACTTCCGAAGCCAGATTGACTTTGGAAGATATTTCTTAGTTTGAGAAGAATTGATTCGGAAGAAAAATAGTTTGAGTAATTTTGTTTCCGAGACATATTTGGTTTCGGAAGATATTAAACTTCAGAATTTTTATTCAAAGGATGAATAAAGCTTTCAAGACTTAATTGTTTTTAGAAGAAAATTATACTTCAAAACATATAAGTACTTAGAAGCATATTTAAGATTCTGAATATATATCAGAATTTCTTTCGAAGTCAAATTCCTTAATAAGTAGTTATTAGTTTTGAAGACATAACTTTTTTCCGAAGTCAATTTAATGTCTGTCAAAAGAAAATATTTCTTTAATTCTTAAAATTCTAAGGAATATCATTTAAAAAATTTTCTTACAAGGTAAACATGGCTTATATGAGTGATAAATTTAAGAACTTTTAATACACACATATTTGAAAAACAATCTTGAAATTAGTTTTAAGAAAATCTACTTGAAGTTAATCATCCCAATAACTGATACAAGATATTTAAATCTCTGTTCATGAAAAGCTTTTGTGAATAGATCACCATATTGTTTATTTATGTTAACTTTGACTAGTTTTAACTATACTTTTTTAAAATTATCTCTTATCAAATGATACCTGATGTTGAGGTGATTTGTCTTTGAGTGTTGCACATGATTCTTTGTGATACAGATAGCACTGTTGTTGTCTATGTGGATAGGAGTCTCCTTGAAGTTGAATCCGTAGTCTAACATCAGATTTTGAATCCAAAGCACTTGAGCATAGCAGTTTACAGCAGTAATGTATTTAGGTTCAGCAGTTGATGTAGACACACAAGATTGTTTCTTGTATTGTGAGACTATCCTTCCACCAAGAAATTGACATCCTCCATATGAAAACTTTTCAGTCATGTTGCAGGCACCAAAGTCACTATCTGTATAAACATACAGATTGAAGTCAAAATTATTTGGATAACAAAGGCCCAGTTTGGGAGCTTTTTTGAGATATCTAAGAATTCTCTTGACAACAGCCAGGTATGACATCTTGGGGTTCGCTTGATATCTTTCACATATGCATGTGGCAAACATGATATCAGGCCTGCTGGTTGTGAGGTACATAACAGACCCAATCATAGCCCTGTAAAGGTGTTCATCAACACACTCTCCGTCAAGATCAGGTCCTAGGGAGTGATTTCTGGCTGTGGGAGTCTTAGCAACCTTACACTCAGTCAGATGAAATCTGGTTAGTATGTCTTGAACATACTTTGACTGGTTTATGAAGATCTCATTGTCAACCTGCTTTAGTTTAATTCCTAGAATGAAATTGAGTTCCCCCAGCACTCATTTCAAATCTATTCTTTATCATCCTTTCAAACTATTTACAGAGCCTCTCATTGGTTGACCCAAAGATGATGTCATCTACATAAGCTTGAACCAGCATCAAGTCATTCCATGTTCATTTGATTAAGAGTGTGCTGTCAATAGTACCCCTCTTGTACCATGTTGGACTAGGTACTATGACAGTGTCTCATACCATTTCCTTGGAGCTTGATACAACTCATATAAATCTTTGTTAAGCTTTCAGACATAATCAGGATGATCTGGGTCTGCAAAGCCAGGTGGTTGCTTGACATACACTTCCTCATCTATCACTCCATATAAAAATGCACAATTGGCATCAAGTTGGTAGACCTTGAAACCCTTGGATGCAACAAAAGTAAGGAATATCCTAACAGCTTTAAGTCTTGCCACAGGAGCAAAAACATCTGTGTAGTCAATCCATTTTTCTTGAGTGTACCCTTAAACAACTAGCTTTGTCTTATTATTGAGGACAAATCCTCTATCATCCTTCTTGTTCCTAAAACCCAGTTGGTACCTATTGGCATCTTCCCATGAGCAAGAGGACATATGTTTCAAACCTTTTGTCTTTTGAATTGAAGCAGCTACTCCTGCATTGCTTCAACCCAACTTCCATATTTCAAAGTCTCATCAACTTTCTTTGGCTCAATCTGGGACAAGAAACAAGAGTACACACAAACATTTTTGTTATGGGTTTGTCCTATTGTTCTCACCCTAGTCTCAACATCTCCAATGATGTTTGTGGTGGGATGGGACTTATGAATTCTTAGTTGAGGAATCACAACAAATTGGTTTGACAGATCTAAATTTGTGAAATTCAGATCTGGTGCTTGAGTAACACCCACCACATCAGCACACTTATCAAGTTAAACTTGATCCAATGAGTGTGTGACATCATTGATGTTGTCTTCAGTGAAGAGGTTGTCAACATCATGAAATTCTTGATCACTTTCACCATCATCATCTCCTCCTATATTGGAAATCACTTCATTTGAGTTTTGTGCCTCTGTGCTAGAATTTATAGGCACCTAGATGTATCAGCTGAAGAGTGTGTCATTGTTGTACTGACAGGATTTCCAACTGCAGGGCTTGTTACCACTGGAGCTGAAAGAATTTTATCACTTGGTCTTCTTAGCTCAAATCTTGGGCCATAATCTCCTGTTGATAAGTTATCTATAGATCCTGAAACATCTTCACAAGATTTGTTAAAACAGTTGGTAACTAAATCAAGATCAAATAGCCAATCTGGACCAGAACCTTTCACACTGGGTGTGTGCTCATTGAAGGTCACATTGGTTGACTTCTCAACTACTCTAGTTCTGAGATTGTATACTCTATAAGCCTTAGCTTTGGAAGAGTATCCAGTGAAGTGTCCATCATCTGATTTCTCAGCAAATTTGGCTATCTGAGCTTTGGTATTCAAGATGGTGCATGGAAATCAAAATGATCTAAGGAAACCAATGAAAAGTCTCCTTTTGTGTCATAGTTCATAAGAAATCTTACCATGAGTTTTGACTACTAAAACTTTGTTCTGCACATAGCAGGCAGTGTTGACTACCTCTGCCCGGAAGGTGATGGGCAGTTTAGAGTTAGAGAGCTTGGTCCTTGCAGCCTCAATAAGTGTCCTGTTTCTGCTCTCAACAACACCATTTTGCTGGGGAATCCTGGGAGACTATATTGTCTTGTAATACCTTTTTCATCACAAAATGTATCAAGGATTTGGTTCTTAAATTCAGTTCCTTGATCATATCTTATGATCTTGACCTTGAGATCACATTGATTCTCAATTTTCTGAATAAAATTTTTCAAGATTTCAGGGGTCTCATCCTTAGTTCTAAGAAAGAAGACCCAAGTATATCTTGTGAAGTCATCCGTGATCACTAGGCAATATGAAGTCCTTCATAAACTCATTACACTGGTGGGACCAAAGAGATCCATATGTAATAAATGTAGAGGAGTAGTGATGGAGTTTTTTCCTTTAGCTTGTGAAACACTTTGTGTTGCTTCCCTTTCAGACATGCAACACAATGGTCATCACTTTTAAGCTATTTCTTTGGCATTCCAGTTACCAAATCTTTTTTAATCAGTTTATTCAGGTTTTTAAAGTTTACATGGCATATTCTTTTATGCCAGAGGAAAGACTCATCACTATTGGATCTAGATAGAAAGCAAGAAACTTCTCCTGATGGGGATGTTTCCTGCAAATCCATCTTGTACATGTTTCCTTTCCCGGGGGTTCTGAATAGGATATGCTCTTGAGGAATGACCATCCCATGCTTGAGAACAATGCACTCATGCTCAGTAAAGAGCATGTTATGTCTCTGATCATAAAATTAGGATACACTCAAGAGATTGTACCCAAGCTCCTTAACATAGTTTACCTTCTCCATGCTAAGCTTACCATTTGTGACCATGCCCCTTCCAGTGATGTAACCACCTGATTTTCCTCCAAAAGCAACTGGCCCTCAATCAATTCTTTCAATGTTTTGAAGCAAAGAGCCATTTCTTGTTATGTGCTTGGAACAACCACTATCAATGATCCATACATTTCTCTTGGTCTTCTGCTGTTCCTGCATAAAAAGAGATGGTTAGTTACATTTGGAAACCTAAGCTTTGTTAGTCTTGGGCTCATCAAGTTGAACTTAAGATAGTTCAACAATTATTGATCTTATATTCAAGCTTTGAGGATCCTTGGCAGTTGTTGATGAAGATACTTCAGTCACATGGTCTTCCTTCATCTTCTGAACCATCTTTGGAAGACTAGACTTGATGTAAGGTAATATCAGAAGATTATAAGGCTGATGCAACCAAAGAAGCCAAAACAACCAAAGGTCTTCCTGCATGTATGCACTAGACGTACAAAGGTAGAAGTGCTTAGGAAGTTTTACACACTACATCAGAAAATACTCTACGTGTAAAATCTTCCGAAGCCAAAGTCCAAATCTTCCGAAGCCAAAGATGAAGTCTTCCGAAGCTTCAGCGACAAAGTCTTCCGAAGCCATTTTGCTATGAAGACTGATTTCTTCCGAAGACAGAGAAAGACATGCTTTCTCCGATCTACTTTACATAAAGCTGACACACTTTCCGTTGCAACTCTGAAGACTCACCAACTTGTATGAGTTGGTGAAAAGTCCATGCTTTTGTAAACTGTAGATTATGGTCTTTGTCTGTAACTTCCTACTTTTGTACCTGTAAACCTTTTTGTAATAGAAAAGGATGTGAGCTATGGCATGTCATAGTCACTAGTCAAAAGGCAATCTGCCTTTTGACTTTAGATTGATCTTATTGTCTAGATTAGTCAATTCCAACTGTCATTCTAAGTATTGACGGTTGTAGGATGTAGTATAATGAGTCTCAGGTTTTTGTAATTTAGATATGCTTTGTAACACTTGTAATAGAACTTGAGAGCAATATACAACACTCCTTAAAAACCATATTTCTGTGTTATTGTTGCTTGTTCTGTCTCATTACTTGTGTTCTTAGTATCCTCATAATCAAACCTGGTTTCCTATTTGAACTGTTAAGTGTTTCAAGTCTCTCTTCATTGTCAAACTGATTGTGTTAGGCACCCTTACCCGGTCCTGCAATTGGTATCAGAGCATTTCAGGCTCTTGATTGTAAGATCTCACCATCTTTAATCCTCTCAGTTTCACAGTTCACTTAACATCTCAAATGGCAGCTATCACAAAGGCTGATATGGAAACCGGTACAATGACAAAGTCCCCACTGATCACTCCTGAAGACTTTGATACTTGGTGTCAAAGAATGGAAGGCTTTATCAAGTCTCAAGACTCTAGGATGTGGGGGTGTGTTGTCGATGGACCCCATGTACCATCCACCTCTTCAGCTGCTGCTGGTGGTGGTATGATACCAAAGGAAGTGGCTGACTATTCTGATGAAGACTGAAAGAAAATTGATATTGATCAGAAAGCCATGACCGCCCTCCAAACTGCTCTTCCAAACTATATCTACAGAGGCTTCAAGAAGTGCAAGACTGCCAAGCAACTCTGGGATGCACTGAATCTGATGTATGAGGGGTCTGATGATGCAAAAGAAAACAAGAAAGACCTCTTGAAGCAGCAGTTTGAGAACTTCACCTTCAAGACAGGTGAAACCATGACTCAACAATACTTTAGGTATGTTGAGATTGTGGATACTCTGGCAAATGTTAAAGTAACTTTTAAGAACAGGGATGTTGTGAGGAAGTTCATGTCCTCTCTTCCCAAACAATGGGCACACTATTGTGTGGTCATCAAGAGGCCTGAGAACCTCAAGACCCTTACTCTCACAGAGTTGTATGGTATCCTCAGTGGCTACCAGATGGAGATGAACATGCAAAGTCCATTTGGTAACTCTAACAACCAACAGAGTTCAGCCTTTCATGTGGTTGAAAGGGATTGCAGAGAACCACAGCACCATCTCATCTGCTACCCTGACCAATCACAAAAGGGTCATTTCATCACCTTTCCGGAGACACCAAGGGAAGGCTACATCCCTGGAAGCCCATTTCAGGAGACAAGCTCTTCACAAGCTTTTGTGTCTTCTGATGAAAGTTCAGGCAACTTTCTCTTCACCCTTGAAAATCTGGACTGTGTCAATCCAGATGATCTGGAGTATATGAAAATAGTCCAGCAGATGGCTCTTCTCACTCACAGGGCCTAACAAATTCTACAAGAGGACTGGAAGGAAGTTTCCTAGCAATGCAGCCAGTGGAAAGTCTAGGCTTGATAAAAGCAAAGTGAAGTGTTACAACTGTAACCAAATGAGACACTTTGCCAGAGAGTGCAAGTCACCAAGGTCAAATGGTGGGCAAGCACAAACCAAGCCAAACTACACTGAAGGTGGTCACCAGAATAAGAAGCTAAGACAGCAAGCCGCAGTTGCTGTTGAAGAAGGAGGCTTTGACTGGAGCTTTCTGGTGGAAGATGCATCTCCAAACCAAGCATTGATGGCAGATCATGATGAAGCCAAGGTATTGAAACATCTTTGTACACCTGAATGTATTGCTAAAGTTAATAGATACAGGTCCTATAACTTAGAGATGAGATCTGATCTTGAGTCCTTAAATATCTTAAAAGCTGATTTTAAAAGAGCTGAAAATGATTATAAACTTAAGATAGAAGATCTCGAGAAAACCATTTCAACTCTTAAGCATGAGCACACTAACTACATGACTCAAATCAAAGATATCATCTCAAGTTAACTGAATGCCAGGCTGAGCTTGTGATCAGCAAAGCCAGGACAGAAAAACGTGTTCTTGAAGAAGAGACCTTCAAGAACATAATATCATCCTCCCTACATGCAAAAGTTTGTTATCAGAATAAGCAGGGACTGGGATCTACTGAGATAGCTCCTCCATACACTCTATTGTCTGTAAGATCTCCAAGGTGTGGAACTTGTGAAGATGAGCTTCCCCTCATAGACCCCATTGTTGAAGAGGATGAAGAGGAGATAGTGAAGGATGATTCTGAGAAGAGTGAAGAAGATCATCCTAAGAAGGGTCACTATTCTCCTGAGGAGAGGAAAGAGTCTGGAATGACCAAGTCAAAGAGAAAGAACTTGATCAGAAGAGCTAAGAGAAGATCAAAGAAGGCTCAAGAGATCAAGGCCACTTTTGACTCCAAGCAGAAACAAGTGTTCATTTCTGCAGGGTTTGAAGTGGTAAAGGCTGAAGACTTAACTATGAACTCTAGTACCAGGAGTTCTAGTTTAGTTCCAAACCATTCCAACAAGAAAAAGAAGACTGACCAGCTGTGTACCACTGTTACACAGCTTGAATCATCCAGCTCCAAGAGCAAGCCTCTCCCTAAGAAGCTTGTTGCATCATCTGTGAAGATGAAGATGGAGAAGGAAAGTGATGAAACTCAGTCTTGCTCTCAAAAGAAGACTCCAGAAGGAAGCAAATGGACTGCATCATGTGTGGTAGTATTTCTCATCTGGCTAAGGATTGCATCTATAATCTCAAAAGCACTATTCACATGGTCAAAGAAAAAGCTTATGGAAAGAAGGAAAATCGAGCTTTGGAAGGAAAATCTGTTTCCTTCGGAAGCTCCAAAGTGAAGAAGAAGACAAGTGAGAACTTGCCTTCGGAAGAAATTTTGGTCTCGAAAGAAAGGAATGCTTCCTAAGTACTAAAGCATGCTGCAGTGAAAACAAGATCTTCCGAAGGTCCAATATCCAAAACTTCAGAAGTTATTGAAGCTTTCGAGGTGTTGAAGGTCAAGTCCAATCTTCCAAAGATGGTGTGGACGATGAAGAAAGACCTGGTGATTGAGAGTTTTTCATCAACAACAACTAATGATCCTCAAAGCTTGAATATAGGATCTGTTACTTTTACATTGTCTTCAGATCACTTTGAAACGCCCAAGACCAATGAGGCTTGGGTTTCCAAGTGTAACTAACCACTTGTTTTTGTGCAGGAACAGCTAAAGACCAAGGAAAATGTGTGGATCATTGATAGTGGTTGTTCCGGGCACATGACTGGCAATGGTTCTTTGTTTCACAATTTTGAGAAAATTGATGGAGGACCAGTTGTTTTTGGAGGAGATGCTGGTGGTTACATCACTGGAAGGGGTATGGTCATAAATGGTAAGCTCACCATTGAGATGGTAAATTTTGTTAAGGAGCTTGGATACAATCTACTGAGTGTATCCCAATTCTGTGATTAGAGACACAACATGCTCTTTACTGAGCATGAATGCATTGTTCTCAAGCCCGGGGTGGTCATTCCTTAAGAGCATATCCTGCTCAGAGCCCCCAGGAAAGGGAACATGTACAAGATGGACTTGCAGAATACATCTCCCTCAGGAGAGGTTTCTGTTGGGTTCTTACAAGTTTTAACAAAGATGTTGAACCATTTTAAACATCAAAACGCAGCGGATATAATGGATTTAAAACTTGTTTTAGATGCTGAAAATAAACCATTTTATTTTCAAGAAAACAAACCCAAGAACAAGGATCATATATATGTAAAAAGAAGTGCTATCAAAACCAACCATAGGATGTTCTTGAATACTACCTTTCAAGAACAAGGAAGTTAGATACGGATGAGAGGAGGGAGATGAGTGTGTTGAACGTCTAGTCTTCAAAAGAGAAGACCTCAAGCTTGTATACCCACAAGCTCTTGCAAAACACCAAACTAGTTAGGAAGTCTTGACACCAAAACTTCTTCAAGAAAACCCTCTTTGATCCGAAAATTGCTAGGAGAAAGAAGAGAGAATTGAAGTATATTGCATGTATGAGAGAGAGAGAGATGAGTGTGTTGAAATGAACAAGTTAATGTCTTGCATAAAACAAGACAAAGGAATCCCAAGGCCAACCACCAAGAGGCGGCCGAAAATTGGGTTCAAAATGGGTTCCCTCCCATTTTGAAAACTCCTTTTTTAATTCATTGTTAATAACTAATTAAGTTATATAATTAAACCCATTTTAATTTTATAACTTAAATACTCTTTATTTGATATTATTTAACTTATTTAAATAACATTACAAATGATATCTCATGAACAAAATATCCATATAATTTGTTCTATCTCAAATGCAATAATTCAGAAAACCCATTTTCTAAATTGGTGTCAATATTTATTTGCTTGATCATATCAACAAATAAATATTTATCGGTGTTTGCCTAGCTTGTTATTGGGTATGACCCGACTTGGATCATAACGTACTAACCACATCAATCTTGTATGTGTCTTGGGCATATAAGATTCAACAATCTCCCACTTGCACAAGATTCATAGAAGATTGATGCAAGCAGTAAATACCGCCTAACAACAGTTTACTACCCTTAATACGTATGACTAAGAGCCATTTAATAACATCATCCCCTTCAAGTATCTTACTCGAAAATGTTTTAGGTGAATCAATCATCTATCCTTTTGTCACAGATGTCATGTTAAATCTTAGAGACATAGAATGATCATTCTCCATTGACTTAACTTAAGCAGGCCTTAGACATCTTACTCTCAATGAATAAGAGGGACAAATCCCATCTTGATTACATACGTCTCTCACAATCACCTCGTGCTATACCTGAATTTAGTCTTATGTACTGCCGTGTTTCAGAACAGCGAAGAACTAAGTCAAAGTATAATACCCGGTGAATATCAAGACCCAATATGTATCTCAGGTCAGAGGATACCAAATGATATTCGCCTTTACTCAAATTTACTTATGACCAATCAAGAAGATTCCATGTAGTAATATTTGAGACGCGGGTCAGTCCAATATTTGTATCCCACAAATATCTATGAACTTTGGCAACAACCCTTTGCTCTATATTCATCCATATGAATATCAACCAATCCAAGTTCATAATAGTCTTACCCTCATACTTGTTCCCACAAGTATGGACGACTACGGACGTTTAGAGTAAATAATTTACTCATGGATTGAACATGCAAAATTGGAACATTAGTTGAAGCATTATAACCAAATAATTCATTCAAATAATAAAAGGTTCCAATATCCAAATACAAAATTATAAGATCAAATCCAGTCACTAGAATATCAAAGTCCCATGGCACAAGTATGACCTTCATGCTTTGCCTTTTCAAGGAGCTTCGTGAGTGGATCCGCAATGTTCTGATCCGTGTGAACTTTGCGAATACATATCTTTCCCTTTTCAACTTCATCCCTTATGTAGTTGAATCTCCGCTCAATGTGCCTAGTCTTTTGATGTGCACGGGGTTCCTTGATTTGAGCAATCGCACCCTTATTATCGCAAAGAATTTCTAGGGGGTCCTGAATGGAATGGACAACCCCTAGATCGGCAATGAATTTCTTCAACCATGCAGCTTCTTGAGCTGCTAATGAAGCGGCGATGTATTCTGACTCTGTAGTTGATAATGCCACCACATCTTGTTTAGAGCTTTTCCAAGAGACTGCTCCTCCATTTAGGATGAAAATGTATCCCGATTGTGATCGTGAGTCATCCGATCAGTTTGGAAGCTCGCATCCGTGTAACCTTTTACCACGAGTTCCTCCTCACCAGATCCATAGATTAGGAACATATCTTAGTCCTCCTTAGGTACTTAAGTATGTTCTTAACAGCCATCCAATGACTAGTTCCAGGATGTTGCTGGTATCGGCTTGTCATGCTCAAAGCGCATGACACGTCCGGCCTAGTGCATATCATTGCATACATGGTGGATCCTATAGCAGATGCATACGGGATTCCCTTCATTTTATCTTGCTCATCCTTTGAGCTTGGACATTGAGTCGTACTCAATATCGTTCCTCTTTGAATAGGCACCGTACCTTTCTTAGAGTTCTCCATCTTGAACCTTTTCAAGATCTTATCAATGTATGCACTTTGATTTAAACCTATCAACCGCCTTGACCTATCCCTATAGATCTTTATTCCCAAAATATAGGCGGCTTCACCAAGATCCTTAATGGAAAAACAGCTTCCAAGCCAGGTTTTTACACCCTCCAAGGTTGGAATGTCATTTCCAAATAGTAGGATGTCATCGACATACAATACTAGGAAAGTAATGATGCTCCCACTAGCCTTTTTATACACACAAGCCTCATCAGCGTTTTTGATGAACCCAAATTTAATTACCTCTTCATCAAAACGGTGATTCCAACTTCTTGACGCTTGCTTCAATCCATAGATTGATTTCTTTAACTTGCATACTTTATTAGGATGTTTTGGGTCGACAAAACCTTCAGGCTGAACCATATAGACATCTTCCTCAAGATATCCATTTAGAAAAGCGGTTTTGACATCCATTTGCCAAATCTCATAATCATAATGAGCAGTTATGGCAAATAATATCCTAATAGACTTTAGCATTGCAACAGGCGAGAAGGTCTCGTCATAATCAACCCCTTGAGTTTGAGTGAAACCTTTTGCTACAAGTCTAGCTTTATAAGTATCCAAGTTTCCATGCATATCGGTTTTCTTCTTGAAAACCCACTTACTTCCAACTACCTTGGAGCTAAGAGGTGGTACAACCAAGTCCCACACTTGGTTGTCATACATGGATTGCATCTCAACGTTCAAGGCTTCAAGCCATTTGTCACAATCCAAATTGGACACTGCATCATGGTATGTGATTGGTTCATCGTAATCAACCATATAGCACCCATCCATGAAAAATCCATATCTTTCAGGAGGATTACTAGTTCTACCAGATTTGCGAACATTTTGTGTGTATTGATCAACCATTTGATCATTCTCAACATCCTCATGTTGAGTGCTAGTGTCAACCAAACGTGTATCTGGTTGTGGTTCTTGATCCTCCTCAAGATCCACTGTTCTACTGCTAGCTCCTTCCATAAGGAACTTGGCTTCCAAGAACTCACCCTTCTTGGCAACAAACTCCTTTTGTTCTAATGGATCATAGAAATAATATCCCATAGAATCTCTAGGATATCCAATAAAGATACACTTAGTGGAACGACTTTCTAACTTGTTTGAGGTGGGAGTCTTTACATAAGCCTCACATCCCCACACCTTTAAATATGATAGAGATGAAACCCTTCCATGCCATATTTCAAAAGGTGTATTTTCCACTTTCTTGGTTGGGGCCATATTCAAAATACGGGCCGCAGAGAGCAAAGCGAAACCCCAAAATGATAGAGGCAATGAGCTTCCAGCCATCATAGATCGAACCATATTCAATAGAGTTCGATTTCTCCTTTCGGACACACCATTGTGTTGTGGTGTTCCAGGTGGAGATAGTTGTAAGATAATCCCACAACTTCTAAGATGATCTCTAAAAACATCACTCAGGTATTCACCTCCTCTATCGGTGCGGAGAATTTTTATTGATTTGTTGAGTTGATTTTCTACTTCATTTTGGAAGGTTTTGAACATTTCAAAAGCTTCATTTTTGTGTCTTAACAAGTACACATACCCATACCTACTATAGTCGTCGGTGAAGGTAATGAAGTATCTTTCATTATACCTAGTCATTGGCTTAAAAGGACCACATACATCCGAATGTATGATACCTAATAATTATTTTGCCATTTTGTGATGAAGTATCTTTCATTATACCTAGTCATTGGCTTAAAAGGACCACATACAGCTCGTAATGAAGTATCTTTCATTATACCTAGTCATTGCTTAGGAGTCTTGGGGTATGACCCGACTTGGATCATAACATACTAACCACATCAATCTTGTATGTGTCTTGGGCATATAAGATCCAACAGTTTCTTGCTTTCTATCTAAAGCAAATAGTGATGAGTCTTTCCTATGGCATAAAAGAATGTGCCATGTATACTTTAAGAACATGAATAAATTAATTAAGAATAATTTGGTAACTGGAATGCCAAAGAAAGAGTTTACAATGATCATTGTGTTGCATGCCTGAAAGGGAAGCAACACAAAGTGTCTCACAAGCCAAAGGAAATGAACTCTATCACTACTCCCCTACACTTATTACCCATGTATCTCTTTGGCCCCACCAGTGTAATGAGTTTAGGAATGACCTCATATTGTTTGGTGATCACAGATGATTTCACAAGATTCACTTGGGTTTTTTTCCTTAGAACTAAGGATGAGACTCCTGAGATCTTGAAGAACTTCATTCTGAAAATTGAAAATCAATCTGATCACAAGGTCAAGACCATAAGATGTGATCAAGGAACAGAATTTAAGAACCAAATCCTTTATACATTTTGTGATGAAAAAGGTATTACAAGACAATATAGTGCTCCCAGGACTCCTAAGCAAAATGGTGTTGCTGAAAGGAGAAACAGAACACTTATTGAAGCTGCAAGAACCATGTTGTTTGACTCTAAACTGCCCATCACCTTCTGGGCAGAGGTAGTTAACACAGCCTGCTATGTGCAGAACAAAGTTTTAGTGGTTAAGACTCATGGTAAGACTCCTTATGAGCTGTGGCACAAAAGGAGACCATTTATCGGTTTCCTCAAGTCATTTGGATGTCCTTGCAGCATCTTGAATACCAAAGATCAAGTAGCCAAATTTGATGAGAAGTCAGATGATGGACACTTTATTGGATATTCTTCCCAATCTAAGGCTTATAGAGTATACAATCTCAGAACTAGAGTAGTTGAGGAGTCAGCTGATGTGACCTTCAATGAGCACACTTCTAGTGTGAAAGGTTCTGGTCCAGATTGGCTATTTGATCTTAACTTAGTTACCAACTGTTTTAACAAGTCTTGTGAGAATGTTTTAGGATCTACAGATAACATATCAACAGGAGATCCTGACCCAAGATTTGAGCTGGGAAGACCAAGCAAGATTACTACTTCAGCTCCTTTGGTGACTAACCCTGCAAATGAAGATCCTATCAGCACAAACATGACAAATTCAGCTGATACATCTGAGATGCCTTCAAATTCCAGCTCAGAGGTTCAAAACTCACATGAAGGAGCTTCAAATGTAGGAGAAATGGAGGTGGTGATAATGAACAAGAATTTCTTGATACTGATAACTACTTCATAGAAGACAACATAAATGATGTCACACACTCATTGGATCAAGTCTCACTTGATAAGTGTGCTGATGTGGTGGGTGACACTCCATTGCCAGATCTAAATTTTCTAATCTAGATCTTTCAAATCAACTTGTTGTGATCCCTCAACTCAGGATCCATAAGTCACACCCACCACAAACATCATTGGAAATATTGATACAGGGGTGAGAACAAGAGGACAAACCCATGATAAAAATGTTTGTCTATATTCTTGCTTTTGTCTCAAGGATTTCAAGGTCTACCAACTTGATGTCAAGTGTGCTTTTCTGTATGGGGTGATTGATGAAGAGGTGTATGTCAAACAACCACTTGGCTTTACAGACCCAGATCATCCTGATTATGTCTGCAAGCTTGATAAAGCTCTTTATGGGCTGCACCAAGCTCCAAGGAAGTGGTATGAAACACTGTCTCAGTATCTCTGTCAACTTGGTTACAAGAGGGATACTATAGATGGAACTCTTTTCATCAAAGGGATAGGGAATGACTTAATGCTGGTTCAAGTATATGTGGATGACATTATATTCTCTGCAAAGACTTTGAGAGGCTGATGAAGAACAGATTTGAAATGAGTGCCATGGGAGAACAAAATTTCTTTCTGGGAATTCAAGTGAAGCAAGTTGACAATCGCATCTTCATAAGGCAGTCAAAGTATGTACAAGACATTCTTACAAAATTCAACATGACCGAATGTAAGGTTGCTAAGACACCCATAGCCAGAAACCACTCCCTATGACTTGATCTTGAGGGGGAGTGTGTGTGGATGAACATCTTTACAGGGCTATGATTGGGTCTCTTATGTACATAACAGCCAGCAGGCCTGATATCATGTTTGCCATATGCATTTGTGCAAGATATCAAGCCAACCTCAAGATGTCACACCTGGTTGCTGTCAAGAGGATTCTTAGATATCTCAAAGGTGCTCCCAAGCTTGGCCTTTGGTATCCAAAGAGTTCTGACTTCAATCTGTATGCTTATACAGATAGTGACTAGGTGGTTGCAACATGACTGCAAAGTCTACATCTGGGGGATGTCAATTCTTTGGTGGAAGGATTGTCTCATGGCAATGCAAGAAACAATCCTGTGTCTCAACTGCTGAGGCTGAATACATTGCTGCTGCAAGTTGCTGTGCTCAAGTGCTTTGGATTCAGAATCAGATGCTGGACTATGGATTCAACTTCAAAGAGACTCCCATCCATATAGACAACAACAGTGCTATCTCCATTACAGAAAATCCTATGCAGCACTCAAGGACCAAACACATCAACATCATGTATCACTTGATTAGAGATAAATTTGAGAAGGGATTAATCAAGTTAGTCAAAGTTAACACAAATGAACAATATGCTGATCTGTTCACTAAAGCTTTTGATGAACAGAGATTCAAATATCTTGTATCGGCTATTAGGATGATTAACTTTGAGTAGATTTTTTTAAAAACTTAAATCAACTTTAAATCTAAAACCTGTGTGTCCTAAGTTGTTTATTTTATCACCTTCATAAGCCCAGTTTATTTTGGAAGAAATTTTTTTTAATGATATTCCTTAGATTTTTGAAAATTTTTCAAAACATATTTTTCTTCAGAAGATTTCAAGTTGTCTTTGGAAGAAATTTATGTCTTCAAATCAAATAAATACTTATAAGAAATTTACCTTCGGAAGAAATTCTGAGAATATCTTCCGAAGCTTAAATATGCTTCTAAGTACTTGCATGTATTTGAAGGACAAATGTCTTCCGAAAGCAATTAAGTCTCGAAAGATTTATTCTCTTTAGAATAAAACTCTCAAGTCTTAATATCTTTCGAAATCAAATATGTGTCGGATGAAAAACTCTCTAAGTATTTTTCTTCCGAGGCCAAATTTTCACAATTTTTAAAAATATCTTCCGAAGACAAATTGGCTTCGGAAGCTTTTTCTCAAAACTTCCAAAGCAAAATTACCTTCGGAAGATTCTCAACTTCCAAAATAACTACCTTTTTAGGCACTTTTTTCAGAGGTGGGACCTACTTATGGATTTTAAAGTTTATCCTTTTGCATTAACTTTGTTTCAAATCCATTTCATATGTATTCTCAAACGTTTTCCCCTCTTCTCACTCTCCTCTTCATCTACATTGTTCTATAACCTAATTTCACCCACAAACCGCCTTCGTTCTTATCTTCCTTCATCACAAAGCTACTTCAAATGGCCAACCTTGACCGCAGAAACCAACCCGATTTTTCCATGCATCTTCATAGGCAACATAATCAAGTTGCTATGTTAGACTCTGAGAAAGATCCAGGTTCCTCAGAGGTTTGTCGTTACCTTTCTCTGACCAACTACTTCACCTCCCTCACCATTGATCCTCCTCTCTATGAGGATCATTTGTTGGAGTTCTGGCGGACCTGCGAAGAGGTCACCATGGAAGGGGAGAAGTCACTGTCTGCCACAGTGCAGGGGAGGACAATCTTCAACACTCCGGCCGTAATAAACACACATCTTCAGCTGGATGATGTAGAAGGTGACTTGTCCTTCCCCAAAGCTACAGTTAACCACTCCTTTACGCAGATGGGCTATGAGGGTGACTTCTCAGTCAAAACCTTCAGGAAGGGGAAGGAATCATCCCAATGGAAGTACCTCTTTCATGTTGTCATACACAGCCTGTCAAACAAGCATGAAGGATGGGATCAGATTCCAGAAGACCTCTCCTTCATAGTCCATGGAATGGTTCAGGGGGTCAAGTTCAGTATTCTCAATTTGTATATACCAATTTGCTTGCTAACTTGGACTCCCTAGAGTATTACATGTTTCCTAGATATGTCCAGCACATTCTCAACTGTGAACTGGGCACACAGTTGAGGGGAACAGGTAATATTCTTAAATTGGGACAAATGATGCCCGACATCTTCAAAATAATGAGGAAGCCAACTGTTGGCTTCTCTGTGGTAGAAAAAGCCCTTGCCCCAAAAATATTTGAGCTCATTGCTCAAGGTGACAACCTAGCAGCACTAGCTAGTGTTGAACCCACACCTTCTATCTCTCAAACACATACAGCCCACAATAACCATCACCTACCAGAGAAAAAACAAACGAACCCCTGCACATGCTATTCAGCTTGTGCAGGCCCCCATATCACCAACCTTACAGGAGGAAGTGGACACTCGAGCTCCCACTTCCCTTAGGAGCAAACCACTCCCATCTCTCATATGATCAGTGCTGAGGTTCCTCATGCTCAGCCTGATGAGCTCACACCCCAAACAGCCTTAAGCCTTCACTCAGAGTCTCCACACTCTAGTGAACAACCTTCCAGGGAAAGTTACCATCCCCAGCCGCTGGATCTAAACCAACCAATTCCCAGCCTTGACTTCTATGATGATGAAGACATGGCATTCAGCGAGTACCATGAGTCTCTCTTTTCCACACCTACTCAAGGAGAGATGAGTACTCCTGTCTCTCCCAGGTCTATCCCGCATCATTAATCTATCGCTAAGGTGGATCTCCCTGAACCTGTTCAGGAGATCCATATGGAAGAGGCTCTCACTTCAGCAAGTGATTACATCTTTAAGACCTCAACCATGGCAACCAGGCCTTTTGACACTTCTCTTGAAGCTGTCATAAGGCAGGGGAAATTCAGCAGCCAAGAACAATATGCTGGTGATGAGGAGGAGGATCTTGGTCCAATTCTATCATCCTCCAGTGAATCTTCTGATGAAGATGAGGGGAGTCTGAAACTAAAGGTGCAAAAACTGACTCAAATCTGCACCTATTTAGTCTCAAAGATAAGTCACCTGGAATCTCAGGTGACTGTCTTAGAAAGAAGGGTCAATGACCATCAACCTAAGATCACCGATCTCAAGGGCCAGCTAGCTGAGAGACCACCAAGACGAACTCAACCAGGTCCACAAGAACCTGTGAATGTGACAGACTCAACCCCCAGCTTACTTATGCAAGAAGGTGATGCTACCAAAAAGGGGGAGAAAGTCCAAACAGTCACAGAACCTGGGAGTTCCTCTCAGAGTATGGACATAGAGGATTCACCACCCTCTCTTGCAATAGTCCATACTCAGCAACCTCCTCAAGTCTACATGGATGTAGACTCTCTCATTCAAAGTCTATTTGAGGAGGGTATACCCAGAGCCATGTCTACCCCATCTCCCCACTCTGAGATCCCAATCATAGGATGGAGGTATGACACTGAAAGAAGAGCTCTCATCATCTCTAGAACTCAGGGTCAACAAGAAACTTTCAACTTTTCAAACCTGAGTTTCTATGAGTGCATAAATCTGGTTGATCTTCTACTTGTCAACCCAAGCCAAAACAGACAAGCTGGAAGACTAGCAGACTGGATACAAGAAAGGGTGCTAGAAGAGTTCAAGATGAGATCAAGATTATATAAACAGAGGATAGCAGGTGAGATCTTTGGTCAACTGGATGTTGATGTGGACCCCAAGATTAGCTTCAAAGGAAAAACCTTGACTGAAGGCCTAGAGGTTGAGCCTGTGAACCTTGAGATAGGATCTTCTTCTGCACCCAGTACCTTCTGTGAAGCACCAGCTGGTGATGGTGCTCCACAACCTCTCTCTGGCCAGAGCTTGACTGCTGAACCAAGCAATGAAGGCCAAAGCTCTCTCCACCCTGAGTCACCAAGGCCTGTGCGTGACAAAGGGAAGAGGAAAATGACCTCCGAGGAGTTAGAGGAGGAGAAGAGAGAGAGGAAGAAAAAGCTAAGGGGAGAGAGTTCAGGAGGGTCCTCAGGCTTCATGCAAGCTGCTATCCAAGCTACCCCCAGGCCAAACAATCAAGATGATGAGTTAAGGGAAGCTAGGCTAAACTACCTGGGGCCCAGGAACTATAATGTTGATGAACTAATATCTCTCCCCTTAGAAGAATTGAATGAGCTGGCTGACACTGAGCTGTTAAAGGAGAGGAGGGAGGTAGAGGATGCAGCATTGCTCCTTAAGATTAAGGAAGAAAGAAGACTGAAAAGGCTCTACAAACATGCTCCTGTCATCTCTCCAATTCAAGGAAGTCCTGAGACAGAGACTAAGGCACATGCACAACCTCAGATAGATAGGGAAGTTGAAAGAATGAATATGATCAACTACCTGAGTGCCACAGGACTCTATCAGGCCGCTGCACTTCTTCCCTTATCCTTTGAGTACATAGAGTTTGAATATCTCAAGCAGCTGGAGGAACAAGCCACAAAAGAAAGAAAAGCTGCTAAGAGAAAGTTAAGGAAAGAAGCTGCAAGGTCAAGGGCCATCATCCACAAAAGCCAAAGAAGTCTGAAGACAGACAAAGGATGATGAGCTCCTTAGAGCTGTACGAATTCTTCGGAAGGAGGCTTGGTTCTATGTCTCTATCCACTTTGGATGAGCATATAAGAGTGATCAAGCAGAAGATTAAAAGGGGAGAGCTTGTAGATTTGCATTCTCCACCAAGTCCAACTCAGCCTGAAGTTGAGGTGAAGGTTGAACCCCCTGAGGACAACACACCTGATCCTAGAGCTGCATCTCAGCCAACTTCATCTTCTGATCCGCAGCAGGGTTCTCCTCTCTCCATCTGAACCTGAGAGAAAGAAGATCCCACCTGAGAGGGACACAACAACAATCTGGTGCTGAAGACCAGTCATCTCAATTGAAAACTTCAAAGAAGGAAAGGATGCCAGAAAAAGTGTTTTCAAAGAAGAAGAAAACCAAGGCATCCACCTCCACACCTCAGATGAGTCAGAGCATCCTGAGGAAGTGCATGAAGAGACTGCTCAACCAAATTCCTATTCAAGTAGAGCCTCTTGCCATTGGAAGACCCATCTTGTCTTGGAGTTTTGCTGCCAATCCGGACAGATGGTATGTCATCAGAGATCAAGTAGGTCAAGATGTCTACTTCTGGTAAGACATGCTTGATCTTCCTCTACATGATCTCTATAACATAAGAAGATACTATGAAAGTTTGAAGGATCCTGGCCAGATGATGAAGAGAGGCTTGGTCTTGATCCTAATGAGGACTATCAACATCTGAAGTACTTCTCTGTTTTGGTAGCATCAGCCTAGAGGGAGTTTGTAAGGTAATATCAGAAGATTATAAGGCTGATGCAACCAAAGAAGCCAAAACAACCAAAGGTCTTCCTGCATGCATGCACTGGACATACAAAGGTAGAAGTGCTTCGAAATTTTTACACACTATATCAGAAAATACTCCAAGTGTAAAATCTTCCAAAGCCAAAGTCCAAATCTTCCGAAGCCAAAGATGAAGTCTTCCGAAGCTTCAGAGACAAAGTCTTCCGAAGTCATTTTGCTGTGAAGACTGATTTCTTCCGAAGACAGAGAAAGACATGCTTTCTCTGATCTACTTTACATAAAGCTGACACACTTTCCGCTGCAACTCTGAAGACTCACCAACTTTATGAGTTGGTGAAAAGTCCATGTTTTTGTAAACTGTAGATTAAGGTCTTTGTCTGTAACTTCCTACTTTTGTACCTGTAAACCTTTTTGTAATAGAAAAGGATGTGAGCTATGGCATATCATAGTCACTAGTCAAAAGGCAATCTGGCTTTTGACTTTAAATTGATCTTGTTGTCTAGATTAGTTAATTCCAACTGTCCTTCTAAGTATTGACGGTTGTAGGATGTAGTATAAAGAGTCTTAGGTTCTTGTAATTTAGATATGCTTTGTAACATTTGTAATAGAACTTGAGAGCAATATACTCCTTGAAACTATATTTTTTGTGTTATTGTTGCTTGTTCTGTCTCCAAGTCTCTCCTCATTATGAAACTGATTATGTTAGGCACCCTTACCCGGTCCTGCACTTGACCTTTAAGACTTTAGAAGTTTTGACAACTTCGAAAGTTTTGGAGACTGAACATTTGGAAGCTTATGCATTCACTGCAGCAGACTTGGTGCTTCATAAACATTCCTTTCTTTCGAGACCAAATTTTCTTCTGAAGGAAATTTTCCACCTATCTTCTTTTTCACCTTGGAGCTTCCAAAGGAAAGTGATTTTCCTTCCGAGGCTATCTTCTTCTTCTTCCTCTCAGAAGTCTTCTTCTTGTTCATGTGGATGGTAGTCTTGGGATTGTAGATGCAATACTTAGCAAAATGAGTAGCACCACCACACATGATGCATTCAACTGGCGTACTTCTGAGGGTCTTCTTCTGAGGGGAAGGTTGAGCTTGATATCTTTCCACTTCCTTCTTCATCTTCATAGATGATGCAACAGGCTTCTAAAGGTGAGGCTTTCTCTTGGAACTGGATGGTTCAGGCTGTGCAGCAGTGATGCACATTTGATCAACCTTCTTCTTTTGACTAGGATGGTTTGAACTTGAATTAGGACCCCTGGTACTAGAGTCAATAGTTAAGTCTTCAGTATTCACCGATTCAAATCCAATAGAAATAAAGAATTGTTTTTGCTTGTAGTTGAAAGTGGCCTTGATCTCTTGGTGCCTTGCACTCCCTAGCAAAGTGTCCCATCTAGTTACAGTTGTAATGCTTCACTTTGCTTTTATCCAGTCCAAACATTCCACTGGTTACATTGCTGGGAAACTTTCTTCCGGTTCTCTTGTAGAACTTCTTGGCTCTTTGAGTGAGAAGAGCCATTTGCTGAACTATCTCCATATACTACAGGTCATCTGGATGGATACAATCCAAGTCTTCAAGAGTGAAGAGAAAGTTTCAACTACTTTTATCAGCAGACACAAAGGCTTGAGATGAGCTTGTCTCTTGGAATGGGCTTCTTTGGATATAGCTCTCCCTTGGTGTCTTAGGGAAGGTGATGGAAGGGCCTTTTTATGAGTTGTCAGGGTAGCATATAAGATATAAAGTTTACATGGCACATTCTTTTATGCCAAAGGAAAGACTCATCACTATTGGTTTTAGATAGAAAGCAAGAAACTTCTCCTGATGGGAGGTTTCCTACAAATCCATCTTGTACATGTTCCCTTTCCTGGGGCCTTTGAGCAGGATATGCTCTTAAGGAATGACCACCCTGGGCCTGAGAATAATGCACTCATGCTCAGTGAAGAGCATGTTATGTCTCTGGTCACAAAATTAGAATACACTCAAGAGATTGTACCCAAGCTCTTTGACAAAATTTACATTCTCAATGCTGAGCTTACCATTTGTGGGTCTTCCCATTCCTCTGATGTAACCACCTGACTCTCCTCCAAAAGCAATTGGCCCTCCATCAATTTTCTTAAAGTTCAGAAGCAAAGAGCCATTTCCAGTCATGTGCCTTGAACAACCACTATCAATGATCCATACATTTCTCTTGGTGTTCAGCTATTCCTGCACATGAAAAAGAGTTGTTTTGTTACATTTGGAAATCCAAGCCGTGTTGGTATTGGGCTCATTAAAGTGAACTGAATATAGTTCAACAATTATTGATCCTATATTCACACTTTGAGGATCATCTGCTGTTGTTGATGAAAAACTATCAATCACATGGCCTTACTTCATTTTCCACATCATCTTTGGAAGATAAGACTTGTCATATATGACTTCAGAAGTTTTGATTACTTCAGAAGTTTTGGAGACTGAACCTTCAGAAGCTTTTGCATCCACTACAATAGACTTCAGTGCTTCGGAAGCATTCCATTCTTCCGAGACCAAACTTGCTTCGAAAGATAGTTTTCCACCTATCTTCATTTTGTTCACCTTGGAGCTTCCAAAGAAAACAGGTTTTCCTTCCGAAGATATTTTCTTCTTCTTTTCAAAAGTTTTCTTTTTGGTCATTTGGATAGTACTCTTGGGATTGTAGATGCAGTCCTTAGCAAAGTGAGTAGTACCACCAGACATGATGCATTCAACAGGCATACTTCTGAGAGTATTCTTCTGAGGAGAAGGCTGAGTTTGATCTCTTTTCACTTCCTTCTTCATCTTCATAGATGATGCAACAGGCTTCTAAGGGTGAAACCTGCTCTTGGACCTAGATGGTTCAGGTTGTGTAGCAGTGGTGCACATTTGTTCGACCTTCTTCTATTGACCAGGATGGTTTGAACTTGTACTAGGACTCCTAGTACTAGAGTCCATAGTTTAGTATTCAGTATTCACCACCTCAAACCCAGCAGAGACAAAGACTTGTTTTTTCTTGGGGTTGAAGGTGGGTTTGATCTCTTGGGCTTTTTTTTGATCTTCTTTTGGTTGCTTTGATCAAATTCTTCCTAGCTGACTTGGCCATCCTTGGTTCTTTCTTCTCTCCAGTAGTATAGTGACCTTTTTAGGATGAACCTCCTCACTCACTTCTGGTTCTTCCTGCACTTTCTCCTTTTCATCTTCTTACTTTTCTTGGACAGGGTCAATGAGTTGCAACTCATCTTGACTAGTTCCACACCTTGGAAATCTTGCAGATAATAATGTGTGTGGAGTAGCTATATCACTTGAACCCAGTCCCTGCCTGTTTTGATAACAAATATTTGCATGCAAGGGTGAGTATATGATGTTCTTGAAGGTTTTCTTTTCAAGAACACACTTTTCTGCCCTGGCTGTTCTGATCACAAGCTCAGCCTGACATTTAGTTAACTTGGTAATGAGATCTTTGATTTAAGTCCTGTAAGTTACCTGCTTATGCTTAAGAGTTGAAATTGTTTTCTCTAAACCTTCTATTTTAAGTTTATATTCATTTTCAGCTCTTTTGAAATCAGCTTTTAAAATATTCAAAGAATCAAGGTCAGATCTCACTTCCAAGTTATAGGACCTATACATGTTTACTTTAGTAATGCATTCAGGAGTACAGAGATTTTCCAATACCTTGGCTTCTTTATGGTCAACCATTAGTGATTGATTTAGAGAGACATCCTCTACCTGAAAGCTTTAGTCAAAGCCTCCATCTTCAACAAACACAGCAGCTTGTTGTTTTGGTTGGCTTGGTTTTTTTAGATCTTGAAGCTTCATCAATGTAGTTTGATCTAGATTGTGCTTGGCCACCATTTTTTCTTGGTGCCTTACACTCCCTAGCAAAGTGTCCTATTTGGTTATAGTTGTAACACTTCACTTTGCTTTTATCCAGTCCAAACTTTCCACTGGTTACATTGCTTGGTAACTTTCCTACAGTTCTATTGTAAAATTTCTTGGTTTTATGAGTGAGAAGAGCCATTTGCTGGACTATCTCCATATACTTTAGGTTATCTGGATGGATACAATCCAAGTATTCAAGAGTGAAGAGAAAGTTAATACAACTTTCATCAAAAGACACAAAGGCTTGAGATGAGCTTGTCATTTGGAATTAGCTTCCTAGGATGTAGCTCTCCATTGGTGTCTCCAGGAAGATGATAAAAAGGCCCTTTTATGAGTTGCCAGGTTAGCAGATGAGATGATCCTGTGGTTCTCTGCTATCCCTTTCAACCACATGGAGGGTTGAACTCTGTTGATTGCTGGAAGAGCTGATGGATGGATTCCGCATGTTCAACTCCATCTGGTAACTGCTCATGATACCATACAGCTCTATATGAGTAAGGGTAGAGAGGTTTTTAGTTCTCTTAGTGGCCACAAAGTAGTGTATCCATTGTCTGGGAAGAGAGAACATGAACTTACTCACAATGTCCCTATTCTTAAGTTTAACTCTAACATCCATCAGAGTATCTACAATCTCAAGATACCTAAATTATTATTGAGCCATAGTTTCACCTATTTGTAGGTGAAATTCTCAAACTGATGCTTCATAAGATCTTTCTTGTTTTCCTTTGCTACGGACCTTCATATTTAAGCTTTAGCGCATCCTAGAGCTGCTTTGCGGTTTTGCTCTTTTTGAAGCCTATATAGATAGAGTTGGGAAGAGCAGTTTGAAGAGCAGTCATGGCCTCTGATCTATATCAATCTTCTTTCAATCTTCCTCAGAATAGTCAGCCACTTCTTTTGAAATCATCCCACCACCAGCAGTAGCTGAAGTGGTGCTTCGGATGTGAGGTCCTGAGACAACAGATCTCCACATCCTGTTGTGTTGAGACTTGATTAAGCCTTCCAATCTTTGGCAACAAGTATCAAAGTCATCAGCAGTGATTGGTGGAGATTTGGTCATAGTGTGGGTTTCTATATCAGCCTTAGTGAGAGCTGCCATTTGAGCAGGTAAGTGTTTTGTGAAACTGAAAAGATTAAAGATGGTAAGATCTTACAATCAATAACCTAAAAAGCTCTGATACCAATTGTAGGACCGATTAAGGTTGATACAACAGTTTCACAAGATTGGAGAGTTTAACACATAACAGATTAAATAGGGAACCGGCATAAGAAACTAAGATCAAAAGTAAGAACACAAGCAGAACACAATTATTTGGTTTTCAAGAAAGATGTATATTGCTCTCCAGTGTTTTACAATTGTTACAAGGCTTAGTCCTAAGTACTGGTTACATGAGATACTTTATACTTAATCTTAGAGCCGACCATACTTTGAAGGCCAGCTGGAACACTAATTAGACACAAGATCAATATAAAGTCAAAAGACAGATTGTCTTTTGACTAATGACTATGACTTGCCATAGCTTATATCCTTATCTATTACAAAAAGGACAAAAGTACAAGAGTAGAAAGTTACAGACTCTAAGACCTTAATCTACAGTTATCAAAAGTATGGAAATATCACCAACTTGTATAAGTTGGTGAGTATTCAGAGATGGCAGCGAAAAGTGGTTCAGCTTTTGTCAAAAGCATGTCAGAAAAAGCATGTATTCTCTGTATTTGGAAGAAATAAGTCTCTTGGATTTGGAAGATATTGTCTTGAAGCTTCGGAAGACTTCATATTTGGCTTCAGAAGAAATGGTCTTTAGCTTCGGAAGATTTGACACTTAGAGAATTTCTTAGTGTTTTTGTCAAATCTTCCGAAGTAACTTCCTTATACTTCTGAAAGCTTGCTGAGAGCTCTTTGGTTTGCATCATCCTCTAAGGTAACTCTTACAATCATCATGGATAAACAGAGCAGTTGACCACACAACATGTCATCGTAATTGAAATAAATAAGGGTAAGAAACATATCAACTTGGAGTGAATTCTAAATTTTTACTTGCATGAAATAGGCTTTGAGATGAACGGCATTTCAGGATCTTGGGAAAATTTCTCCTTCCATTGTGACCAACCAATATTCGTCTTTGCCAGCCTCAGTGTCTATGAGGTGTGGTCTTTTCCATTTCGGTGCAACTTTCCTTCATTAGGGTTAATGGTATTCTGAAAGGTCTTCCTAAGTACCATATCACCCACCTTAAATCTACTAGTTCTTAGATTTTTGTTATGGGATCTCGTTATCGTTTGTTTACAAATTTCATTGCTAGTGTCGAGGCTCTGTGTATTACATTTGACTCGACTATATAGTAAACCCGAACCCATTTGGATTATTCATGTAATGAAAGTTAATATTTAATCATTTTATTTTATTATTGTGTTCAAATACATTAAATATGTAATTTATTCAATCAATAATAATTCTATAATTTATAAAAATGAATTTTATAAATTTATAAAGTTTATCCCCAAATAAGAGATTTTATTAATTTAATTAAAAATAATTAAATTACAAAGTTTATAAAGTTAATAATTTAATTATTTAATAAATTAGGGTTTTAATATGTTGGTCCTTAGGATCGATTCAACAGTGCACTTTGATGTATAAACAATGATTTCCCATTGATCCAACACAATATTTGCAATAACATAATGAACAATTTGGAATCTAAACAATAACAATCAAACAAAGGCTCAATGATAATGATAAAAAGCTTCCAGCCGCACACACAAACTTGCAACAAAGATATTTCGTATTAGGGTTTTGCCATCCTCCCTTCACAGATAGAAAAATTACAATATATAAGCTATCCTAATTTCGCTGGCAGTTTCGCAAGTCAGGGAAACTGCCTGACTATTAACTGGGTTCACCCGGCAGTGAACTACAGTTTCGTCGGGTGAACAGTCACAGCTGGCTCCGGGCGAAACTATAGTCAACAAAATATCTTTGTAATTTTAATTTTTCTATATTGTAATTTTTCGTCGGGTGAATAGTCAGGCAGTTTATATATTATAATTTTTCTATCTGTGTAAGGGAGCGTGGCAAAACCCTAATACGAAATATCTTTGTTGCAAGTTTGTGTGTGAGGCTGGAAGCTTATTATCATTATCATTGAGCCTTTGTTTGGTGTTATTGTTTAGATTCTAAATTGTTCATTATGTTATTGCAAATATTGTGTTGAATCAGTGGGAAATCATTGTTTATACATCAAGTGCACTGTTGAATCGATCATAAGGACCAACAATAATAAACTTTGGAGTTGAAATTGTAAATTTTAAAACTTAATTAAAAACACTTTACATAAAATAATAACATTATATAACTTTAGGGACTAAAGTGTAACATTTAAAAAACCCAACCCTTTACCCCCGTTATTCTGACCACCAGACTCCGACCACTCTCCGACGGAGCTCCAGTGAGGTCAAATACTCGAAATATAACCGATATAATTCAATTAAAACGCTCAACATCTTCGCATATGAGATTCGAACCTCAAACTAGTTTCAATTTGAATTCCTCAGTTGTTAGCATTATTCAATCGAAATCAATATATCCGCATTCAAATCAAATTAGTTTCGATTAACAACTCGATTAAACGAATAATTCTTTTAAACAACAAAGTAATCACAATCATTACAAACTTAATCATTAAATGAATCGGGTTCTAACCATACCATGATTACCAAATCAAATTGAAACCCACCCCGTGGATATTCTTCATTGCAATTGATCGAGGGTAATTGATTATCATCACATGTGAAAGCTCTGCACGACATCAATTGAACAATTATCATTATCATCATCTCGAATCGATTTCACCCTCTGTCGTGTTCGTGTTGTTCTTTTCTTATTATCATTATTCCATCATCAAAACAGGTAATTACACACACCCACACACTCGTTATTTCATGTATATCAAAAGCCCCAAGATTATTCTTATAAACATATTCAAATCAGGGTTCAATTAGTTTGATTTTGATCCAGGGTTCATTCAAATTGTGGATTCTTTTTAATTGCTGTATTTAACTATCATTATCCGGATTCTAATTAGAAATAGGCTTCGGCCCAACAGATAACACATTGCGCTCATACAGAAGGGACCCGGGTTTGACCCATGAAAAATATATTTCGTTATTTAATATTATAACAAAAATTAGTAAATCATTTCTAAAATTTACAAATTTACAAAAATACATTCAAAAAGTTATAAATTGTAATTAACTCAATAAAAAAAAGATTACAAATAAAATTAAAAATCTTATTATTTATAAAATTTCTTATAAAACAAGAATGTATTAATTCAAATTATTTTAAACCAAGGTTTATTACAAATATCTCATTTAAATAATTAAATATTAAATTAAGTTTTTTTACCGAATTGTACACTTTATTATTGCAATTCTTATTTATTAAACTATTATAAATTAAGTATTTTAGTTTTATTATTCAAATAAAATTTAATCATTATATCTCACTTATTATTACTTATTATTTAACATTCAAATCTTATTATTTTTTTAATTTACTTTAATTTATTAAATCAAGTTATATACCAAAGTTAATTATATATTTTTAAGTCATTTATTAAAAACCCCAAAATCCTATTTGAAACTCTAGTTCCCAAATCAACATTAGAACTCTAAATAGTTTATTTTTCTAACTTAAGACATCGATCCTTAAGTTAAATCATGAAAAAATCTTTGATGTCTTGTCTAGCACCTTATTATTCCAATCCGTTCAAAAAAAAAACAGGTGAGTATTCAGTGCCTTTTTTCTTATGTTTTATTATTTAGAAAAAATCATATGAACAATATCCAATCAATTGTTTATTTATTTCTTACAAATTTAGTTCAAGTCATGTTGTTTAATTACTTGTGTTTATAGTTAAATAAACATGTATTCTAGCACAATCCTTAATTGATTCAAACTACGAGAATAATGGTAGATCTATTGTCTTGGCTCGACAAACCCACTACATTTGATTATTTGAGGGTGATTGAAATCAGATTGATACATGTGGCTTATTCATTAAGACTTCATCTGCGGACCGAATCAATTCAGCCATTAGGTTTGATTATTTATTGTTTGTCTATATGTTTCACATTTGCCTTATAAGTCTTAGCATGTCATGAGAATTGAATCATTTCAGTTATTTTATTCAAGATATCTATATTTGAAAACTTTTGTTTACTCACTGGCTAATTCTTTAGATGAGTGTATCATTTTTCACATAATTTTAGAAAATGTTGCCTAGATAGGATTACAAGAATGCTTGTAGACTAGGATATTGGACCTAGTTAATAAAAAGACAAATATATGTTTCTTTGAACTATGTTTGGTTGTAAAACACTATTTGACTCTTTGATGTTATAAAATTTTAATTTAATATTATTTCAAAATACCATGTGTTATGAACAATCGATTCACCTTCCCCAAGGTTTTCGCCATCTATCGGGGTGTGACAGTGAGCAAGAGCCTTATTATTAGTTTCAGGAGTCTGGAGCTAGATTTTATAGTAAGGACAACCATTTATGTTGGGATTACTGCCTTTATGCCAAACACCAATGAAAATGAGGTTTGTCGTATTGCATTCTTTGTAGTTGTCCTATTTGTCTAGAGAGCAAAGGCTAATTCTTTGGCACATCTTCCTTTCTTGGCATTCAACCTCTTTTTGAGGTTGTTAACAATGATCTTATTACTGGATTTTGCTTGACCATTAGCCTGAGGGTGGACAGGATTGGAGGTTATCATCTTTAGTCCTCAACTAGCATAGAAGTTTGTTGTCTTCTTACTAATGAACTAGGATATGTTATCACATACTATTTCTAATAGGATCCTAAATCTTGTTACAATATCACATTTGATGAAGGATAGTACTTCTTTGTCTCTAACTTGGGTGAATGCTTTAACTCCGATCCATTTGGAGAAATAATCGTTACTTGCTAACATGAACACTTTTCCTTCTGGTGCTTTAGACAGTTTACCCTCTACATCCATTCCCCATTTCATGAATGGTTAATAGGAAATGGTCAGATGTGTGGGTTCTGCCATTGGATGAGGTATATTGTTGTGTCTTTGGTAGGATTTATGCAGAACTCATAGCATTTTTCCTTATGGTTGGCTAATAGTATCCTATTCTTAGTACTTTGGAGTAGAGAGCTCTACCTCTAGTATGATTGCCACAGTCTCTTTCATGTATATCCATTAGGACTTCTTGAGTCTTAGGATCCTTCAAATATTTCATGTATGGACCTGCCAGTGATTTTTCCATATAATGTTTCATGTAAACAAACATAGCGTGATACCTTTATGCAGGAAGCTCTATGATTTTGTTCATCCATTAGGATTTTGCTATTCTATAAATATCTTTTAGTGGGTAAATCCATGATCCTTTAACTTGATCAGGATGTTGGACTTCAAGTTTCTCTATATTTGACATTTTTTTCCTTTTGTACTCTAATAGATTAATTGCTGGACTCATGATATGTACTACTAGAATTTTGCCATCTAATTATATCTTGAAAGTCAATTTAAGATTTGCTAAGATAACAGCCTTAATATTTTCTTCTCTAGGGACATGTTCAATGATGAAAACTTCAAATTGTTTTGCTAAATTCTTAACTATTTCCAAGTATTGACCTAGTTTTTCACCTTTTGTTGCGTATGAGCCATTAAAATAATTAGCAATTAATAAGAAATCAACACTTACTTGAAGATACCTGATCTTGATATCTTTAGCCAATTGTAACCCATTTATTAAAGCTTTATATTATGCTTCTCTAGTTTTTGTTTGGAATCCATAGCTAATTGATTGGGGTATTATGTTCCATGTGGTGATTTCAGGATGATACCTAGTCATGTACCTCTTATATTAGATGCACTATCAGTGAACAATGTCCATTTTCTCTTCTATATTCTAGTTGTTAGACCTTCATATCTACTTTGAGTTGAATATCACTACTAAAATCTACCAGAAAATCTGCTAATGCTTGTGAGCTGTTCACTATTATAGGCTTATATATCAAGTTATACGTACTAAGCTTCACAAACCATTTGCCATCCTATCTGATAACTCTGGTTTTCTAAAAACGGACTTTATAGGATAGTTAGTCTTAATATGAATAGGATGTGTTTCAAAATAATGTTAAGTTAGGTGAATACCATAACTAATGCTAAAATTAATTTTCATGATGAGAATACCTGTTTTCATGCCTAACAAACTTTTACTTACATAATATATAGGATATCGTTACCCTTGATGATCTTTGACCAACACCTCACTTACAAGATTTCTAGATATTGCCACATATAGCGATAACGGATCATTATTTTCTAGTTTTATTAATAAGGGTGTCCAAGATAAGTATTTCTTTGAGGCTTGGAATGTTTTTTCATTTTTTATCTCCTAATCAAATCTTTTTTTCTTCTTAAGGATATCATAAAACTCTTTACATCTCTTTGAAGATTTGCAAATGAATATGTTAAGTGTCACGATTTTTCCTGCCAATTTTGGCATATCTTTAGTGTTTGATGGAGATTTCAGGTTCAAGATAGCTTTGATTTGTTCTGGTTTGCTTTTATTCCCATAATGGTTACCATATACCCTAAAAAGTTTTCTATTCCTACTCTAAAGTGACATTTTGAAGGGTTATACATCATGTTGTATTTGTCTTATATATAAATAGCTTTTTCAAGATCCTTGAGTTGATCCTTAGCTTTCTTCGACTTGACCAACATGTCATCTATGTATACCTCCATGGAGTCCCCTAGTTTATCTTTGCAGATCATGTTCACTAACATTTGATCACATGTATTTTAAGATCAAAAGGCAATACAATATAACAAAATATACTTGTTGGGGTTATAAATGTAATATCCTCTTGATCATAGGGTTTCATTTGAATTTGTTGGAATCTTAAGGATGTATCCATGAAGGCCAGCATCTCATGGCCTGTTGTGTCATCGACCACTAAGTCTATATGTGGTAAGAGGAAAGGATCTTTGGGACAAGCTTTGTTAAAGTCGATGAAGTTCACACAGACCCTCCATTTTCCATTATTCTTTTGTACACCACTATGTTTGCTAACCATCTTGAAAACTTTACCTCTCTTGTAATTCTAGATTTAAGTAAATTCTCAACCTCTTCTTTGATAATTACATTTCTTCTGGTGCAAACTTTCTTTGTTTTTGTTGGACAAGCCTGGAACTATTATCAATAATAAGTTCATAAGTTATAATATCCTTAGATATACATACATGTCCGCATGTTTCTAGGAGAAATTCGTGATCCTGCTTTTTGGAAAATCTACCGGTTCTTATTCAATATCCTCATGGATATTGGATCCTAAATGCACCTTAACGTTTGGGTTCACAGGATCTATGAATATTTCCTTAATATCATGTTGTCTACCTTCCAAGAGGTCTCATGCTTGCTTCTTTAATTGCTATGCTTGCCTTGTCTTTGCAGACGACTTCATCAAAGACATATAGAAATCTTTAGCTTCTTGTTGATCACTATTTATCTCCACTACTCCCTAAGGGGTTGGCGTCTTGACGCATTGATGGTATATTGATGGTATTGTTTTCATATCATGGATCCATGTTCTCCTAATAATATTATAACAAGATAATAAGTCAATCACACAAAATCTTTAAATCCAATTCACCCTTTCATTATAGACATGTAGCTTGATCTCCCCAACCGTGTTCTTGACTCCTCCACTGAATCCTACCAGGACCAATGATTTTGTTAAAATTTCATTCTCTAAAATGTCCATCCTTTTCAAAGCCTCAAGTTGTATGATGTTGACTAAAATGTCCCTATCAATCAAAATCCACAAACAAAATGAATTGCTTTTTTATCTCTTGATTGGGTTCTTCCTTATCAATCTTCTACAACTTCTCTTTCTTCCTGGTCTACAATCAACACATTTTGCTTCTTGTGAGGATCTTGAACATTTTCTCCATCTTATTCATAAAATGAGATCACCATCTTATCATTTCGAGTTGATATTTTTGTAGGTCTAATATTTTTTTCCGTTATCGCATCTGTGACCTCTCGTATTTTTATTAACCGTCTGTTAAACTTCGTTATCTCTTGTAAGTGTTTGTTTTGTTATTAATGCAAGTACGAGGACTTATTTGTAATTACTTGAAATCATTATAATTTGGATATAATTAAATAATTAATGATAATCATAATAATAATAATAATAATAAAAATAATAACAAACATAAAAGAAAATACTAATATTAATAATAATAATAAAAATAATAATACTAACAATATTAAATCATTATAATAAGTGTAAAATTATAAATAAATAAAAACGATATAAGTTTATGTTTTTAAAAAAACTTGTAAATTTTGATTTGTACATAAACTAATAAAGTTGAAAACTACAGGGACTAAACTGTAATTCTTTTTAATATTAAAAGTCAAACTTTGGATTTAAATTGTACAACTTAAAACCGTAGGGTCCTCAATGTAAATTTTAAAATAAACCCAACCCACACCCCGTTTTCCCGGCGGTTCTCCGGCCAACTCCGGCCAGATGTCCGGCGACACCCCAAAACCTCCCAAAACTCATTTTTAGCACACAAAAATGAACCCAACCGGTTCTGAAACAAGATTCGAACACTGAAACATGATTTAATTCGAAATTAACATTGATCACAATCACATTCAAATCAAAACTGGTTACACTCGAAATTCAAAACTGATTCTACCCTTAAATCATAATAATCATCAAATTAATTGATCATAAATCATGGGTTAATCACTTAGAACTTAATGGGATGATTAAACCCACCTGAAACAACATTACACTCGTTTAATTCGACCTGAAACGGCCGACAATAATCCTATAGCCGTTGGACATGTACTTGATCAAATCGAACCTATAAAATAGAGGGCAAATGCTCTCGACACTTTCTTTTCACTATCTGTAACTTCAATTTCACCAAAAACACACACGTATCGAAATCCCCAATCAAGAACAGTCGCAGGCTTGTTCGAACTTAAAATCGTCAAGAACAACATTAACCAGGTAATTAAATGGGGCTTTGCACTCGGTTTGATGTGAGAAATCAAAGACCTAAGGTTAATTTCTGTATCAACATCGAATTGATAGTCAATTGGTTCGATTTCCATTCTAGGGTTCTATTGAATTTTGAGGATTTTGTGGGATATATTTTTAAACTGATCTCTCGGTTATTTGACACAAACTGGGCTTTGGCCCGGCGGTTTAGATGTTGTGTGGTGTGGCAAAGGGCCCGGGTTCAAACCCGAGGCCCTGCCACAATTTTTTTTAAAGGGTTTTTTATGGTATTTAAATTTCTGAAAAATATTTAAATATTATTAATAATCATATAAAATCATTTTTAATCAAAAAATAAATAAAATCATTTTCTTTTAAATTTTTTTAAAAAATTTAAATTAAGAAATTTCCATTTCTTTTATTTCAAAAATTATAAAAATTGTACAAAATACAATTTATTATTAATCTCTTATTGTAATGGGTTCCATTTAATTTTCAAATAATTTCAATTTAACAAATTCCTTATTGTTTTATAAAATATAGTTATAAATTTGTTTATATACATTTTAAAAAAGTGAATATACATGTACATATTTAAAGATGTACACTTATTGTAATTAATATAATTATTTTAATCATTTAAATCTACAAATTACTATTTTATTTAAATAGTAAATAATGCCCATTTGAAAATAAAAGTTTAACTTTTATTAATGGTGTTAATCACTAAAATTCTTATTTAATCATTTAAATACCAAAATAATAACAAATTGTGTCTATATTATAACTTAAAAATCATGGGTTAAATGGTTTATAAATATAACATCATAATTATCATGATTAACTTAACACGTCATTCATTTAGGTTGAACGTTAACGAATCCACGACATTATATACAAGACCTTTTTATTTGACATCCTTATTATCCATGTGAGTTTTCATACTCCATTTTATACTATTTCATACTTTTGGGGTGAAACATGTTAATTATATCATAAACACACTTGTAACCACGTTTTAAACCTTGTAACACATGTGCAATTCATCTTATGTTGTCATGGTTGTTTGAACACTTGTAAATATCATGTGTTGACTCTTGTAAGATACAATCATCAACTATTATTATCCTAGAGACGTCATAGATCTATGGGCCTGACAAGCCTATTTGGTGCTAAATCCGAGGTTATTGCCGGCTCCTAGTGTCGTATTCTTGAGCACTATGGGAACCAAGTACACTTAGCAAATCGTTTAATCTTGTAATGGCCATATTTGTCAAGGTTTGATTGTTACATTTGTTCATCCATCTTTATTTACTTTATTCAATAACTTATGACGTGAATTGCCATCTTTTGATATATATTTATGTATGATAAATCTATGGAAACTCACCAACATATTGTTGAGTTTATTTTTAACATGTTTCAGGAAATGATACCGCTTAAGTTGCTTTTGAAGACTTGATCACATCTAGGATTGGACCTAGATAATATTAAAATGACATATATTGTCACGTGATGCTATTGGAAACTTTTGTATTTTTTTTGTTTGCTTGAAACATATGTTATTTCCTCAATGTTTGTTATGAACCTTGGAATATAATAATATTGACACTTTGATTTACCGTTGTGTGGCATGAACAATCTTAACCCTCACATCTCGACGTTTCCGCCGTTAAGGTTGGGGTGTGATAGATTGGTATCAAAGCCCATAACTATAGGGATTTAGGTTATTAGAAATGGTGGCCTAGACTATGGTTAATCTAGGGACCCTTTACATGACATTTGTTATAATCTTGTAAGTATGCTTATATGCCTATCACATGTTGTTACATGTTGCATGATAAATTCCTTATGTGCTATTTGTTTATATTTAGAAAATGGTGCCTTAGGGATATGACTTGAACCTTGTATACCCCAACTTCCTAATCCTCTTCTTATGCCTTTAAGTTCTACCGCGTCTAATCTTTCCTAAATCTTATTCTCGACTACTTGTGGAATTCTACGCATCTTATCGAGCGGAGAAAATTCCTTAGACGATATGTCTAAATCTTGAAAATCTCATCGAGGTTTTAATTTTAATAGCCTATAGGGAAGTGTGTGACACATAAACACCTATATTCTGGATTTCCTGTCAAAAGGCCTTCGGGCTAAGGCAAGCATTTCGTATAAATCCCATTGCGGGACCTGTTATGCTTACCTGGGGATTTCCGGTATGAGTTCTAAATTATGGTCAACATACACATTTTCCCCAAGGTAATTGGGATTAAGTCACCTCGACGTATCCATGTTCCTATTGGCTGTGTGGTACCAAATGGAACCATCATGTTGATTATTGTAAATATAAAAAATTCTTGATTTCTTGAACTGGTTATTTTTCTGAATTCTAACATCTTCTTTATTTCTATCTTATAGAATGTCTCGTCACCAAGGAAAACATGCTACCTCCGACCGCAAACTTGCCGCGATGATTGCCCGGTAAATGGCTGTCGTCCTCCCGACTATGGTTGCTGAACTCAGTAACACCCTAATGGCCAATAATAGCAACAACGCAAATGGGAATAATGGTGGTGATGGTAACAATGGCCATGGGGAGAATAGCAACAATCAAGGTGGAAACTACCGTACCTGCACCTTCAAGCACTTTAACTCATGCAAGCCCACTAATTTCAGTGGTAAGGAGGGAGCCACTGGACTTCTCGAGTGGTTTGAGAGCATGGAAAATACTTTTATCAATAGTGAGTGTTCTGAGGAACTCAAGGTTTGCTATGCTGCGAGTGTCCTTCAACAACAGGGACTTGGTGGAATAGCGAGAAGAGGAATCGAGGTGCTGAAGTTGCTTTGGAACTATCTTGGGAGGAGTTTAAGGACATAATGATCCAAAAATTCTGCCCGAGAAGTGAATTGCAAAAACTAGAGGAGGAGTTCTGGAACCTCAAACAAGATAGCGGTAACCATTTGGCATACTCCACGCACCACCACGAACTAAGCATGCTTCTACCATACATGGTGGATACTGTACCCCGTAGCATCGAGAAGTTTATCAAGGGGGTA
Source organism: Flaveria sonorensis (assembly GCA_025506505.1). Classification (NCBI taxonomy): domain Eukaryota; kingdom Viridiplantae; phylum Streptophyta; class Magnoliopsida; order Asterales; family Asteraceae; genus Flaveria; species Flaveria sonorensis. The sequence continues at coordinate 12,840,667 of CM046430.1, read as the reverse complement.
CCACCTCAAATTCAAGATGCTGTGGTGGGAAGTAGGCCCAGGACTTTGGAGGAAGCGATCAACATCACCGCCCAGCTCACTGAGAATCATATTAAGGCTGGCACATTAACGGTGAAGGGTGCAAAGTCAACTGTGAAGGTAACTCCCGAAGCAACGAAGGAGGTGAAGGCTGAATCTTCGTTCAAAGGCAAGAAGCGCAAGTTCACACCGGCCCGTAACTATGCTGTGATAGCACCCAATGTCCCTCAAAGGCAATCTGTCACTGTAAACCAAGCACCCGTGGCAAGAGCTTACACTGATCCACACCCGATGTGCAACACCTGCAAGTACCATCATGCGGGGAATAATCCATGCCGAATCTGCACTCTTTGAGGGAAATATGAGCATTTGGTGGCTACTTGTCATCTGCCCCAAACAATGCTACCATGATTGCTAATCGAGCCTGCTACAATTATGGAGAAACTGGGCATTTCCGTCCACAATGTCCTCGTCTTGCGGGAAATGTTCCACCGGCTCGAGGACGGGCTTTCAACATCAACGCAAATCAAGCGCAAGCCAACAACAAAGTGGTGAATGGTACGTCATCCTTTTCTATTAATCGATCTTTTATTGTGTAAAATCCTACCTGCTTTCTGTGTTCCAATGATAGTTCTATATCTGAGCAGATATGTACCTTGTAAATAATCGTTATGCGTCTGTATTATTTGATTCGGGTGTGGATAAGAGTTTTGTATCGTTGGAATTCGAACCCATTCTTGCTAAGCCGCGTTCTACGCTAGAAAGATCTTTTACGGTCGAAGTCGTCGATGGAAATCCATCATAGTGGACGTCATAATACGTGACTGCATTCTAAGTCTTAACAAGCACGACTTTCCTATCGATCTTATTCCTATGTAACTGGGAAGCTTTGACATCATTATTGGCATGGATTGGTTAGCCAAACAGCATGCGGAAATCATTTGTTTTGAGAAGTGCATTCGAATTCCTCTACCATCGGGAGACACACTAAAAGTCTTTGGTGAGAGATCGTCACAAGGACTCAAACTCATGTCCTGTATCAAGGCCCGAAAGTGCTTAAGTAAGAATTACATAGCCTTTATGGCTTATGTAGTCAATACGAAGGCCAAGGGGAAAGAACTTAAGGATATCCCTGTTGTACGAGATTTTCCCGAAGTATTTCCCGGGGATCTTAGTGGGTTACCTCCCGTTCGGGAAGTCGAGTTCAAGATTGATTTGATTCCTGGTGCGAACCCCGTGGCTAAGTCACCTTATCATCTTGCACCTTCTGAAATGCAAGAACTAGCTAGTCAACTGCAAGAACTAACCGATAAGGGTATTATTCATCCTAGCTCTTCACCATGGGGTGCACCCATGCTATTCGTGAAGAAGAAAGATGGGTCGTTTCGTATGTGCATTGACTATCGAGAACTCAACAAACTCACCATCAAAAATCGATACCCTTTACCTCGAATCAATGACCTTTTTGATCAACTTCAAGGAGCTATGCAATTCTCGAAGATCGATCTACGTTCTGGATATCATCAATTGCGAGTTCACGATGATGATATTCCAAAAACCGCCTTCCGTACTCGATATGGACATTATGAGTTCATGGTCATACCTTTTGGCTTGACTAATGCACCTGCTGTCTTCATGGATCTTATGAATCGAGTATGTAAACCGTACTTAGACAAGTTCGAGATCGTGTTCATCGATGAAATTCTCATCTATTCCAAGACAAAAACCGATCACGAGTTGCACTTGCGACAAGTTCTTGAACTTTTGAAGAAGGAACAACAGTATGCTAAGTTCTCTAAGTGCTAATTTTGGCTCGAAGAAGTTCAATTCCTAGGTCATGTGGTGAATAGCCAAGGAATTCACGTCAACTCTGCTAAAATAGAAGCCGTGAAAAACTGGTGCGTTCCCACGACCCCAACCGAGGTTCGTTCTTTTCTGGGTTTGGCTGGTTACTACCGTAGGTTCATTGCAAAATTTTCGAAGATTGCTAAACTGCTTACGGCGTTAACTCAAAAGAATAGACTTTTTGAGTGGGGACCCAAACAAGAAGAGGCTTTAGAGATGTTAAAACGCAAGCTGTGTAATGCTCCTATCCTAACTCTCCCCGATGGAAATGATGATTTTACCGTATACTGTGATGCGTCTAATCAAGGCCTTGGTTGTGTTCTCATGCAACGAGGAAAGGTCATAGCATACGCGTCAAGACAATTGAAGGTACACGAAGTAAACTACACGATTCATGATCTTGAACTTGGTGCCGTGGTTTTTGCCTTGAAGATTTGGAGGCACTATCTTTATGGGACGCAATGCATAGTCTACACCGATCATAAGAGCCTCCAACACGTGTTCAATCAAAAGGATCTCAACATGAGACAAAGACGTTGGGTTGAGTTGATTAGCGACTACGATTGTGACATCCGCTATCATCCTGGAAAGGCGAATGTTGTAGCCGACGCGCTGAGCCGCAAGATCCACAATAAGACTGTCTCGCTTTAATAAAATCCGAGATTGAAGGCAATGGTTTGACACGTTAGGGGAATTTGATACTGAGATTCACGTGGATGTTAACAAGGCTACTATCATGCTTCAAAATATAAGGATTGATAGTGATCTCGAGTTTTGCATTCGCGAGGTTCAACAAGCGGCATTAACCGAGGAAGGGAAGGATGAAGAGCTAGTGCTTAATGTTCGATCACAACTGGAGACAAAACCGAATGGCATGTTGTATTTCTTGAACCGGCTTTGGATTTCGAATCGCGACAATCTCCGCCACTTCATCATGAACAAAGCCCATCAAACATGATATTCTATACATCCTAGGTCCAATAAGATGTATATGGATCTGCGTGGCCAATATTGGTGGCCAGGAATGAAGAAGGATATCGCGTCTTATGTTTCCAAGTGCCTCACGTGTGCAAGGGTCAAACCTGAACATCAACGGCCTAGTGGTTTACTTGAACAACCCGAAATCCCTATGTGGAAATGGGAACATATATCCATTAATTTCATAACCAAGTTACCACGACCCCTTGTGGCCATGATAGTATATGGGTGATTGTTGACCGTTTGACCAAAACGGCACATTTCATACCAATACGAGAAACTTACAAGGTTTCAAGGTTGGCTCGTATCTATATCGACGAAATTATGAGTCGTCATGGCGTGTCGTTGCATATTATCTCCGATCGTGATGCTCGTTTCACTTCACATTTCTGGTCTTCTATGCAAAAACTCTTGGGTACTCAACTGGATTTAAGCACGGCTTACCATCCTCAAACGGACGGACAAACCGAGCGAACAGTTCAAACTCTTGAGGACTTGCTACGTCTTTGTGTCCTTGTCTTTGGTGGTGACTGGGATACGCATCTACTGTTAGCGGAATTCTCGTATAACAATAGTTACCACTCAAGTATCAAGATGGCACCATTCGAGGCTTTATATGGTCGTAAATGTCGTTCTCCGATCTACTAAACTGACATTGGTGAGAATTTAATTACTGGTCCAGAACTTATTCAAGAAACGACCGACAAAGTCTCCAAAATCCGTAATAATCTAGACGTGGCTAGAAGTCGTCAAAAGAGTTACGCGGATAAAAGACGCAAACCATTGGTGTTTCAAGTCAACGACATGGTCTTTATTAAGGTTTCTCCATGGAAGGGTGTTGTTCGCTTTGGGAAGAAGGGCAAGTTAGCCCCACGTTTTGTAGGACCTTTCAAGATTCTAAAAAAAGTTAGGAAAGTGGCTTACAAACTGGAACTACCTTTTGAACTTAGCAGGGTTCATCCTGTTTTCCATGTCTCAAACTTGAGAAAATACCTGGCTGATGAAAATTTGCATGTTTCTTTGGAGGAAATCCAAATTGACGAGTCATTGCATTTCGTTGAGAAACGTGTCGAGATTATGGATCGAACACTGAAGAAGACCCGAACCACTACCACACCGATCGTCAAAGTTCGTTGGGAAAACAAACGTGGAGCTGAGTTCACCTGGGAACGCGAGGACCACCCTATCTGTTCGTTAAGTCTTGTCTTTAATTTCAGGACGAAATTCCTTAAAGTTGAGGAGACTATGACCTCTCGTATTTTTATTAACCGTTTGTTAAACTTCGTTATCTCTTGTAAGAGCTTGTTTTGTTATTAATACAAGTACGAGGACTTATTTGTAATTACTTGAAATCATTATAATTTGGATATAATTAAACAATTAAAAAATTAATGATAATCATAATAATAATAATAATAATAAAAATAATAACAAACATAAAAGAAAATACTAATATTAATAATAATAATGAAAATAATAATAAAATGATAAAATAATAATACTAACAATATTAAATAATTATAATAAGTGTAAAATTATAAATAAATAAAAACAATATAAGTTTATGTTTTAAAAAAAACTTGTAAATTATGATTTGTACATAAAATAATAAAGTTGAAAACTACAGGGACTAAACTGTAATTCTGTTTAATATTAAAAGTCAAACTTTGGATTTAAATTGTACAACTTAAAACCGCAGGGTCCTCAATGTAAATTTTAAAACAAACCCAACCCACACCCCGTTTTCCCAGCGGTTCTCAGGCCGACTCCGGCCAGGTGTCCGACGACACCCCAAAACCTCTCAAAACTCATTTTTAGCACACAAAAATGAACCCAACCGGTTCTGGAACAAGATTCGAACACTAAAACATGATTTAATTCAAAATTAACATTGATCACAATCACATTCAAATCGAAACCGGTTACACTCGAAATTCAAAACTGATTCTACCCTTAAATCATCATAATCATCAAATTAATTGATCATAAATCATGGGTTAATCACTTAGAACTTAATGGGATGATTAAACCCACCAGAAACAGCATTACACTCGTTTAATTCGACCTGAAACGGCCGACAATAATCCTATAGCCGTTGGACATGTACTTGATCAAATCGAACCTATAAAATGGAGGGCAAATGCTCTCGACACTCTCTTTTCACTATCTGTAACTTCAATTTCACCAAAAACACACACACATCGAAATCCCCAATCAAGAACAGTCGCAGGCTTGTTCGAACTTAAAATCGTCAAGAACAACATCAACCAGGTAATTAAATGGGGCTTTGCACTCGGTTTGATGTGGGAAATCAAAGCCCTAAGGTTAATTTCTGTATCAACATCGAATTGATAGTCAATTGGTTCGATTTCCATTCTAGGGTTCTATTGAATTTTGGGGATTTTGTGGGATATATTTTTAAACTGATCTCTAGGTTATTTGACACAAACTGGGCGTTGGCCCGGCGGTTTAGATGTTGTGTGGTGTGGCAAATGGCCCGGGTTCGTACCCGAGGCCCTGCCACAACTTTTTTTAAAGGGTTTTTTATGGTATTTAATTTTTTGAAAAATATTTAAATATTATTAATAATCATATAAAATCATTTTTAATCAAAAAATAAATAAAATCATTTTCTTTTAAATTTTCTTAAAAAATTAAATTAAGAAATTTCCATTTCTTTTATTTCAAAATTATAAAAATTGTACAAAATACAATTTATTATTAATCTCTTATTGTAATGGGTTCCATTTAATTTTCAAATAATTTTAATTTAACAAATTCCTTATTGTTTTATAAAATATAGTTATAAATTTGTTTATATACATTTTAAGAAAGTGAATATACATGTACATATTTAAAGATGTACACTTATTGTAATTAATATAATTATTTTAATCATTTAAATCTACAAATTACTATTTTATTTAAATAGTAAATAATACCCATTTGAAAATAAAAGTTTAACTTTTATTAATGGTGTTAATCACTAAAATTCTTATTTAATCATTTAAATACCAAAATAATAACAAATTGTGTCTATATTATAACTTAAAAATCATGGGTTAAATGGTTTATAAATATAACACCATAATTATCACGATTAACTTAACACGTCATTCATTTAGGTTGAACGTTAACGAATCCTCGACATTATATACAAGACCTTTTATTTGACATCCTTATTATCCATGTGAGTTTTCATACTCCATTTTATACGATTTCATACTTTTGGGGTGAAACATGTTAATTATATCATAAACACACTTGTAACCACGTTTTAAACCTTGTAATACATGTGCAATTCATCTTATGTTGTCATGGTTGTTTGAACACTTGTAAATATCATGTGTTGACTCTTGTAAGATACAATCATTAACTATTGCTAGCCTAGCGACGTCATAGATCTATGGGTCTGACAAGCCTATTTGGTGCTAAAGCCGAGGTTATTGCCGGCTCCTAGTGTCGTATTCTTGAGCACTATGGGAACCAAGTACACTTAGCTAATCGTTTAATCTTGTAATGGCCATATTTGTCAAAGTTTGATTGTTACATTTGTTCATCCATCTTTATTTACTTTATTCAATAACCTATGACGTGAATTGTCATCTTTTGATATATATTTATGTATGATAAATCTATGGAAACTCACCAACATATTGTTGACTTTATTTTTAACATGTTTCAGGAAATGATACCGCTTAAGTTGCTTTTGAAGACTTGATCACATCTAAGATTGGACCTAGATAATATTAAAATGACATATATTGTCACTTTGATTTCCTCAATGTTTGTTATGAACCTTGGAATTTAATAATATTGACACTTTGATTTAGCGTTGTGTGGCATGAACAATCTTAACCCTTACATCTCGACGTTTCCGCTGTTAAGGTTAGAGTGTGACATATAATTGATGTGCTTCAAATTATACATATAAAACATATCAATTGCACATCACTTATTCTAGAAACTCTTACTAAAAATGATGATTTGATACTTAATTCATTCATATTGTGTTTTCAGGCTTGGAAAAGATCAAGATGAACAAAAGAAGCTTAAAAAAGAAGAAATTGAAGAAAACCAAGCTTTAGAATTCAAGCACAGGGTCGTGCCTCATGAGGCACACCCTTATGCCCAGCCTGTAACACACCCCCATGCTAAAATCAACAAACCCCAGTGTTTGTTAATCCGACAGGACAAAAAGTACGCTTCCCTGACCCAATGCACATGGCTGTGCTCTACCACAAACACGGGGACATGCGCGACAATTCCTGAGTGTACTAGCCGACCAACTTTATGTACATTGTACTAGCATGGGGTCGTGCCTTTTAGGCATGGGGCCATGCTTAAACACTCCAGAAAGCCTATAAATAAAAGCTCATTTGCAACTTTGAGACCTGATTTTGGGAGGTGAAGTGTTGGGGTTCCCTCTTAGGAACCCAGCCTTTGGAAGACCTTAGAAGGTTTTGGAGGTCCATTCAACACTTAGAAGAAACTCGGGATCATTTAACATCAACCATTGTGGATCACCGGTTTGATTGTTCTAATTTACCGATGATTTCATTACTATCTTCTATATTTGTTCTTATGTTCAAGTTCATTATGAGCTAAACTTCATTTATTATCCTAATTTAGTAAAACTTTTGGTAATTTATGATGAACTAATCGTGTGGTTTATATTATGTTAATGTTATGGTAATCTTGGGTAAACTTTTGATGGGTAGCATCTACATTTGAACAGGGAGTTATAAACTTATGATTTGTAGTTGTGAATGTCATACAAGATTGAAAACGTATGAACTAACTTTTATTTGTGAAAGCGATCTTCATCATAAATCCATGGCTAATGAACTAGAAATGGTTATTAGAAATCATATCACCTTAACTTTCTGATCATTTGCGGGTTCCCTTTTATTAGTCTGGAAAATCTACAGTAACTGTTATGGTTTTCTAAAATTAATGGTATGTTAGAAAGGAACTTGATCAACTTTCTTTTTAACATTAAGTTATGTTTTCAAAAATCGTATGTTGAAAGGTTACACGAGATTTACCTACATTACTAGTGACTTTGATTGATCAGTTTTGTAAGTTACTAATGCTGGTGTCCTTGTCACTATGGAGCTGGCAGACGAGAAATCTACGTTGGCTCGTGTTTATAAACATTAACATAATTACATTAATTAATATCTTTAACCACACTACCAAGTCATCATAGTTACATAAGGGTAATCTAAATTAGGATAATAGCGTTACTTCACTGAAAGAATCACCAAAAGTCTCAATCTATCTTATTCTATCTTTATTTATCATCATTTTTCTAACTTATCTTTTCCTAAATCAAAACTAGTAGTTAATTATAAGGGTTGTTGAGTAGGCTTAGTGTGTCAACGGATTGATACTCGATTCTTACCAACATTATATTACCTCACGACAGGTACACTTGCCTTTTGTATGTGTACTTTAGTATTAGTAATAACCATTTTAAATTAAATCTGTGGGAAAAACCTTTATCAAAATATATATACTATCAGCGCACACCAATAATCCTTGGTCGCATGACTAAAATCTTCATAGTAAGCACACCATTTGGACTTATCCTTCCAAGTAAAGGTCTTATCATTCCTCTAGAGCCATCTTGCTTTGTCTTCAAGATTCTACATTGCATACATAAGACCTAAAACACCAATAGAAAAACAATAATTAACTATTCAGAGATACGCTTCTTCATCCTCATCATCTTTCATAACACTAACCCTATGGTTATCATTCTTTGAATAAGGTTTAGATCTATGGGGTTTGTAAAATGAAGATTCCCACTTTCGGTTAGGGTTATTATAATTGGACGATGCAATGAAATTTTTTTGGATCATTTTATCCTCCTTGAACCTTAATAATCTCAAGGATCGATCCCTGACTTTGACAAAATTTATGCATTTGTTTATTACGAGGTCCTTATAAAATAAAGAATCCCTTTTCAGTCCCATCTTAAAATCTTGAACTGCAGTGGCGACGTCAACATTCAGGATATTAAGGATTCCCTACCAAACCTACCTATATAATCTCTAAACAACTCATTAAATTTTATGTTACCCGGTACATATCATTGGTTAGTCTTTTAAATCTTCTATTACATAAAAATTAGTTATTAAACAGGTTAACTAAATGAGACAATGAAGTAATAGAGTATGAAGGGAGACTTAGTAGCCATTTTAATGCAGATCCTTTGAGCGTCGATCCAAAGCTTTAGCACAAGCAGACTTCTTTCAAATGTAGTGGGATAGGGATGATTTCCATCCTTTCCCTGTATTGTGCAACATGCTCCTCAGGATTCATAGTTCTATCGTACAACTTCATGCTAAGAGTCTAAAAACGTTTAGGGATCTCCTCATCACATATAGGAGGAACGAATGTTGAGATCTTATGACCTGGAGATACTTTAGGTATGTGTTGTACCACACCAGGCACACTTGAAATCATATCCTTCAACTTCTTTAACTCTTTACCCATAATTGGATTGATGCATGTATTCTGCGTAGATCCAACATTATCATTGTTTAAAAACTGATTATTGGAAATGTTACCCATATCAGGATTCTATGATGATGATCCTCAAGTCATGCTAAGATCCATGACAGTAGTAGCTCCTACAACATGCGTCGATTCAACTATCCCAGTTCAAGTCTGCATAGGGATAGAATCTCCTATATAGTTCCTCAGGGATCCTATAGCATCAGAATCCAGGATTCTAGACTATAGTGGAATAGTCGTGGCTTCTACTGGCTTCTATTTCTTTGATTTTATTTTCTATCTCTCTCATCAGAATCTGATTAGTATTCAGCAGTTGTTTCATTTGAGAGAACATAGAAATGATATCATCATTCGAGACAAGGACGGATTCTTGAGTAGACGTCTCGGATCTTGGGGCGAAATGAGCGACATAAGTTTTTTTCTTGGTCAGTTGTTATTTTTCTTTTGGGATGATGGAGGATAAGGAATAGTGTGGCTCAACTCGAAGCTTAAAGAGGGGATAGAAGAAGAAGAAGAAGAAAGCTTGGATTGAGATGACATTTTTTAGAAAAGTTTCGAGAAGTAGTAATTGATTACGAACTTTAGAAAGAATTTATGAATGAAAAACACCACTGGCCTATGGTGGGCCCATATAGTTTTGACCAAAAATTAACAAGTATAACTTTGTGATCAAATTCATACGTGAGGTAGTGTGCTTGTATGATTTGTATAACGAATGTGATAGTAAAAAGAAAGAAATGACGCAGTTGTTTACAAGAAAAGCCCTTAATCCTTGGAGATCTTTGAAATAAAATCTCGGGAGGTGACTAGTCATCGCCTGCCTCTTGTACTTCTTACTGAATATGGTAGGAAATTACAAAGTGAGAGCGATAACCACAGTGAGAGCGATAACTGATCAACTATGTGTTACTATGTCTCTATATATATAAAAATAAACCGAACTAACTATCCGAGAATCCCGAGGACTAGTCGGTCTTCATTTTTTACCGTTGGAGATATGCTTCCGCACGTTTTTTTCAACTAACCTTCATTTCTTTAGGATTGACTAAGTAAATGGGAGTCACCTATGAGAACAAATCAAAGCCAATGGGAACAATAGTTTGTTAGTAACAATAAAATTCAAGATACTGAAGTCACTCAGGATCCGAGAGACCGGATTATAAAAATTCACCCGTAACGTGATGATGATGTATGACACTCTAAACACATGCATCCTTAGTTAAGTTTGCTTGTTAGTTTTACAAGATTATTAGATTAGTGCGCTTCACTTTTGTTTTAGTTCATTTGTGGTGGCTGACTTACTTTATAGCTATTCCAGGATTTTTTTTTTCTCATGAAACTTCTCATATCCTAACAGTAGCATCATATAAGTGTGAACACTTTGACATTTTTTTGTATGCTTGTAAATTTTGACTCAACTCATCACGATAGATCATCGTGGTAGTTCTTGACTAAATGGTCACAACCTCGACCTAAGTATAGTTCGTAATGAAAGATTATTTCTCAAAACTGTCGCAGATGATTTCCATTAGATGGTAGTATGAATGTCACTGCACTTCTGAAGAGGCTCATGATTCTTGACGGAAAACAATTATAGAAGTATGGTTAGAGGTTAGAAACATCTCTTATGTCCATGACATGTGAATTCAAGACTTAAAACAATTATGGTTATAATTGATCCACATGGCTTAGATATATGTAATCCAGTGGTGGAGCTTGAACCATGGTTTAGGGAGGGCGGGGGCGAAACTAAACTATTTTAGGGGGTGCGAACACTATATTTATTAGAATATTTCCACAACCGGACCGAAAATTTACACTGTCGAGCCGAAAATTAACACTACTGACGGAAAAAAGAAAGGGGGCGGGCGCCCCCCGGCCCTTATGAAGCTTCTCCAGTGATGTAATCATGATAACGGAGCCATTGTCTTTTCATGAGTTAAAAATTATTCTTTTGGTTATATCAGAATGTATTAGTTGCTAAAAACATATATCTCATGGTGTCATATGTACATCAGGTAAATGTGTGCATAAGTACGTACGACTATATACAAACAAAATCTAATTATAGCAAACATATATTTCCTAAAGCACCGGTGGATATATATTGGAGCACATAATAAAATAAGCTAACATCTTTAACCAGGTCACATATATAGATGTAAGCTAGTGTCGTTAATCACGTAACACATAATGAAAAAAGCTAATAATATCGTTAAATCAAATGAATCACGATCTTATGCACAACAAGCTTGTTAAACTACGAAGTCTTCTACTAACTGATATTTTTGATATACTAGTTGTTATTCCACTAGCGTGGTATTCAAATGGTTAAAAATAGATTTACCGGATAGTTTGATTATAAATTTTAGAGTTAATTGCCGTTTTTCTTCCTATGTTTTAATCATATTTGTCATTTTTATCCATTTGACTTCTTAAGGTTTGAAAAAGTTGCTATTTTTATCCAAAACACATGAATTCCGTGAAAGAGATTTTATCAGCAACACGTAAACATAGGTTAGGATTTCATTTTTATATGAAAATTTACATAAGTATTGTTTTAACGATTAATATTAAACATTTCAAAACAATGGAGTTAACATTCATGGATAAAAATGACAACTTTTTCAAAACTTAGGAAGCCAACTATAAGAAAGAAAACATTTTTAAATGAAATAACAAATGTGACTAAATTATAGTAAAAAAAAGTGACAATTTTATTGAAACTTTATGTTCTACCCACAAAAATAAGAAACCATCGAATAATTTTTTCCACCCTCGGAAGCATAAAAAGAAAAAAAATCATTAAATATTTATATATTCATGCATCATGCTTAGAAAGTTAGAAGTACGAATTTATATAGGTGTGAATAATACTATTTTGCCTAAAGTTAATACGTAACGTGTATGCTGCTTGAATCTTATTAGAAACTATGCCTTAAATAAAAACAAATTAGATTTTAATAATAAAAACTATTACTTATCGGCCGATAATAATCTATACTATTGATTTGGCCGGTAACAATCATAACTTTCATTTTTAGTACTAACAACAATCCCTGTAGCATAATTATTATACATTCACACTCGATTTATATTTATTTTAGGCGCGATTTGACTTGTATGTTTTTTCATTTACTTCATAATCATTATTGTGAACGAAATGGAGTCCGAAATAAGCGTAAAGGTTTAATACTTATGTTAATGGGACTGTTGTTATTAATAAAAGTGAAAATTGAGATTGTTACCCGACAAATCAATAATATGAATTATTATCGAACAATTAGTAATAGTTTTGATTATTAAAATTTAATTTATATTAAATAAAATATCATAAGTACGTTAAACTTCAAATATTATATAACTAGGTGGTCGTATCGCCGGCGATTGACCCACGCGGTTTCGTCGTCGGACTTTCAACTTCATGTTCACCATCAACGGTCAAACTCACTCAGTACTCCGGGCAGGCGGGCAGGTTCAGGTCAATGTCTCGCCGTTGACCACCATGGCCGGTGGCCCCAATCACTTCAGAAGTCATGACGCCACCGTCGTAATGCCGCCTCTTATGACCACCGAGCGCCTGACCGGAGGAAAAACACCTGTGACACACAGAGCACTGGTGGCTCCTGCCGGTGGTCTTCAGGTCAACGGCGGCGGAGGTGGACGGGTGGTGGTCGGAGGTTGGTGGGGTGTTTCTCCGGTGGCTGGATTTGTGGCCGCCGAGAGCCTGGTAGGTGGGGAACACCTTGTTGCAGAGGTCGCAGGTGTAGGACATGGAGATGATGTAATCGGAATGGTGAAGTTGTGGTGGTGGAGATGAGTGGTCGCCGGAGAGGAGCATGAGGGTGAGGGCTAGGTGGTGGTCGTCCTCCGTGGGGTTGTGCGGTGGTGATCGGAGGGTGACGGTGGTGGTGGTCGTGGTGGAAGATGGTGTGGTAAAAGATTTGACTGTCATTAATATGCAGGTGAAACTTAGTGGGGAAGGTGATATAGATGCATGTATTTATAACTTTGAAGTGAGGGGTGGGGGTTTGAACTTTGAACCATGGGTCCAAATTTAGACCAGACCTATGAAACAATGTTATTTAGTTATTGAAATAAATTCTTTAGAAAGAACAAGGAATTTGGTTCTCAAATTTGCCGCGAAGCTATTTTAGAAGTCACATGAGCCTAAAGGCAATATGTGAGTTTTGATAACTTCTATAGCAAAAACCAGATAGAATGAATGAATAAAACAAACATGAAGTATAAGGTATTGGAAAGAAAATAGAAAAAAAAACAACTTAAAAAGAATTTTGCAGGTTCAAGTGAAGAGAGCGTGTTGTAACGCTCCACTTAAATTCAAGACCAAATGCTTGGGATCTCAAAGATTTCCGTCACATTTTACATGCTTCATGTTCTTCGAAAGTTTCTAGAAAAAACTAAATACATCCAAGACTTTCTACCCTTGATTAATCTAAGATCATCACGTAAATAGTCGCATCATTTTATAGATTAGAATGGTCGAGATTAAAAATATCTAGATAATTACTTTAATTAAAAGTAATTAAAATGTTTTTTTTTGTTTCATACAATCCTTGTTCACTTAAGAGTTACTGAAATCAATGCTCGTTAAGATGATAAACACTAATATTAGAAAGGAGTCTAAAAGCCATACAAGAATTGGAAATTCACTTATGTGACACGTGCTAACAAAGCAACGTCGATTAGTTGAGATGGCTACTAACTCGAACAAGATTGCAGGCTTAAACCTTGCTAGCTAACAGAGCAGAGAACCGTTGTGGGGTAGATGTTCCCCATGGAAGCATGAAAAGTCATCGGGCATCCAAGGACAAGACGTTGCAGAAAACAAGTTGCCACTACTACAAAATTATTAATAGATGACGTGCAAAAGATGACGCGGCGCATTTTCACTTGTCATAAATTTGTAAAAAAAATGACACGCATTTTTGCGTGTCATCTTTGCCGTCATTTTCTAAAACATGCCTCAAGCTTAGTTTTCAATTCCCCGCTTGTAACATATTAAATACTTTTAATTATCAACCTTGTATGTATTATATTGTTGTGTGATTTTTTTATGCATAATATTGTCGTACCTTGGTGCTTTGTTATTGTATATTATGATTTGGGGGCTTTCTTGCTCTTCAACTTTCTCAATCGCCATCCTTCAGCACACCAATCATCTTCCACCCTGCTGCAAGTGAGCCTTCGTGAATCCACCGCCTTCATCAGTCAGGTTAGGGTTTCTTCTGAACTAATTTCTTTTGCTTGATTTTATGGAGAGAAGGGTGGGGGTGGTGTAGTGGGAAATTAGGGTTTTAGATGGGCGTTGTGTGAAGAGGGAAATGGGGGATTTTTGTTTGGAACATAAAAAGGTTTGGTGCGAATCAGCAAGAACAACAATAACATTGTTTGTAGACATGTGATTGAGTGGTTCTTTTAAGCATTAATGCTCCCATCTGTGGGTCTCTACTCTCTTATTGGTTTGGGATTGCAAGATATTGTATGAGTTTGAAATAGATTTATTGATCTGGTTATGCGCCCAACAACCCAAGGTTTTGGGGGATTTGATGCATCAGATGCTTTCAAGTTTAGTGGTGATTTTGGAGCAGGGCTATTCGACTTGTATTCTATGGATGACACTATGCTTCTTATATGTGTATGAATTTCATTGTTCAAAATTTTTTTATCGCATTATGTGAGTTACCTGCTTTATATGGCTTTACGTAAACAAGTTATTAATCTAGAACACTATGTATCAAAATAGAAAATTTAAGGACAAAACAAGTATCACTAAAACTAATCTTTTCTTTTAAAGGGAATGAAATTTAATGAATTTTGACAATGGGTATCACTAAACATACTCATATAGAGAGAAATTACAATGCCTGTGATGTTTATTAGTGAGAATGTTTATTTGACAATGGATATCACTAAAACATATGCAAAATGGTATAAAGAGGTGTTGAGGTTCTGTTGTTGCTGCAAACATAGGCTGCTTTATACAGATATTACAACTGCTGATTACTAATTCGAATTGTAGTAAAAAACTTGAATAATCAACAAGAGATAGCTCCGTTAATTCGCCTGGGCTATCATTGCTTCCGTTTCTCAATATATATGCTGAATTATTTACTGTTTTATTTATATATATATATATATATATGTATGTGTGTTTGTGTGTGTGTGTGTGGTAATGTTGCAGAATTATTGTAATTTTTCATTTCAAGTTGGATGTTTTGGAGTTTAACCTTTATAAAAGGCTTGGACTATGGTATTTATTATGCTTCTCTTCGAATAATCAACAAGAGATATCGATTTCTTCCCCTCGTAGATTACTGCAGCTGCTTAAGAGTTCATTGTTATTATGTATGTTTTCCAGCGACGCTAAATTTTGTACAGGTCAGTTGATTGGCTTAAGAGTTCATTGTTGTTATGTATGTTTTCATTGTTGTTATATAATAATTAAGTAATTTTTTGGAGTTTTAAGTACTGATATATGGGCATTTTTTGTGTTGAAGAAGTTGTTTGGTTTGTGGTTACAAGTCCTCTGGTTTATCTTTGTTGTTCTTGAAGACCTTGCTGTAGGTTAAATGCTGTAAAAGAAGGCAGATTTATGCTGCTGGAAATGCAGTTTAAAGTTGTTAAAATGTTGTATCAAACTGTCTAAAAATACAGTCGTAATGATGTTAAAAAATACAATTTTATGATCTTAAATAATGCAGCATTTTGCTTCTGGTTTTGTCGATTGAGATCTATGTCTTGTTTGTTCCCTCTAAAGGTTGCATAAAATCTTTGGCAAATTTAGAGTTGTGGTAACTCATCTTTAGAGGTTGATTTTAATATTTCTAAGTGATGATCTACTATCAATCATAGGTAGAAACTTACTTACTTCCCGTGTTATAAACTGTTGATTTTAAATTTACCCTCACATGTAAGGCGTTAATTTCTAACTGAAGTTTTGTAGATTTATAGGAGACTGTAAAACTTGCTATGCAGATTTCAAATTTATACCACACACGTATGACGCAGCCGTAACAATCGGTGGATAAACAAATTAGTCTTTATGAGTTGTGAACTTGGATCAACTTATAAGTTACTTGATTTATTTCATTGATTACTTGTTAATTAGAGTGAAATTGATTTTTTCTTAGGTTGGGGGAGGTAAACATGAATAAACCGAAGCTGATCTGGATGGAATTCGCGAAGAGTGGTCGCTTTACGTTTCAAATTTTATTTATGTGTAGGGTTACATATTAGACAATTAAAGTATTTGGAACTACTTTGTACTTTTTGTATTTGCATGTGAACTTGGAGCTTTGTAATCTTTTTTAGTATTTAATTAAATTAATTTTGTTTTGTTGTTATTGGACAATTATAGATTAATAGTTCTATAAAAACTGGTAATATATATATATATATATATATATATATATATATAAAGCAGCTAAATTTATGACGGGTATTGCATATCATTTTGAACGCGTCATAAATTCACAAAGATGACACGCGAACGCTCGTCATCTTGTAATTTATGACTACCCATTCCTTGACACGCATTGCGTGTCATTTATTGCCCGTCATCTTTTGCGCGTCATAAAGATGGCGCGTAGATGCGTGTCATCTTTCAGTTGTGTGCTTATGACTACCCTCTAGTGCTTTGCGCATGTTTGGATGGATTAAAGACTGATTTTAGTGATCTTCTTGACAAGTTACGACCACCATTGACATGCTTCGTAGTGAAGTAAATGATAAACGATACCATCAAGGAGGCTACTAAAGAGGAAATTATCAAGCTTCTAAAAACCATGGATGAGCTATCCTTTGATATGCATTATATGCTTCTTGGCTTGGAAGCCAGTCAGTGATTGCAACAAAGTTATGGTCACAGTAAGAGGAAACATTGTTAGCTTTAGGCCAAGTATCGAAGTTCCAAAACCAATACCCTTTGTCGGTAAATGAGAAGCTAAGCTTCTTGATAACTTCTTGTGGGAAATAGAACGATACTTTGATGATGTAAGCATTAATAGTGATACAACAAAGATATAGACGACCCTACTATACTTAAATGATATCGCACACTTGGGTGGCGACACAAGCACACGAAGATAAAAAATGGTACGTTCGTTCTCAACAGGTAGGCTGATTTTTTAGAAGAAATTAAGAAGCAATTTTATCCGGTTGACGCTAAAAATGAAGCTAGGATATAGTTGCACAAGCTTAAGTGAACGAACTACAATGACCGAACTAGGCGCTCAAATTGATAGTGCTTTCCAACATTTGGATGGATTAGTGACTGATTTTAGTGATCTTCTTAACGAGTTATGGTTGCCATTGATATACTTCGTAGTGAAGTACAACTAATGAAATGATGCCATCAAGGAGACTACTAAAGAGGAAACTACCAAGCTTCTAAAAACATGGGTGAGCTAACCTTTGATATGCATTGTATACTTCTTGGCTTGGAAGCCAGTCAGTGTTTGCAACAAAGTTGTGGTCACGGTAGGAGGAAACATTGTTAGTTTTAGATTAAGTATCAAAGTTCCAAAACCAACACCCTTTGTCGGTAAATAAGAAGCTAAGCCTCTTGATAACTTCTTATGGGAAATAGAACGCTACTTTGATGGTGTAAGCATTAATGGTGATACAACACAGATTTAGATGGCCCTACTATACTTAAATGATATCACACGCTTGTGGTGGCGACACAAGCACGCGAAGGTCAAAAACAGTACGTGCGTTCTCAATAGTTAGGTTGATTTTATTATTGAAATTAAGAAGCAGTTTTATCCGGTTGACGCTACAAATGAAGCTAGGATACACTAGCACAAGCTAAAGCAAACCAGGCCCATCAAGGACTATATCAATGAGTTAACCACACTTGTCCTTGAAAATCCAAATATGACAAACAAATACTCTGTCTTTTACATTCTAGATGGATAGCAAGAGTGGGCCAAAACAGAATTAGAACGATGAGGTGCCCAAAATTTATCTTCGGCCATCACTACAGCCGAAAGCATGACTGACTATATCCAAATATGTCCAAAACATTAGAATCGTATACCTAGCCATGAGAAAGGTGGAGGAGACAAATCATACCAGTCGAAGGATAACGTCGCATGTATGTCAACACCACAATGGAAGTCTCGATTTAATAAAGGTTATAAATACTTCCTATATGTTGGAGACACTTGCATGGGGTCGATGCAAGTGCTTAATGCAATCAAAGCTAAGATCGAAGCATGGCCAACACAAAGTAAATGGATGCAATTTGTCCAAGCTAACATCTTAGGCAGCCAAGTATGAGCCATCGTAGTGACCGAGTAAGATTTGGATTGAATATATTGAAATCACTACTGAATCATTTTCACAAAATCATAATAATCAGTAATCAATAATGAAGAACACAATTAAATACTCAATAAATGCTTTGTATTGATATATCATATTGCCTTTACGACATAGAAAGTTGTGGTTGCTACGTTACATTACCATGTACTATGACTAAAATACCCTGAAACATTCTATTATATTAGAGAATATTTACAAATCAAAATTACATAACAAAAATGCATTCACATTGATGTTCTGTTCAACTACATTGTTCTTCTATTAAGTCGCATAGGGTGTTTTTTCATCCGCATTAGAAAGCACTTAGTACAAAAGCACGATGCGCATTACCTTCTTCTCATCTGCATTAGACATTTTTCATTCGCGTCCCATGTTTTCTTCATCCGTATTTAAGTCAGTTCATCTGCTTTGATAAACCCAAAAACAAAACAACAAATCCATCATCACTTGCATTGGTAGGCATGATCCTTTTAGGGTCTAACATGTGGACACATGTGGTTCCCATAATTTCACCTTTGTCGATGAAACTAGGCGACTTGGCATAAACTATGTTGAAGAAGGCGTACCAATGAAACCGTTAACGTAAATGCTAAGCCAATACAAGTAGAATTAAAAGACGCTCGAGTTTGAATTGGAGAATGGGAAGAGACAGTCAACTTCTTCATATTGGAATTGTATGACTTCAACTTCATCCTTGGCATAGAATTCTTCAACAAGTTACAAGCTTTCCCGAGTACTTGATACCTAGTTGGGTGTTGTTATTAGTCGTTTTTGGAGTTCGAGTGGGAGCACGACTAGAAATACTCTGTATCAACTTGTGGTAGATAGTTTTGATATATGTTCTTATTTAAGCTACGTCAAGTTATTTATTATTTATATTTGTATTATTATTAGAGGTAGTATTAGTATAGTATGGGGATGGTTCCTTAGAAAACCATAGAAACTAATAACATAATTCATAAATTTTATGTTATTTTAACTGTTAAAAGGTTATTTAAGTATTTGTTACATATGAACATAAATACAAGAATAAAGAGTTTTACCTATACGTAACACTATGTCGAATGAAAAATGGTTACGAATACGTAACCTATATGTGATGTGTATGTAAAACCATGCTACGGTTTTCATTTGATCTATACGATTATTTACACACACATACACAAATATAAATGGTAGTGATAAAAAATTAAAAGTTATGTGACTAGTTTCATTGATTTTCTCTAGTTTTCACATAACTTTGTGGTTTCTTAGGATCCTCCTTTAGTATAGTATTTGTTATAAATATGGTTATCAATACCACTTTGTAACTTTCAAATTCATTATGTTTGTATTTCTATTATAACCTTATAAATAATGACTTTTGTATTTGATATTTTATCTTAATATGAAAGAGTTCTTTTAATTCTCATATTTCTTTCTTCCTATGATCATATTGTCCTTGTGTTTATATACTCGATATATTAGTTTCTAGTAGGTCATTGTTTCACAACACGTTATCAGCACAAATTGTTTTTTCAAGTTGGATAATCATATTATCATAAGGTCCAAAAAATATATGTGTTCTTGTCTCGATTCATTTAAAAAAATATATATTGTAATTTATACAGTTTTATATTATGTTAAAATTTATTATCATTGCTACTCTTTTGATTCTCTCAAATATAATTCATATTGAAATTCATACTATTTTGGTTTATGGTAAGATTTATATTTATTATTTTAGTAAATTATCAATAATACGTTCATAAACAAAAAAAAAAAAGATTTATATTTGTTAAAATCGTCAACCTTTACTGTTAAAGAAAATAAAATTACTAGTTAGGATTTTCAACTCGAATAAAGAAAGCATATATATTTTTTTTTATTGTGTCAAACAGTGATGTTAAAATATTATTTATCAACAATGATTGATAGATGTTTTATCAAAAATGATTTTTGATATTAATTATGTTTTACATAGTATTAAAAGCTTCATGTATCTAGTAAATTTAGTTACTAAATTATTTGTTATGAAAAGTAACTAAAAAAATAAAAGTATTATAGTTTTAATGATAATTTATTATAAACTAATAATTATGATGTTTCATATTCATAATATTTAATATCATACAATGTATGGTAGTTTCAAATGTGATAATTATATTAATTAAATTTAAAAGAATGGTTACATATGTTATTACTTAAAAGAATTTAATTATTCTTAATCTCTATTTATGATACTAACATTAGAAAACGACTATAACGATTACTTAGATTATAATTGTTACATAATATATTCAAAAAGTATGATATTGTTACAATGTTGGTTCACTTTCAAAATATGTGAAAAATATGATAACTTTGATTTATTCTCGTCTAATTGAATAAACCATCATGTTATGTATGTTTAACTAATTATTGCAGAAAGTAATTATAATATAAGATGATAATAGTGAATTAAGTTGAATTTGTTTGTTTTAGCTATTGAAGTCGTTGGCTAATTGTAAAGATAAAAAAAATAAGATAATATAGAATAAATAAAAAAAAGAATTAATTATCATAGTAAAAGTTATGAATCATATGTCATTATAAATTATAATTTATGTTGTCTTGATTTGAGATTTACATTGTTTCTACACATAACTAAGTATGTCATATCCTTCAAAATGTCAACATATAACAGAGTTGTCTTTGAATAGTCACCTCACTAAAGTATATTTATTATTGTTGATTATAATATTATATAACTAAAACAAAATATGCCATTTGATTTCTAGTTCATGTGATTTAAACAAATTATATGTATTGTTTATAATAATATGTTACATTTTTTATATGAATGTATTCTATATATGATAATTTAATATTAGTAACTTTTGTTTGATACAAAACATATTAAAAATGATGCCCGGTGGTTTTTTTCAAGAATATCACAAATTCAATTTATTAAGGAGATTATAAAAATACATATAACTTGCTTTTAGTTCTAAAATTATATTCAACATGTTAAATATGAAAGAACATGTGATTTAATAATTAATATTCTTAACATGTTAATTGTAAGAATATAACTTGTATTGTATGCATGATGGTATGTTTGATGTTAAATATCATATGATTTTAACTTTAAGGTATATGCCTTTTATATGTTAGACATTAATTATTATAATGTATTGAACAAGGAAAATAAAAAAAGTTAACTTGTGTTTCTTACTAATATCATGAATAATTATAAATATATTTTGCTTATCGTAATTGATCCACCAAATTTATTGGAATAATTTAGTGTAAAGGAAGGACACCTCATGTGTCATACTCCCTAAAGTTCGTCATAAACTTACCAAAATCAAAATATTTTGAAAAGATAAATTGATCATAACTCGATCACAATCACTTCTCATTTGATATTATATGATAAGAATATTATTTGTGAGCAAATATTGAATAACACAATTTCCATATATGCTTTGTAAGTAGTAATATTATTGAAAGTTTGAAAACCACCATAAAAGTTGTTTGGTTCTAATCCATTCCCTGGCGCAAATATGATTTATATAATGATCTCACGATCAAGTAAGTAATTAAAGAAATTGTAATAGTGATCATGTTAATAAGAACAACCATATCAATAATGAAATTGACCACAAGAAGTGACACACTAAGAGAATGATTCTATAAGAATAAAATGTAAATATGTGTTTGAAATAATGGTTCACTATTGTCTTGTGTATTATACTGTGTACTAAACAAGTACGAGTAAAAAATGTATATGATCATAAACGAGAATATTATGAATCTTAAATATTAGATGACATGACTGGTTAGGCCATCCCGAGTCAAATGATGATGTGAAACGTATTCAAGAATCAATGATTCTTCAAAGTAATATATTATTCGTGTAATGTTTGCTCTCAAAGAATGTTAGTTATTTACTAACTATAGTAGGGTGTAAATACCTAAATATTCCAAAAATAATAAATGATATATATCATAATTAGTATATCATTTAGTGTTTTAGATAGTTGCATCATCTAAATAGTTTTCAAATTAGCAACTTGACGTTTGCATGATATATGACTTAGCTAATAAGATAGTAAGCACATTATTCAAGAATATTATATATTTTTGGTAATACAACAAATTTAATCCTAAATTACTAATGATTATTGGAATAAGTGGTGAATATCATATGTTCATACACAATTTTCTTTTGTTGAAACGAACGCTAAACATCCAATTGATTGCAAAACCAATAATAATGAGAGCAACAATTCATCTTTGTGTTTGAGCCATGTTATGTATTTGTTTCAATGGTAATCCATATCAAGCCTACAAGTTATTATGTTTTCTTCCCATTACAAAAGGCTTTTTGGTTAGAAATCAAGCATTTACTGTTTAAGTTTTTTTTATCATGTGATATAAGTTATAATTGATCCACCACAACGCACAAAGATGGGACCTCAAATGAGTTTGTGAATACAAGTTGGGAAAGAATAACTATCTATATATAAGTTATTAGAGTCATTAACAAAAGAATTACTTAAGGCTCAATTTATTGATTTTTCATTAATCAATATTCTCAACATGATGGGGAGATTGAGCGCATTTGGAAAGTGAAATAAGTTTGAACTAGTTATCTTTATATGATCATGATCCTCAAACTAATAATATGAATAAAAAGTTCAAAATATAATTCATGTAGAAAGATTTATGAATAAATTGTTAGACGCATCCACTAACTTTTAAAGACTGACTAAGTCACTTAGATCAGCGGCTGGTTCTCCAATTAAGATTAATGTCCTAGAAGGATACTTACTGGTCATAAGTCTAAGGCATGTAACATGATCGATCATTGGTTTCCAAAAAAAAGTTTCCTCGAAAAACAGAGCAAGTTATTAATGAATATGGTTAAATCGATGTAAAAGTAAAAGTGACCATTGGCGAGACATCTGACATGATGGTTCAAGGAGAACCACAGCAGGTACCCGAAAATAAAAAGATCTTAATAAATTATATCATGTCTAGAAATATAAGGAATCTAAAGAAAAAATCAAAATCAATGATAACTTTGTATATAACAGTGTTTGGACAGATAAAAATGATAAGGATCAAGAAATAGGATCTGTCTATGAATGAAAATTATTGGCCAAAATGAAAAGAAGCAAATATGGTAAAATTAAAATTCTCTAATGAAATGAAAAGTTATCGGACTTGTTGTCCATATACCTAAATTATAAAATATGTTAGATATAAGCGATGTCTTTTGTGTAAAGAATTAAGTGAAATAATGAAAGAAAGTCAAAGAAAAATGTATGGCACAAGAATTTTTACAAAGACCTATAATGACTTATGAGGCGATATATTCTTTAGTGGTGGATGCGATGTTATTGTAACATCTCATTAGTCTGCTAATACAAGAGAGAACTGACATGCGGCTTGTGAATGTTGCAACTCACAAGATAATAAAATTTAAATAAAATCCATGAAGGATTTAAAATTACAAATCATGTAAAGCAAGTTATTGAGAACAATATAATTGTTATGCATATACAGATCCTGATATATTATTATAATTATATGTATACATTGATGATTTGTATATAGCTAAAACTTCTCATAAGTTTTCTAATATAGTTGAATCCTTAAAAGGTGATTCAAGAAATACTTTGGCAAAACTAAGTTTTTGAGTTATAAGTTAAACATCTTAAAGATGTAATCGTTGTGCACCAATAAACATACATAAAGAAAATTGCAATTTATGATTATCTTATCTTGACAAACAAGAAATTGGTACTATATGATTATAGAAATCAAAACAAATGTAATGAAGTTTTTGCATATGATATAGAAATTGACATGCGAAAGGAAGAAGTTATATGTCAAAACTTATAAAAGGTGCATGAATGCACATAACTCGTCGGGATGAAAAGAATTACATGCAAGTTTGTAAATGCTTGAAACAATAAATTTGAAAAATATATAAAGTCAAATAGAATGTGCTATAATCGACTCAATGCTTATATCGAAAAAGTGAGATAGATGCAATTGGTTAATGTGTCTTTATTAAAACATCTATATCATGTTTATAAATATTATAAGATATATTGATGCATTTGATCTCATGAAAAGATTCAAAGTTCAAATTATTAAGAATGAAATTGAAATGAAAGATGATATTACATTTATGTATCAGTCAGCATATGGAGTATTTTTGTGCGTCACTCAATTTATATAAAAGAGATGTTGAAACATTTAATATAGTTCGGTTATCAATATTCTTTGAAAAATTAATTAATGATGGCGAATATGCATAATTGATTTAGTGAATATCTCTAATCATCTCTTATAAAAGATATGAGATTATGATAGTAATTAGTATATTATGTTATGAGTTAGCTGATTTCTAGCAAGTAGATATTAAAATGGGGCAGGATTAGTATTTGAATACCATTAAAGTATGAAATATATAAGATTATAAATTACTAACGCATCGAAACAAGTTTGGTTAGACTTTTTTATGCAGGGAACGAAATCAACATGATCATGAATCTTGTGGTATTTATTTACGAAATGAGTTGATTCAAGTCTTGCATGAAGATAATACATCATTGCTCTGCATAAGGAATTATAATTGAAAGATCAAGGTAACAGTTGTAAACTACAAAAGTCTTAGAGGAATTTTTAATGAAGTTCATAACCCTAACACTCTTTTTTCCTTAGCTATGGTTTTGTCCCACTGGATTTTTCTAGCAATGTTTTTATCGAGACAACATCTTTAAGCATATTTATAACCAAGGGGGAGTGTTATAAATATTTATACATGTGAAGCATATTTATAACCAAGGGAGAGTGTTATAAATATTTATACATGTGGTTATCAATACAACTTTGTAACTTTCAAATTCATTATACTTGTATTTTTCATTATAGCCCTATAAATAGTGGCTTTTGTATTTGTTGTCTCAATATGAAAGAGTTCTTCTACTCCCCGTAACTCTTTCTCCCTATGATCATATTGTCCTTATGTTTATATACTCCATATATTAGTTGCTAGTTGGTCGTTGTTTCACAATAGTATTATTACTTTTAGGCGTTAGGGTTATTATTAGGAGTAAGTATTGGGTAGCCTAGCCTTGGTTAGGCTTGGACTAATCGCCCATGGTTAAATAAGGTATTATTAGCCAATATCCAACCATAGTAATACTAATTAGCTATAACATTACCTAACTTTGGATTACTTAACCTATATTAGGTACCTGAGTATTACAAGACTCGTTTTGTCTACATTGGTAATATACAAGAATAATGTTAATGTGCAATTATCGATGGGGGTATGTTTGGATCCTTATATGCTTAATGGGATGTGTCGAAATGGCTAAAAAGAGGATAGGATTCCTCGTATGTATCAGAACACTACCATACCTATATGATGGTTAGGGATTTGACAAGCCCACTACCAGTGGTTGTGAAAAGGTTGGTTGGCACATGTTATGCCTGGCCTAAAATATCACAGCCCGTGTTTGCATGCATGTTAATTGTGTCATTTTTTAGTATACATATCATATGAAATGAGTGAGACAGCCTTAGGAACATTATGGAGATAGTGGAATCGGAAGCAATAGAAGTTCCTAGTGTTTGATATTGTAAATAATAATATATTGTACCCAGAATGTTGTAAGTTTTAAATATTAACTAAGTTTTCTTATGCTATAAGTTGTATCAATTATGCATGTCTACTTGGGTTACGGGTGGGGTGTCACAGTTGATATCAGAGCCCAAGGTTTAGCGAATTAAGTATTACAAGAATACCTAATCTCTAACTAGAAGAGCTCTATACAATAAATAACAGTCCAGGTTAGACCAAATAACAAATCTAGGAAAAACACTCACATGTTCCTTTGAGTAGCAAAAGAAGGAATGGCATGTGTATGTTATGTCTTTTTATGTTTAAAATGTGTGCGATATAAATGATTCCATGTAATATAACTATCATGTTATAAGTATGCATAGTACTTATCAGAGACTTTTGTATAATTATATTCTTATAGGAAGTACAGTGTCAGAACGCAAAGATAAACAAGAATCTAGACACGAACAAATTAGCAGCAGGATAGAGTAAGGTTTTTATAGGGCCCGAACTTCCTCCCACCGTATTAGATCTCCATCTAGTATGAATTCAATTCTAAATGTTAAATCCATCTATAACTTAGTAGTGGAAGTTATGAAGATATTAATGAATAAACAGACTAGTCACGCTAACAAATCAGAAGAACAACATGAAGAAACTAAATCAAATGAGTGTATTTATAGGCATTTCAAGACTTATTGATTTTCCAAAAACTAAACAAAAAATCCATCATCACTTGAGTTGGAAAGCATGTATTCGAAGTAATACGAGAGAATGAGCTAACGTTAAGAGAGAGAAATGCTCATTCACCCAAGATGAATTCAAGTTTTTGGTTTACAAACTCAAGGAAGGCCAACTCATGATGAATGAAGCCAAGATAAAAGCAATACGAGATTGGGAGGCACCAACTAAAGTTCTCTAGTTACGATCTTCCCTCGGGTTTATCAACTATTATCGTCGCTTCATCATGGGTTATTTGCAAAGGATGCACCTTTAACTGATTTATTAAAGAAAGAATGGCTTAGAGTTAGGAAGAATGATGCCAAACAGCCTTTGGAAAATTAAAAGAAACGGTCATGACTGAGCTGGTGCTAAGACTACTTGACGTCACCAAACCTTTTAAGTTGCACATGGACATTTCAGACTTTGCTATTAGTGGAGAACTTATGCAAGAGGACCATCCTTTTGCATTCGAGAGTCATAAAAAAGTAGATGATTTTGGCTAAAAGGAGACTTGCTACAGAAGACCTACTCTTTGTGCCTAGATAAGGTAGGCTAACTATTATAAAGGAACATCATGACTCAAAATGGGCCAGCCATCTTAGGATAAAACAGCACTCATCGAAGGTACATTATACTAGCCTTACATGAAGGATAACGTTGGAGCTTATGTACGAACATGCTTAGTTTGCCCATGTGACAAGCTTGAAGAACATCTACCTGGAGGTAGGATTACTTGAGCCATCGCCAACCCCTAATGACCCATGGGAAAGTTTATCAATGGATTTTGTCACGTCGCTACATGAATTTAGACTTTTTGCGGCGATATAATATCGTCGCAAAAGGTTGTTCATTCGTCGCAATATGTTATTTGTGACGAAAACTTCGTCGTTATAAATTCGCCGTAAATAACTGGTCACAAAAGGTTTATTGTGACGAACTTTGTGACGAATTTTATGTGGGGTCCACCTGTTTTAAAAAAAGGGAAATTCGTTGGAAAAGGTTTTGAGACGAACCTCATCGCCGCAAATGCTTTTTTAAATTTCTTTTAATATTAAAAATATTATAATTAATAATTCAATAATCTTTTTTGCGATGATATGTCGCCGCAATTTTTTTGACTGAAAATCTTTTTTGCGACGATTTGTCGCCGCAAAAAACCTTCTGTTTTTTTTTAATATTTTGCTGCATTTGCAGCAATCCATCCAGGTATTTTTGGGTACCAAACCTGCTGTTCAAAGTCATCAATACCATCACAACTATCAAACCAATCGCAATTAGAAAGGATAGCATATAAACCAACTATCGTCTAAAGTTAACAAGTCATACAAACAAATGTTCCAAAATGTTTTAAAATATTCATAACAAACATCAAATCAAAATCCTATGACGACCCACCTTTATCATTTTCATCACTTTGTTAAGAATGACCACTTCCCTTCAAGGTTCTCTGGACTTGGGTTTGGATTTGACTTTGTATTTGTGCCATCATATTAGCCATCATCTGAGACTGTCATTGTTCTTGCTCACTTGCCAGTCTCGCTGCTATCATCTCCTCGACCTCAGCCTGTGAGAACATCTGCTGATCCGTTCTATGAGGTGGAGGTGGGGGTTGTGAAGGCACGCTCGGTATTGAGCCGATGCCACGTTCCCACCCGGGCCGCTCCCCCAAGACCTGCCGCATGATCTGCTTCTCTGACATTTCAAGGTGTTGTTGACGCACGACCATTTGCTCCTATATAGTTTACCAAAAACAATAACCAATGTTATATATATGGGGATGTTATATATTACTTTATTTTTATAAGATTGTAAGGTGTGTACATTACTTAATAGTATGCAGCGGGTTCAGGTTGATAGAAATTACCGCTTGAATCAGTATAGAAGCGGCGGTATGCTAATATGGCACTACCAGGTTCATCAAAACCCTCTTCCCGCTGTAAACACAGTAGATAGTTATATAATCATATAATAGTATCTTACAAACAAATAAAACAATTTATAAACACATTAGATTTAAACAACTTACAAACATATAATGACACTGGCTTAGAGATGTCCGGCCGGCATGTCCCTTGATCGTCTGCTTCACTTTGTTGGACTTGCTGGTTGCAGACCGAGCCTTGACTTCAGGAGAAGTGTAGTAATCCACATAGCCTTTCCACTCAGATTCTTGCATGTCAGGTGGCATAACATCGGAAATATCAACCCTGTCCTCCCCACCTTTTTTGCTAAAATGCTTTTGCTTGAACCGATATTTGTGATCTTTATACCGGTTTGCAGCGTATTTAATGCCAGTTTGCAGCATATTTCTCATCATCGGAAATATCAAAAGGTTTAAAGGTGTCATGCGTACCTTGCTCAAATTCAATTGTGAGCAAATTTTCTTGAGGATTTCTCTTGCGCATACCCTGAAGTGTGGTCTTCCCACGCTTGCCTTGTCCGACAAATTCAAGCAGAAAAAAAACACAAGTAAATCAAAATTCAACAAATATAGCAACAAGTCTAAAATGCAGCACAAATTACTAACTTATATTCTGACTTCTATTTTAATTATATATTTTCATTTTAAAAGATAATAGTATAAAAATTCGTTTCCGCTACCGCTGTCGCTGCCGGAGTCATCACTGACCTCGCACTGTCGTGACGACTGCCACGATCGATCTTCACTGGGAGGACCACCACCAGGTGGACCACGACCATAGGTATCCCCACCGTGACCTCGTGCCACGTCTGCCATCTGTAAAAAAAATTATACAAGTATACAAATATACCGCAAATAGCATTAATATTTGCTTACAATATTTTGAATCATTAGCTAAATACATACAATTGAAAAAACAATTCAATAAACATAATAATTCAAACATAATAGATGATTCGATTAAATTTAAAAATTAAAATCAATCGGATTCATCGGTGTGATAAGAATCTACTGCACAATCATTATTAGATTCGTCTAAATCATCATCTGAATTATCAGAAACATCAATTGTGTTATCTGCATCATTGTCTTCACCATCATCCGTATCTTCATATGGCTCGTCCTCTACATCGACATGTTCAAGGGAAACATTGACTTCTGTTGCTTCATCTCTACTCAAACCATCATTAGTCAAATTATCCAAGTCAGCAGACAACAAAAGGTCAGATGAAGTGCTGCCATGTATTAAATCTACTTCGTTATTTTCCATGATAATATCTCAGTCCCAAATCTTTTGATGATTCACCTCTTGGATGACCTTCCAATGTCTGTTTGATTGAACTCTTTTACTGGCTTTAGACGGTTCGTCAAGATAAAAGACTTGGTCTGCTTGTGTTGCAAGAATGTATTGGTAATATCTAAACCATTCAGTTTGAGTAGAAATACTGGTTATATTATTCTTAATGACACAAAGTTTGTTGTTATTAGTTTTAAACCATTTACATAGAAACAACACAACCTTGCAACGATCTAGATAGCCTAGCTCCAGAATCTCTTCCAACAAACCGTAATACTTTGTTCCGTCTTGCCCAGTTGTTGAGATGCCGCTATTTTGAGTTGTACGGCATAAGTCTCGGCTATGAACCACAAATCTCACACCGTTAACTATACAAGTGGTGTAAGAGTTTTCATGTCGTTGTCCATTTGCCAAAGCAAATAACTGAGGACTAACACTAGATTCATCATTTACTCGCCGACGGTTGATCTATATGAAATAAGAGAAAATTAGAATGATTATGATATTATTAGTTTGTATAATAGGTTTTACATACAAATGAGTTTACCTTTTGTTTTACATACAAATGAGTTTACCTTCTGTATAATCATTGATGGTCCATAAAAGCATTGCACGCATTGTGAAGAAAGTGTTTGTAACAGCATCTTTTGTCACGACTCTGTCCGACCAAAGAGTTTTCAATTCATCAACCAATGGTCTCAAAAAAACATCAATGTCCTTCCCAGGTGATTTAGGGCCGGGGATTAATAACGTCAGCATGAATGAAGACACTTTCATACATAACTATGGCGGTGTATTGTATGTTGTCAATATGACCGGCCACATGCTATAGACGTACTCATGTTGCCAAATGGATTGAAACCATCAACAGCCAACCCTAATCTAACATTTCTAGGTTCTTTGGCAAAAGCAGGATACATTGAATTGACGTCTTTCCATGATGTACCATCCACAGGGTGACGTAATTTACCATCTTCCGTGCAACTTCCAGAAGCATGCCATGTCATATACTTTGCAGTGTGTCTTGAGCTATAAATACGCTTTAGTCTAGGAATTAATGGAAAGTAATGCATAACCTTGTTGGCAACTTTCTTCCCCTTAGTGTTTGCGTCCTTCCATCTACTTTCAGAACATATTGGACATTTTTGCAAATCTATGTTATCCTTCCCCCAAAATAAACAACAGTCGTTCTTACAAACGTGGATCGATTCATATCCTAACCCAACCTTTTTCATTATCTTCTTGGCTTCATAGTTTGACGATGTGATTTTAGCAAGCGGAAATGCAGTTCTAAGAAATTCTAGCAATTGGTCAAACGATGTATCGGTCCATTTATTGATGGCCTTCATGTGACTCAGTTTTGCCAAGAAATCCAATGAAGACATCCCGTCACAACCAGGGTATAGTTTGGTGTCTGCAAGTTTCAGTAATTCAGCAAGTCCATAATTTGTATCACTTGGTGTAACTGTTGTGTTCATTGGCTTGTCGTCATCGTTGTCTTCTTGTGGGACATTCTCTTAACGAACATCGTTGATGAAATCATGTATTGGGTCTGTCGTTTGAGGTATGACTGGAACTACCGATGACGGAACATATGATTCACCGTGATGCGTCCACGTTTTGTAAAATCGGCAAAATACATTATTATGTATGTGGCGCTCTATTGTTGGAAGAAGAAACCAATAACAGTTATTGCAATTATTACACGAACATCGAGCTTTATTTTGGTTATTCGTATAATTCTTACACCTTTCCATGAATGCTTTAAGACCAATCAGATATTCTTTAAAAAATTTATTTTCTAAAGTAGTCCAACTCTTATCAATCGTCATAACTGTGTCTACTAACAAATATTCATTATCTTAACACCTTTAAAACTAGGGAAATACAAACACAAATCATATTAACTCAGCAAATTTTATACTAAATAATTACGAATGGATTGATAGGTGTCCGGTTTGTAGCAAGGTGGCCATCCTAACCTACTTTTTGAATGTTTTGTCTCATATATGAATGAGTACAACTGATTTATTATTTAAAAAAAATCGACAGCATTTCCCCTTAGCTCCCTAAATATGTGTATTAAACACATATTCATGGGAGCAAAGAGGAAATGCTGTCAAATTTTTCTTAAATAATAAACCAGTTATACACATTCATATCCTAAATGAGACAAAACATTCAAAAAGCAATCCTAATCTGGGGACTATCCGAAATTAAATTCTATTAATTTAATTTCAGACGGGTGACCTACGGTATAAAACGAGGGAGAATTCTCATGTTTTTTATCTCACATACACATATACATCCATTTTCATCTCAATTTAACATACATACACACATACACATATACATCCATACACAAATATATACATTCTCATGTTTTTTTATCTCACATACACATATACATCCATTTTCATCTCAATTTAACATACATACGCACATACACATATACATCCATACAAAAATACACGTATACATCCATACACATACACATATACATCCATTTACATCTCAATTTAACATACATACGCACATACACATATACATCCATACACAAATACACGTATACATCCATACACATACACATATACATCCATTTCCATCTCAATTGAACATACATACACACATACACATATACATCCATACACAAATACACATATACATCCATACACATACATATATACATCCATTTTCATCTCAATTTAATATACATACACACATACACATATGTCCATACATAAATACACATATACATCCATACACATACACATATACATCTATTTTCATCTCAATTTAACATACATACGCACATACACATATACATCCATACAAAAATACACGTATACATCCATACACATACACATATACATCCATTTCCATCTCAATTTAACATACATACGCACATACACATATACATCCATACACAAATACACGTATACATCCATACACATACACATATACATCCATTTCCATCTTAATTGAACATATATACACACATACACATATACATCCATACACAAATACACATATACATCCATACACATACACATATACATCCATTTCCATCTCAATTGAACATACATACACACATACACATATACATCCATACACAAATACACATATACATCCATACACATACACATATACATCCATTTCCATCTCAATTGAACATACATACACACATACACATATACATCCATACACAAATACACATATACATCCATACACATACATATATACATCCATTTTCATCTCAATTTAACATACATACACACATACACATATACATCCATACACAAATACACATATACATCCATACACATACACATATACATCTATTTTCATCTCAATTTAACATACATACGCACATACACATATACATCCATACAAAAATACACGTATACATCCATACACATACACATATACATCCATTTCCATCTCAATTTAACATACATACGCACATACACATATACATCCATACACAAATACACGTATACATCCATACACATACACATATACATCCATTTCCATCTCAATTGAACATACATACACACATACACATATACATCCATACACAAATACACATATACATCCATACACATACATATATACATCCATTTTCATCTCAATTTAACATACATACACACATACACATATACATCCATACACAAATACACATATACATCCATACACATACACATATACATCCATTTTCATCTCAATTTAACATACATACACACATACACATATACATCCATACACATATACATCCATATACATACACATATACATCCAACTCTAACCCTAATTTCAGATGATAACCATAAACTAACACAAGAATTAAAAAAAAGAGTTATTACCTGGAAATTAGGAGTGGAGTGGCTGTGGTGGTGACCCGGCGGTGGAGCAGTGGCTGTGGAACAGGTGGCTGTGGTGGTGACGGCAGATGGCGGTGGAGCAGCGGCGAGAGCAGGTGGCGGTGGTGGTGACGGCAGATGGCGTTGGTGGTGACGCGGCGGTGGAGCAGCGGCGACCGGTGTGTTTGAAAATGGGCGGTGGAGCAGCGACGGCGAGAGCAGGAGCAGCGGCGATGGGATGTGTGTTTGAAAATGGGGAACCAGATCTACGATCCCCGTTTTCTATAATCTGATATGTCGCCGCAATAAACCTATTGCAACGACAATTTTAATTGATTTTAAATAATTAAAATTTATTTTTAATTCTTTTTTGCGACGATTTGTCGCTCAAATAATAAAAGGTAAAATAAATAAAAAATGTAAGAAACCAAAAAAATCAAAAATGGTTTTTGCAACGAAAGTATCGCCGCAAATATGTTAGCGGGAAATTTTCCCTCCTAAAAGAGAATTCAGAAAATAAAAAAACCTTAAAAATATTATTTGCGACGAGAATGTATCGTCGCAAAAAATATTAACTATTTAAAAATTTGAAAATAAATTATATTAGACTATTTGCGACGATATTGTCGTCGCAAAACAGAATTTTGACTACAAAAGTCAAAAAGTAAACTATTTTTGTCGTTTAGCGTGTTTTTGCGACGAAACTCTTATTGTCGTAAAAAACATCGACGCAAAAAGCCATTTTCTTGTAGTGCGTGCCTGCTAATATCTAAAGGAAGCGCGAGCATATTTTTGGTAGTCGATTGATGCTCCATGTATAGAACTTTCATCCCTGCACCTGCCGATGTAACTGTTGTTTAGACGCCAAGGCTATTCTTTAAGCACGTGACAAAATATTAAGGGATTCCACAAGTAATCGTAAGCTATCATGAACCTCACATCATTGGCAAATTCTTGTTTGAATCATTCAAGATTGTGCGGACCAATCTTAATTTCTCAATGAGCTTTTATCCCCAAACCGACTAACAAAACGAAAGGGTGAACACGCTACTAGATTTATACCGTTGATTAATATGTGAGTGCTAATCAACAAGATTGTGTCAACCTTCTTGACATGACACAATTATCTTAAAACATGCAGCAAAACAAGGCAACAAGAAAGAGCCCTTACGAGCTAGTAACATGTCGGTAACCATTAGCATCCAATGCCCCACCGCATCCTACAACGGTGGTAGTCCGGCTGATCTCAAGGAAATAAATGATGGCATGAATTGAACAAGCCAATCCGGCTTGGATATCTCTTGATAAAGCGACAAAGAAACTGATATAGTGGGTCGATAACAAGAAGGACACGTCAAGTTTTAAGTCGAAGAGTAAGTCATGGTCATGAAACGATTGCCGCAACAATTCAAAAGGCTAAGGGGAGTGCAAAGTGGATTTATAAGAAAGTATGAAGGCCTACTTTCATTAATAGCGCATGTCGGCAAGGTTTCTTATCTACTTCAACTAAAATCAAAGCTAAAGCTCCATCCAGTTTTTCATCTAAGTTTCCTCAAGCCATACCTAGTGTGAGGGATGTTACGCTACACTAGTCAGACTCTTATCTTAGTAAAAAAAAATCCTCTGGGAACATCATATTACTCTCACGAAATACATCAGGCTAAACAAGACATGCACGAAGACTCCATAGATGTGATTTTGTAGATTTTGAGCATCTTGAAATTTCTTCGATCTTTTCTGTACGTAGATGGCACCGTGAAGGGTTTGTTGGCCCAAGTACTATCTTTGGGAGCTCAAATAAGCATTAATATGATACCAAATTACAGAATTACTTACCAAGGTATTATTAGATGTGTATCATTGTGTTGATTAACTTACAACTCAAATGAGAATTATTTTTATTAAATATTGTTCATGTTCGTATGCCAAGTTATATTTTGTGCCGTTATGCCTTTAGACTGCTAAGTTGAATGATCCTCAAGTATTTTAATTGAATTATATAATTAAGTAATTAGTATAATGCATGTCCACAAATTAATGTGATGATCTCTTTAGTACATATTTATACTAATAAATCAAAATCTTTAAAAATCATATGTTATTTTTCTAAATTGTCCATCTAGGTTCCACTTAAGATTTAGATACATGTAATCACTACAATAATTTAATATATAAATATAGTTTCTTTAATAAATGCTTATTTACTATTATGTAAATCAAATTAACTTTTTTCTAAAAATAAATAATATGTTTCATTAAAAAAATATTTTAATAAGAGTTAATTTTGATAAAATTTAATTTAATTTTAAACTAATTATTATTAAAATTAAAATACTTTAAACCTCGTATTTTTGTAAGCAAACATTTTTGCTTTTAAATATCAATATTCACGAACTTACACACACTTACAATTAGCGATTACTCACTATAAACCATTTTTGCTTCATGTACATCACAGATCAATCTTCTCAAATGCAAGTATATTTTACTACCTCACAATCTTATATTTACAATTTTATATTTATTATTTAAACCCGAGTAACATAAAAGTATATAAACTAGTTAATATATTATTGCAACACAATCTTATATTTACAATTTTATATTTATTATTTAAACCCGAGTAACATAAAAGTATATAAACTAGTTAATATATTATTGCAACATAAACATGGGTATGTTGCTTGCTTTTATGATTTTCAATTAAGC
Organism: Flaveria sonorensis; assembly: GCA_025506505.1. Classification (NCBI taxonomy): domain Eukaryota; kingdom Viridiplantae; phylum Streptophyta; class Magnoliopsida; order Asterales; family Asteraceae; genus Flaveria; species Flaveria sonorensis. Next base: position 12,803,831 of record CM046430.1, on the reverse strand, counting down.
CATCTATCATTATAAACTTACTATTTTTATACTTTTTAAGCAACTTCGCACCTTCTCAATATTGCCGACCCGAGTGACATCCTAATGTGTTTACTTTGACTGAAAAGTTGACTCGGCTGAAATTTGAATATTGACACGATCTCGTATTCAGTTTGTTTCTAAAAATAGAATCTTGTCCGTAGTAGGTGGCTTGGTACGAAACTTACTGAACGCTTCAAACGCAACGCATTTGCATACGATAATAAGTGATGGATATACATATTAGGTTAGGGATTCGTATATTACACTGGTTGAATAAAAAATAAAATATTAAAATTTAAAAAATACTGATAATGTGAACTGATTCACAAATAGAATAAAGGATCTAGTGCCAAGATAAAAAATATTTATAGTATAATATAACTATACTTAATATTAGTAATATCTAAAAACCATATGATATGTAAACTTTAAAGAATTGAGTTGTAATTGTTAAAAAATAAAATTTACGACTATTAAGATATTATTATCATATTAAAAGAAAAAATATTTATTAAAAGATATTAATAAATTTGTGGAGTTTGATTTAATTGATTTTTTTATTTATATTCTTTTAAATGAAAATTAAAATTTGAGGAAATTTGAAAAGTTTGTATTATTGATTTTTGTTTAAAATAATAGATTTATTGTTGTGATAACAAGTGGACAAATTATAGATGGGCACCCTAGTGAGAGGTCAAGTGGCACCCAAGTTAGCCTTTTATTAATACGTTGTAATCAGTGTTTTTAGAATTAAACTAGAGTAGCTGGTCGGGACGTTACATTGAGAAAGGTCAAGAACCGGTGCGCTTATGACTATTAGAAATGTTTCCCTTTGAAGTGGTCGTTTACTTGTCAGACCAGTGAACTAGACTAGGTTTCGAATTCTTTTACTTTTTTATTTTTTTTATTTTTAGTCTTTAGAATCTTATCTTTTTAAATTTATTTAGTATTCTAGTATTTGTATTATATTTAAATAAACCTTTATATTTCAATAAAATTACAAATTTACATCAAAACATATATTATTTTTTATATTTTATTAGAAATCTATCTATTTTAATAAAAGAAGGTTTTGAGTTGTCACTTGTCATAATATTAGACCCCTTAAGCCTAATTTTCTCGCTTCCCTCTCATATAAAATATTTAATTTAACTACTAATTATATTAAAATTCTTTTTGAGATTAAAATAGTTTTTAATAAAATAAGAAATAGTTTTTTTATAAATGTAATTTCTAAATAAACAATCTTTTTTATAACATAAGTAATTTTTTAAAATATCAAACTTTTTTACAAATATAAAATATCTAAAATCAATGTTTAAAAATTAAATTTTTTTACGAACCACAAAAAATTAAAATTCAAAGTTATAATAAGAAACTTAAAAAAATGACATTTTTTAAAACGTTTTGATTTAGAACGAATTTTTAAATTTTTAGATAAAAAAATTTAAAACAAAAGTTCAAAGAAAATAATATCATTGTTTTATTACTTTAGGTCTTTACTCATACATAATTTCAATCATATCATATTTCAAAATATAATTTTATAATTAATAATTTTTCATTACTAATTATTTAATATTTTATTTATTCAACCACGTGTAATACACGGGGTACTAACTTAGTTATGTATATGAGTACAGTTTCAGTTGGTATCGTTGGTTTAAATGAAATTTGCTAAGTTGTTTATGTTTTTTGCTAGGCAATTAATTTTTTTACCAGCATTTAAAATTATTATTAAATGAATTCACACATATAATTCTAATATTTTTATTATTTAAAATATATTCGAATTCTTAAATTCAGTCTGACCAGTGAATCAATTAAAATGATTGGTCGATGTTCAACCCATTTTAACACGTAAATAATATTTCTATTACAATTATGGAAATGAAATAATATGAGTGTGTTTTCTTAAAAAAAAGTATAGTTGTTTATCATATAAATGTTCAAAAATTCTCTTTCTAATTTAAGAGCTAAAATATTAAGATAACACTATACTAGTAAGAATAAGGTATATTTTTTTAACGGGTTGTTTGGTAGTTTTTTAATGGTAATGTAAAGATCACCTTTTAATGCTTCATAACCTCTTAATAGTTAAGGGTAATTTTAATGTTGAATGGTATCTTTTAACCATTCAACATTAGTATTACCACTTAACCATTAAAAGACTATGGACTATTAACAGATAGAATTTTAATAACCATTAAAAAAATACCAAACAACTCTTAACCTTTATTTATTGCATTAACTTGTTAACTCAAATGTGACAAAAACTTATGTCGATATTTATATTGTGACAATAAGTGTAACAACAAACACTTACACCATACTACATGACTATTGTAAAACAACACCCCTCCCCCCTTAAAACTTTCCTCCTCCTTTTAAAAACCTTACCTTTTTTAGAAAGTATTCTTAATTTTTTTTTATATAATGTTATTTTTTATACGAATTATACAAATAAATTGATCATTTTATATCTTTAATTCGAGTATGGTCTTGCTATATATATTATTAATCTTTTTAACGTTGTTATGGACCACTAGTTATACTAGTGTAACACTAATTTATAATTACGACACGAACTGTTGCGTATCATTAGTTTGGGTTAACACGTCAAACACAATAAACAACAGTTAACATTTGCTGCATATCCATCCCAGTAATTTATAACTTTTAACCAACAACCATACACAATCTTTACTCTTTTCTGTTAACAGGAATAGCCAACAAAAAATATTATTAATAAGGTTCTAGCTACAAGCGAGACCAAGTTACATTCACACACGATCTATACTACCAACTTTTTTTAAAGGTTAATTGGATCACTGACGGGTCATTGGTCTATTAGATCATCTTCATTACCTAAGTACAAAACTTAAGACCACTCTCAAAAGAAAACTCATATTAGATGAGAAACCCTGTAGTCCACCTGTAACCCCCCCTTTTATTTTTCGTCATATGTTGAACTTAAACCCAAAATCTTTATTAATTTTTATGAGATCTTGAGATAACTCATTTTAACCACTTAAGCTAAAAAAACATTAGTGTCTCTACTACCAACTAAATTAACAACTACATTTTACATGATTTTAACACATATTGTATTGATTTAAGAGTATATCATTTTACCAGACGCGAAGACCGATAAGTTATGTCTTGAAAGGAAAACAAATTAATAAAAAAAATATAGTAGCGCGTCATATGTGGAAGTCCAGTCTCCAAGACTCCAACATTGAAAGAGAAGCGATTTGGTCTGAGTCAGTCGGCGGTGACCGCTTCATTCACTGCCGCCTCAAATTTACTTAAATTACACTACTCTGTGGTCCACCTTTAACTTAATTCTTTTTAAAATGCTTCGCTTTTATATTTTAAATAAATCTTTTGAATTACCAATTACACTAGTTTCATAATTCTTTTCATGTAATTTTATTTAGAATATATTTTTGTATTTAATAAACAGCTTTTAGTATAAAATCGAAAAGCGCATTAGAGTATTTAAATTTTAGGTTATCCATGTGGACGATCTTTATCCAATAATTTAGCTAAAATCATATTTATCAATTACTATATTTGTTTAATTTTTTATTTTCTATATTTTATTACAATCGCAATTCTCAACCACTTGCAGAATTTAGAAGAATGAATGGACTGAAAAAAGTTTGTTTGAAATTAGCTCACCCGTAAACGGGCGGAGCATGCTTCCCTCAGTTTCTAAATGAATCGATCCCGAGGCAGGGTAAGATTGGCTCCTTACCTCACACGTTTGGATAGTTTAAATTAATAAGTATTTTCAATTATTAGTTTTCACATTACTTGCAACTTGTGGAATTGTTTATTTACTTTTATAACATCCTTAACTGGGGAACTGTTAATTATTATAACTTGGCTATAAATTGAAGTTGGATTATAAATTATATAGTTTATAAGTTATGCATTATGTGTACATTTTGATATATACTAGTTTACATTTGTAAAAATCAATATGTGTCAAATTTAACAAGTTTTAAAATCAAATTATTAGAGTTAAGCTTTTTAAGAGCTCAAGGTTAAAAATTTTAACTGCTTTTGGTACCTAGGTGTATGTTGTTCGTTTCTGACAGCATCCATATTTGAGAAATCAAACGGCTAGTGCAATTAGGAAAGCAAGTGATTTGGCCCAACTTGTGAATAGGCAAGATGTGGAGCATGTTGGGTTGTTAAGCCCACTATTATTTTATTTTTTTGGGCGGTTGTTTTTTTTTTTTTTTTTTTTTTTTTTTTTGATTTTTGGTCTTGATATTTTTTTAGGCGATTTTGGTATTTTGTTGGTAGGTTTTAGGTTTTAGTTGTATTTTTGGGTGGTTTTTGTATTTTTGATGTGGTTTAACGCTACCAGCACGAGTTAAAGATTTCGGTATTCAATTGTATGGTTTTCGACAAGTCGTTACAATAACGAACACACTAACGCTACATAGTACGAAGAAAAACGACAAAATATCCACCGTGTAGCGCTAGGGAAAAACTAGAATTTTTCGTTTCAATTTTATTTTTTGCGTTTTTTTAATACTTGTTTTTTCGATGTTAGTGGACACTGACGGTGGTGTGTTATTGGTGCTACTTGGCATGGTTTTACGCTCTATTACTTATTATAATATATTAATCTCTTATTAAAATATTTTTCTACTTATAAATTGGTACATTGCATTGCATTCTCTAAGGGTAAACAACATAAGACATCCCATAAACCTAAACTTGTGAATTCTATTGATTCCCCACTTCAGGTACTTCACATGGATTTGTTCGATCATATGAATGTACTAAGTCTTGGGAGGAAAGCTTATCGTTTGGTAGTCATTGATGTCTTCTCTTATTTGAGATGGGTATTCTTCTTAGGGACTAAAAACTAAGAAGTCTTGAAGTTCATTTATTTAAGATTGAGAGTTTGTATAATCATCAGTTCAAGACAATCAGAAGTGACAATGATACAGAATTCAAAAATAATACTCTAGACTTATTCTGTGATGTTAACGACATATTTAGGCAGTTTAGTGCCCCTAGAACTCATTGAGAAATTTTACATTAATGGAAGCTGCTAGAAACATGCTGGTAGACTCTAAATTGTCTGTCACCTTTTGAGTTGAATCCATGAATATTGCATGCTTTGTACAAACTCGAGTTCTTATCACTAAAGGTTGTAACAAAACTCCTTATGAAATTATGCATAAGCGTAAGCCCGTGGTCAATTTCTTAAGAAACTTTGGTTGTTTATGTATAGTATTGAACACTTCTAATCAACTGAACAAATTTAACTCCAAGGCATATGAATGTTATTTTGCTGGTTATTTTAACAATCATTAAACTAAAAGGATGTTCAACGAAAGATAAAGAGTTGTGTAAGGAACATCTGAAGATTAAAGGCTGATGCAACCAAAGGATACCAGAACAACCAAGTCTTCCAGCATGCACTAAGGAACAAGGATGAACTAGCTTCGGAAGTCTTACACTCACAAATAAGTCTAAGTGTAAGATCTTCCAAAGCCAACAGTTCAGAAGAAGTTGCTTCGGAAGTTTCACACTTATCAGAAAATATTACAAGTGTGAAATCTTCCGAAGCCAAAGACCCTTTCTTCCGAAGCCAAAGATGAAGTCTTCCGAAGCTTCACAAGACAAAGTCTTCCGAAGCCATTTTGATGAAAAGACTGATTTCTTCCAAAGACAGAGAAAATATGCTTTCTCTGAGTTACTTTTTGATAAAGCTGTTGTACCTTCCACTGCTGCTCTAAAGACTCACCTGCTTTTCATTAGTTGGTGAAACTTCCATACTTTATCAAACTGTAGAAAAGGTATTTGCCTGTAACTTCCCATAATTGTTCCTGTAGACTTGTCTTATTAGATTAAGTTAGTGAGCTATGGTATGTCATAGTCACTAGTCAAAAGGCAATCTGCCTTTTGACTGTAGATTAATCTTGTTGTCTAGATTAGTCAAATCCCAACTGTCTTTTTGTATATTGACGGTTGTAGGTTGTAGTATATAAGAGTCTCAAGTTCTTGTAACTAAGATATACTTGAACACACTTGTAATAGAACTAGAGAATCAATATACAACTTCCTTGAAAACTTTATCTTGTGTTCTTGTGATTTTGTTCTTGTTTCACTTACATTACTTGTGTTGGATTAGTATCTTCTAAATAGTTACCAGTTCCCTATTTGAATTGTTAAGTGATCTAAAGTTCTTTCCTCCTGTGAAGCTAATTGCAAACTTAAGCACCCTTAACCGATCCTGCAATTGGTATAAGAGCATTACAGGCTCTTGATTGTAAGATCTCACCATCTTTAATCCTCTTAGCTTCACATATCACTTAACTCTTCAAATGGCAGCTATCTCTAAGGCTGATATGGAAACTGGAACTATGACAAAGTCCCCACTGATCACTCCTGAGGATTTTGACACTTGGTGCCAAAGAATGGAAGGCTTCATCAAGTCTCAGGATTCCAGGATGTGGGAGTCTTTTGTCAATGGATCTCATATACCATGCACTACTTCAGCTGCTGCTGCTGGTGGTATGATACCCAAAGAAAGGGCTGACTTCTCTAAAGAAGACTGGAAGAAGATTGTCATTGATCAGAAAGCCATGACAGCCCTTCAGACTGCTCTTCCAAATTCCATCTACAGAGGTTTCAAGAAGTGCAAGACCGCTAAACAACTATGGGATGCACTGAAACTGATGTATGAGGGGTCCAATGAAGCCAAGGAAAACAAGAAAGACCTCTTGAAGCAGCAATTTGAAAATTTCACCTTTAGACAGGTGAAACCATGACTCAACAGTATTTCAGGTATGTTAAGATTGTGAATACTCTGGCTGATGTTGGAGTAACTATTAAGAATAGGGATATTGTTAGGAAGTTTATGTCCTCTCTTCACAGACAATGGACACACTATTGTGTGGTCATTAAGAGGACTGAAAACCTCAAGACCCTGACTCTAACTGAGTTATATCGAATACTTAGTGGATACCAGATGGAGATGAACATGCAAAACCCATCTGGTAACTCCAACACTCACTAGAGTTCTGCCCTTCATGTGGATGAAAGTGATAGCAGAGAACCACAGCACCATCTTATCTGCTACCCTGAAACTTCACAAAAGGGTCATTTCATCACCTTCCCAGAGACACCCAGAGAGTGCTACATCCAAGGAAGTCCATCCCAAGAGACAAGCACCTCTCAAGCCTTTGTCTCTACTAATGAAAGTTCAGGAAACTTTCTTTTTACTCTTGAAGACCTAGATTGTATCCATCCAGATGATTTGGAATACATGGAGATAGTCCAACAGATGGCTCTTCTCACTCACAAAGCCCAAAAGTTCTACAATAGGACAGGGAGAAGGTTTCCCAGCAATGCTACCAATGGCAAGTTTGGACTGGATAAGAGCAAAGTGAAGTGTTACAACTGTAACCAGATGGGTCACTTTGCCAGAGAATGCAAGGAACCTAAGTCAAATGGTGGCCAAGCATCATCCAGACCAAACTACACTGAGGGAAGGCACCAGAATGAGAAGCCAAGACAGCAAGCTACTGTTGCTGTTGAAGAAGGAGGCTTTGACTGGAGCTTTCAGGCTGAAGATGCTTCACCAAATCAAGCACTCATGGCTGACCATGATGAGGGTAAGGTACTAGAACATCTTTGCTCTCCTGAATGTATTGCTAAAGTGAATAGATACAGGTCCTACAACTTGGAAATGAGATCTGATATTGAGTCCTTGAATATCCTAAAAGCTGATTTTAAAAGAGCTAAAAATGACTATAAACTTAAGATAGAATCTAGAGAAAACAATTTCAACTCTTAAACATGAGCAAACAAATTACAGGACTCAAACTAAAGATCTCATTACCAAGTTGACTGAATGCCAGGTTGAGCATGTGATCAGCAAAGCCCGGGCTGAAAAATGTGTTCTTGAAGAAGAGACCTTCAAGAACATCATATCCTCATCTCTGCATGCAAAAGTTTGTTATCAAAATAAGCAAGGACTGGGATCTACTGAGATAGGTCCTCCACACACTCTATTATCTGTAAGATCTCCAAGGTGTGGAACTGGTGAAGATGAGCTTCCCCTCATAGACCCTAGTATTGAAGAGGATGAAGAGGAGATGGTGAGGGATGACTCTGAAATAAGTAAAGAGAGTCAATCCAAAAAGGGTCACCATGCTCCTAAGGAGAGTAAGAAGGCTGGTATGACAAAGACAAAGATGAAAAACTTGATCAGAAGAGCAAAGAAAAGATCAAAGAAGGCTCAAGAGATCAAGGCCACCTTTGCCTCCAAGCAGAAACAAGTGTTCATCTCTGCAGGGTTTGAAGTGGTAAAGGCTGAGACTCCTGAGATCTTGAAGAACTTCATTCTGAAAATTGAGAATCAATATGATCATAAGGTCAAAACCATAAGATGTGATTAGGGAACAGAATTTAAAAACCAAATCCTTGATATATTTTGTGATGAAAAGGGTATTTTAAGACAATATAGTACTCCCAGGACTCCTCAGCAAAATGGTACTGCTGAGAGGAGAAACAGGACACTTATTAAGGCTGCTAGAACCATGTTGTCTGACTCTAAACTGCCTACCACCTTCTGGGCAGAGGCTGTCAACACAGCCTGCTATGTGCAGAATAGAGTTTTAGTAGTTAAGACTCATAGTAAGACTCCTTATGAGCTGTGGCATAAAAGGAGACCATTCATTGGTTTCCTCAGGTCATTTAGATGTCCATGCACCATCTTGAATACCAAAGATCAAGTAGCCAAGTTTGCTGAGAAATCAGATGATGGACATTTTGTTGGATACTCCTCTCAAGCTAAGGCTTATAGAGTATACAACCTTAGAACTAGAGTAATTGAGGAGTCAGCCAATGTGACCTTCAATGAAAACACTCCCGGTGTTAAAGGTTCTGGTCCGGATTGGCTGTTTGATCTTGATTTAGTTACCAACTGTTTTAACAAGTCTTGTGAGAATATTTCAGGATCTACAGATGATCCTAACCCAAGATTTGAGCTGAGAAGACCAAACAAGAATACTACTTCAGCTCCAATGGTAACTAACCCTGCAAGTGAAGCTCCTATCAGCACAAGCATGACAAATACTGCTGATTCATCCGAGATACCTTCAAATTCCAGCTCAAAGGCTCCAAATCCAGATGAAGGAACTTCAAATGTAGAAGGAGATGGAGGTGGTAACAGTGATCAGAAATTTCTTGATGCTGATAACTCTCCATAGAAGACAACATCAATGATGTAACACACTCATTGTATCAAGCTTCTCTTGATAAGTGTATTGATGTGGTGGGTAGCACTTCCTTGCCAGATCTAAATTTCTCTAACTTAGATCTCTCAAATCAACTTGCTATGATCCCTCAACTTAGGATCCATAGGTCACACCCCACCACAAACATCATTGGAAATGTTGACACATGGGTGAGAACAAGAGGACAAACACATGAGAGCAATGTTTGTCTGCATTCTTTTTTCTTATCCTAGATTGAGCTGAAGAAAGTTGATGAGGCTTGAAGTATGGAAGCTGGATTAAGGCAATGCAAGAAGAGTTACTTCAAATTAAAAGACAAAAGGTGTGGAACTTATGTCCTCTTCCTCAAGGGAAAAGTGTCATAGGAACCAAATGGGTATTCAGGAACAAGATTGATGATAGAGGGATTGTCATCAAGAACAAGGCTAGACTGGTTGTCCAGGGGTACACTCAAGAAGAAGGAATTGACTACACTGATGTCTTTGCTCCTGTAGCAAGACTTGAAGCTGTAAGAATATTCCTGGCTTATGCTGCATCCAAGGATTTCAAGGTCTATCAGCTTGATGTAAAGTGTGCCTTTCTCTATAAGGTGATAGATGAAGAAGTTTATGTCAAACAACCACCTGGCTTTGCAGACCCAGATCATCCTGATTATGTCTGCAAGCTTGATAAGGCTCTATATGGACTGCATCAGGCTCCAAGAAAGTGGTATGAGACACTATTAAAGTATCTTTGTCAACATGGATACAAAAAAGGTACTATTGATGGGACTCTCTTCATCAAATAAATAGGGAATGACATAATGCTAGTTCAGATATATGTAGATGACATCATCTTTGGTTCAACTAATCCAAAGCTCTGCAAAGACTTTGAGAAGCTGATGAAGGATAGATTTGAAATGAGTGTCATGGGGGAACTAAACTTCTTTCTATGAATTCAAGTGAAGTTGGTTGAAAATGGCATCTTCATTAGTCAGTCAAAGTATGTACAAGACATTCTTACAAGATTCAAGATGACTGGTTGTAAGGTTGCAAAGACAACAACAGTGCTACCTCTATTACAGAGAATCCTGTGCAGCACTCTAGGACCAAACACATCAACATCAGGTATCATTTGATTAGAGGTAATTTTGAGAAAGGATTAATCAAACTAATCAAAGTTAACACAAATGAACAATATGCTGATCTGTTCAGTAAAGCTTTTGATGAACAGAGGTTTAAATATCTTATATCAGCTATTGGGATGATTAACTTTGAATATATTTTTCTTTAAACACTTAATCAACATTATTTCTAAAAATTGTGTGTCCTAAGTTGTATATATTATCACCTTCATAAGCCCAGTTCTCTTTGGAAGTAAATAAAAAAAAATTTAGATATTCCTTAGATTTGTGAAAATTTATTATTTTGTCTCGAAAGAACTCAAATTACCTTCGGAAGAAATTTATGTCTTTAAATCATTTAAGTACTCATAAGAGATTACCTTCGGAAGAAATTCTTAGAATATCTTCCGAAGCTTAAATGTGCTTATAAGTACTTAAATGCATTCAAAGTACACATATCTTCCAAAGGCAATTTGGTCTCTGAAGATTTATTATCTATGGATAATAATTTTCTCAGACTTAGTTCTTCCGAAGGAAAATTTATGTCGGAAGAAATTTCTTTAAGTATATTCCTTCCGAAGCCAAATTTTCACAACTCTTTGAAATATCTTTCGAAGCAAAGTTGCCTTTGGAAGCTTTTCTTAAAAAACTTTCGAAGCAAAAATACCTTCGGAAGATTTACAACTTCCAAGAAAACTAACTTTTTGTGCGCTTTTTCAGAAGTGGGACCCACTTGCGGATTTCAAAGTTTATCTTTTTATTCTAACTTTGACTCAAATCCACTGCATATATCTTCTCAACGGTTCCATTTCTTCACACTACTCTCACAATCTTTAACCTAATTTCACCCCAAACTCACTTTCTTCTTCCTTTCTTCACTGATAAGCTTCACCAAATGGCCAACATCGATCACAAAAACGACCCAGATTTCACCATGCACCTACACAGGCAACACAATCAAGTTGCCCTATTGAACTCTGAGAAGGATCCAAGCTTCTCAGATGTTTGTAGGTTCCTTTCTTCGTCTCACTACTTCACCTCCCTTACAATCGATCCTCCTCTCTATGAGGATCAGTTGCTTGAATTCTGGCGGACCTGTCAAGAGGTCACCATGGATGGGGAGAAGGCACTGTCTGCTACGGTGCAGGGGAGGACAGTTTTCATCACTCCGACCATCATAAACACCCATTTGCAGCTGGATGATGAAGCAGGTGAACTGTCTTTTCCAAAATCTGTTGTCAACCATTCCTTCCAGCAGATGGGCTATGAAGATGACTTCTCAATCAAAACCTTCAGGAAGGGGAAGGTCTCATCCCAGTGGAAGTACCTCCTCCATGTCATCATAACAGCTTATCTAACAAACATGAAGGATGGGATAAAGTTCCAGAAGATCTCTCCTTCATAATCCATGGGATGGTACAAGGGGTCAAGTTCAGGTACTCTCAGTTTGTTTATACAAATTTACTTGCTAACTTGGACTCCTTAGAATATTACATGCTTCCCAGGCATGTTCAACACATTCTCAACTATGAATTGGGACCACAGTTGAGGGGAACAAGAAATATTCTTAAATTGGGACAAATGAGGCCCGGCATTTTCAAAATCTTGAAAAACCTAATTGTTGGCTTCTCAGGGGTCAAAACAGCCCTTGTCCTACAAATGTTTGAGCTTATTGCTCAGGGTGACAACCTAGCAGCACCAGCTAGTGTTGATCCCACACCCTCCACTTCTCAACCACCTCAAACACAGCCTACCATCACCATCACCTACAAAAGAAAATCCAAACGAACCCCTGCACTTGCTACTGAGCATGTGCAGGCTCCTATATCATAACCCATACAGGTGGAAGTGGAATCTCGAGCTCCCACTTCCCCTGAGGAGCAGACCACTCCCATCTTTCCAATAATTAGTTCTGAGGTTCCTCATGCTCAGGCTGATGAGCTCATTACCCAAACAGCCTCTAGCCTTCACTCTGAGTCTCTAAACTCAAGTGATCAACCTTTAGGGGACAACTACCATCCCCAACCTCTAGATCGCAACCAACCAATACCCAACTTAGACTTTTATGATGATGAGGACTTGGATGTCAGTGAATACCATGAGTCTCTCTTCTCCACCCCTGATTACAGAGATATGAGTATTTCTGACTCACCCAGGTCTAGCCCACATCATCTACCCTCCACTAAGGTGGATGTTCCTGAACTTGTTTAGGAAATCCATATGGAAGAGGCTCTCACTTTTGCAAGTGATAACATCAATAGGATCTCAACCATGGCAACCCAGCCTCTTGACACTTCTCTGGAAGCTGTCATTAGGCAGGGAAATCCAGCAGCCAAAAACACCATGCTGGTGATGAGGAAACAGACTTAGGTCCTATTCTCTCATCCCCCAGTGATTCCTCAACTGAAGATGAGGGGAGTCCGAAACAAAAGGTGCAAACTGACAAAAACATGCATGTACTTAGTTTCAAGATAGCTCACCTGGAATCTCAGGTGACTATCTTACAGAAGAGGGTTAATGACCAGCAACTTGAGATCACTGATCTTAAGGGCCAGTTAGCTGAGAGACCAAGGAGGACAACTCAACCCGGTCCATAAGAACCTATGGATGTCTTGCACCAATTCCCCAACTTACCTAGTCAAGAGGGTGATACTACCAAAAAGGGGGAGAAAGTCTTGACAGCCACAGAACCTGGGAGTTCTTCCCAGAGTATGGACATTGAGGATTCACCACCCTCTCTTAAACTTGTCCATACTCAGCAACTTCCTCATGACAGTGATCTAGACTTGCTCATCCAATAACTGTTTGATGAGGGAATACAAAGAGCAATGTCTGCCCCTTCTGAGAACCCAATCAGGGGTTGGGGGTATGATAGTAATAGGAGAGCTCTTGTGATCTCTAGAGCTCAGGGTCAACTAGAAGTTTCAACATTTCAAGACTGACCTACTATGAGAGTATAAATTTGGTGGATCTGCCACTTGTCAACCCAAGCAACAATAGACAAGCTGCAAGATTAGCAGAAAGGATCCAAGACAGGGTGCTATAGGAATTCAAATTAAGATCAAAACTATATAGATAGAGGCTAGCAGGTGAGATCTTTGGTCAACTGGATGTTAAGGTGGACCCGGAGATTAACTTCGAAGGGAAAGCCTTGACTGAAGGCCCAGAGGTTGAACCTGTGAACCTTGAGACAGGATCTCCCTCTGCACCTATTACCCTCAGTGAAACACCAGCTGGTGATGGTGCTTCACAACCTCTCTCTGGCTAGAGCTTGATAGCTGAACCAAGCAATGAAGGCCAAAGCTCTCTCCAGCCTGAGTCACCAAGGCCTGTGGTTGACAAAGGCAAAAGGAAAATGACTCCTGAGGAGATTAAGGAGGAGAAGAGAGAGAGGAAGAGGAAGCTGAGGGGAGAGAGTTCAAGTGGTTCCCCAGGATTCATGGAAGCTGCAATCAGGGTAGCCCCTAGGCTAAACACTCAGGAAGATGAGTTAAGGGCAGCCAGGCTGAATTACCTGGGAACCAGAAACTACGATGTTGATGAACTCATCTCTCTCCCCTTAGAGGAGCTGAATGAACTGGCTGGAATTAAATTGTCAAAAGAGAGGAAGGAAGCAGAGGATGCAGAATTACTCCTCAAAATCAAAGAAGAAAGGAGACTTGAAAGATTCTACAAAGATGCTCCTGTCCTCTCTCCAGTTCAAGAAATTCCTGAGCAAGAGACTGTGGCTACTAAACAACCTCAGGTAGTTAATGAAGAAGAAAGACTAAAGATGATCAACTACCTGAGTGTCACAGGTCTCTATCAGGCAGCTGCACTTCTTCCCTTATCATATGAGTACATAATGTTTGAATACAACAAGCAGCTGGAAGAACAAGCCAAAAAGGAAAGGCAAGCTGCAAGGAAAAGATTAAGGGAAGAAGCTGCAAAGTCAAGGGCCATCATCCTCAAAAGCCAAAAGAAGTCTGCTGACAGACAAAGGATGATGAGCTTCTTGAAGCTGTATGGGTTCTCCGGAAGGAGGCTTGGTCCTATGTCTCTATCCACAATGGATGAGCACATTAGGGTGATCAATCAGAAGATAAAAAGGGGAGAGCTGGTGGACTTGCATTCTCTACCAAGTCCAACTCAACCTGAAGTTGAGGTGAAGGTTGAACCTACTGAGACAACACAACCTGAACCTGGAGCTACATCTGAGCCAACTTCATCTTCTGACCCACAGCAGAGTCCTCCTTGCTCTCCTTCTAAACCTGTAAGAGATGAGAATCCAACTAAGAGGGACACAATAGAACCAACTGATACTCAAGACCAGCCCTCTCAATTAAAGAAATCTAGGAGGAGAAAAAGGATGGCCAGAAGAAGATCCACTTCAAAGAAGAAGAGAAGAAAGGCATCCACCTCCCAACCTCAAGATGAGTCAGAGCATCCTGAGGGAGTGCATGAAGAGGTCTCTCAACAAACTCCAATCATAGTAGAGCCTCTTGCTACTGGAAGACAAATTCTGTCATGGACTTTTGCTGAAGATCTAGACAGATGGTATGTCACAAGAGATCAGGGAGAACAACATGTCTACTTCATAAATGACACGCTTGAACTTCCTCTGCATGATCTCTTTGACATTAGAAGGTTCTATGTAAGTCTGAAGGATCCAGATCTTATGATAAAGGAATGCTGAAGATCCTGATGTGGACTATCAAAATCTGAAGAACTTCTCTGTTTTGGTAGCATCAGCCTAGGGGGAGTTTGTAAGGAACATCTGAAGATTAAAGGCTGATGCAACCAAAGGATACCAGAACAACCAAGTCTTCCAGCATGCACTAAGGAACAAGGATGAACTAGCTTCAGAAGTCTTACACTCACAAATAAGTCTAAGTGTAAGATCTTCCGAAGCCAACAGTTCAGAAGAAGTTGCTTCAGAAGTTTCACACTTATCAGAAAATATTACAAGTGTGAAATCTTCCGAAGCTAAAGACTCTTTCTTCCGAAGCCAAAGATGAAGTCTTCCGAAGCTTCACAAGATGAAGTCTTCCGAAGCTTTACAAGACAAAGTCTTCCGAAGCCATTTTGATGAGAAGACTAATTTCTTCTGAAGACAGAGAAAATATGCTTTCCCGCTGCTGCACCTTCCGCTGCTGCTTTGAAGACTCACCTGCTTTTCATTAGTTGGTGAAACTTTCATACTTTATCAAATTGTAGAAAAAGGTCTTTGCCTGTAACTTCCCATAATTGTTCATGTAGACTTGTCTTATTAGATAAAGTCAGTGAGCTATGGCATGTCATAGTCACTAGTCAAAAGGCAATCTGTAGATTGATCTTGTTGTCTAGATTAGTCAAATCCCAACTGTCTTTTTGTATATTGACGGTTGTAGGTTATAGTATATAAGAGTCTCAAGTTCTTGTAACTAAGATATACTTGAACACACTTGTAATAGAACTATAGAATCAATATACAACTTCCTTAAAAACTTTATCTTGTGTTCTTGTGATTTTGTTCTTATTTCACTTACATTACTTTGTGTTGGATTAGTATCTTCTAAATAGTTACCAGTTCCCTATTTGAATTGTTAAGTGATCTAAAATTCTCTCCTCCTGTGAAGCTAATTGCAAACTTAAGCATCCTTAACCGATCCTGCAAGTTGTAATTGAGTCAATAGATTTCGATTGACACGAGAACAATTAGATTGATTTTGGACATGGTCCATATTGGTTCTTTGATGTGAATTTAGTATTCAAGTCATTTAACATCATTCCACATCATATAAATAATGCAACTGAGATTGGTCCTTTGTACTCTTTGGCAGATAAGTTCACAAGGAGTGTTACTATTCAACCTTCAACAAGACTATCTATTGACCCTCCTCCGATAATTAGGGATCCTTAGATGTTCCTCTAAATGAGCAATCAATGCAGTCATTTCTAGATCTCTCAATCGGGAAAAATAAGGTTGTAAATGAGTCGTTTCTTGCTACAATAAATGTTGGTGATGTAACATCCAGCCTATTTTCAAACTAAAAACCCAAACTTGAATCCATATTGAACTTTCACACAACGGAAAATCTATTATTAAATTGTTTTATTTATTTAAATAAATCAAATGCAATAAATGTATAATTTAAACAATATTGTGAATTGTTTTATTTAATTTTCAATTATTAAACAATTTAAACAACTTATAATAATAATTTGATTTAAAAAATAAGTTTTTATAAAGTTGTAAAGTTTCATTTGCCATTTATATGTGTTAGTTATAGAATTATAATAAATAATTTATTGAAAAGTCTTATTAAAATTTATAAAGTTTTATAAAGATTTTATAAAAATAAATTGATTTATTATCTAAATTAGGTTTTTATAAGTCCAGAGTTTAATTTGTAATTTTTTAAACTTAATTTAATAGTTTCCTACATAAAATAATAATCTTTTAAAACATCAAGGACCAAAGTGTAATTTCCATTTAAACAACCCAAACCATCCCCCTCCCCGTCGATCTCCTCTGTTCCGGCCACCATCTCCCACCAAACTCTGGCGACGACTAAACACCCAACTTAATCGATTTTAATCCCAATTAACCGCCTCTTATCCTTCGCGTATCCGTTTCGAACACGAGACACGTTGCAATTAAATTTAATCGGCTGTTATGCCTGTGCACTCGAAATCGAAACCCTGATTAAAAGTTTTAACTCGTTTGATATGAAACAGTCTTAATTGGGAATATTTAAATGAGGAAAATCATCTCGTATGATCCCTCTAATCTTTTAGACACCATAATTTCAATCTAAACACACACGAACATCAAATTCGATCGTCACCTTCATCGTGAACCTGTACCTCAACTGAAGTCTGCCTTCTGAGCAATCTTGAATGTAATTAAGTGAGGGCTTTGGATCATAATCATATAATGATGTTATAAAAGTCTCCAGTTGAATCAAAACAATAATAATTCCTCGGATTCGATTTCATTCTCAGTCACGATCTAGTTCTTCTTGTTTCCCTCGATTGTACATCAAACCACGTAATTAAATCCGCACACCCACTTGGTTTTACATGGAGATTAAAAGCCCTAACCTTTCGTAGATTGAAAGAATGGAACTGGGGTTTAATTTGGATCAAAAACAATCTAGGGTTCATGTGAAATTAGGGATTTTTCTGATTAATGTTTTAAAAATTGTTTGGTGGATTAAAAAGAGATTCGGGCCTCTCGCCCACCGGTTAATACATGTGCATACATAGAGAAGGCCCCGGGATCGACCCAGGGCACCCTCAAAACTATTTTAACCTTATTATTTTAATAAAATTAAATCTCAAAAATTATTATTGTTCTATTAAATTAAAATAAAAAATATTTGTTAATTAAATTTATTTCAGTAAATTTCTACTTAATTTCTGAAAATTTTAACAATATATTTTTCTATTTTTTTTAAAGGGTTTAACATTATAAAATCATGAAAAAAATTATTTGAAGGTTATTTTAGCTTTACCAATTGTTTTTGAATCAAACAAATTATATTACAAATTATTTCAATAATTAATTATTTAATTAATTATTTTTTTATCAAATTTTAAATAATTATTTATTATATTGATTATTACTTTTTTCACACTTTAATACTCAACCTTTATTTAATCAATTATTATGGATTGAATATTTGAGTAATATTTAATTATCTAATTTCACAAATGATTCATTGTCATTTTTATTTTAAACATTTAATAAATTTATTTCATTTTAATTTAATCTAGTAATATAAATTAATTACATTTTTCTTAACAATTTAATTAAAACCCCAAATCCTTATTGAAACCCTGATTCATGCCTAGTCGTTCAATTATTTCTATTCTAAAAAAAATACATCAAACCTTAGGTTGAACTTGAGGAGTTTTGGTGTCACGTCTAGCATTCTATCATTTGAAAATCATTTATAATTCAATGTGAGTATTCATAGCCCTTTTTATATGTTTTTATATTTTGGGAAAATCATATGATTTAATATTCAATCATTGATATTCATTATTATTTTATTTCATTCTAAATTTAATTCAAGACATGCTATGTTATTATTTGTAATTATATGTTCATAGTTAGATAAATTTGATGATAACACAATCATTAATTCATGCAACCACGGTAACAATGATAGATTTATTGGTTTGACAAACCCACCCCATTTATATAGTCGCGTGGTGATTGGAACCGGAGTCATTCATTCTATAAGGCTTCGTATGCGGACCGAGTCAATTCAGTTATTAGGTTTGATTATGTTAGTTTGTCTTTTATGTTATATTATTGTATTTATAAGTCTTAACATTGCTATGTGAATTGAATTGTTTTCAATCATTCTAATCAATCTATATATCTATGAAAACCTGTGTTTACTCACCGGCTATTAGCTGACTCGTACTTTTTCACATGATTTCAGGATTGCTGATTAGAGGACTCCTAAATCAACATTTAGGGCTTGAACTTAATCAAATATAAAGACAAAATCATTATGTTTACTTTAATTTCTATTTGATTTTAATGTATTGTTTGATTAGTATTATTCAAGGAAAATGGCATTTAATATTATTTCAACGCATTTACTACCATAAGCTATGAGCAATCGATTCATATTCATCCGCCCCGATGATTCCGGCCATCGGTCAGGGTGTGACAGGTGAATCATTATCGGGTGATGTCATAACACTAATGGAAGACTTTAGTATTCTTGACAATAATGTTTTCCTGTTACTTGATAATATAGAAGTTATTGTTGTCCCTCAACTAGAAATTTACAAGTCACATCCTACAGAATACATAATTGGTCCTTCGAATAGAGAAGTTCATACTTGATGTACATTAGGAACAATAATGAATGATTTTACTTATACTTTTTTTCTCGAGTAGAACCAAAGAACATCTTCATGGCCTTAAAGAAAAATAGTTGCGTCGAAGCAATGCAACATGAACAAATGTGTGGAAATTGGTAGACTTACCACGAGGAAAATGCCTAATTGGTACATGTTGGGTTTTCCAAAACAAGAAAGATAATCGAGGTTTTGTTGTACGAAACAAGGCTCATCTTGTGGTTCAAGGTTTCTATCAAGAGGAGGGAGTTGACTATGAAGAAGTGTTTACATTGATAGCTTGTCTCGAGGCTATTCAAATCTTCTTAGCAATATTGCTTACCTAAATTTTACTATCTATGAAATGGACATGAAATGTGCATTTCTCTACTGAAGATTACAATAGAAGTTTATGTGAGTCAACCTCTTAGGTTTTCTAATGCTTATTATCTAGAACGTGTGTACAAGCTGGATAAAGCATTGTGTAGTAGCATCAGGCACCATATGTATGGTATGAAACCTTATCAAAACATCTGTTAGATAAAGGTTTTGTACGTAGAGCCATTGACTAGAATCTTTTCATAAGGAAGGCTGCTGGGGGATATGAATATTGTGTAAATTTACCTGTACAACATCATTTTTGGATCTACAATCAACTGTGTAAGGAATTTGAAGATATCATGAAAGCCAAGTTCGAGATGAGTGCTATGGGAGAGATGGTGTTCTTTTTGGGATTGTAGGTCGCCAGGTCAAGCAGTTAGAGTCTTAAATTCTCATTTATCAGTCTAAATATGTTAATTATATTCTGACTCGTTTCAAGTTTGATAACTGTAAAGGTGCTACAGCCCCTATGAATCCTCATTCTACACTGATTCTTGATCTTACAAGGGAGAGTGCGAAATCAGCATCTTTATAGATCAATGATCTGGCCTCTTATGTATCTTATAGCTAGCATACAAGATATTATGTTTGCTGTGTGTGTTTGTACATGATATCAGGCTAATCCTAAACTTTCACGTTTGACTATTGTGAAAAGATTTTTTTGATATCTAAAGCATAAGCCTAAACTTGGGCTTTGCTATCCTAAAAATCAAGAATATAATATGTTGCTTAAGAATTTTTCAACAATCGATGGATGTCAATATATGAGATAGACATGCCTCTTGGCAATGCAAGAAGCTGACGTCAAGTATCCATTTCCACTACCGAAGTTGAATACATTGTTACCTTCTGTTACTATTCTTAGGTTATCTTGATACAACATCATATGAGAGGCTACAGTTTGACTTTTCTTGAAACTTTCATTTATTGTGATAATATCGCAGTCCTACATATCATTAAGAATCATGTTTAACATTAAAAGACCAAACACATAGAAATAAAATATTATTTTATATGTGACTGTGTTAAAAAGAATTATGGTTGAGGTTAAAATTGAAAAAACAGATTACCGATATTTTTATCAAAGCATTTGACTCTTGCAGATTCAAGTATTTGGTTGAATCCCTCTCCTTGATCAATTTTAATGACCTTAATCAGATTCTTCAATAAATGAACTTTTAACATGGAAAACTCAAAAATATATTTGTTTCTTTTATTTTGGAAGATTTGCCAAAAGAATTTTCAATTTATTTAAAGTTTATTTTCTTAAAAATTTTTCAAACCCAAAACTTTTGGGGGAGAAAAGATTTATATAGTTAAAAAAGGTTTTGTGTTTAAAAATATTTAGAAAATTAAAAGAATGAAAATGAAAAATATAATCCAAAATTGTGAAATATGATAGAGTTGAAGCTAAGTGTTTTTAGCATAGACTGGATCAGACTGATTGTGTTTACTGTTACTTAAGTCAATAGACCGGCACTCTCATTTAAAAACAATCAATGGTGTGAAAAAGTAAAAGAATATCTAAGACACTTGTGTTTGAATCCATATTCAAACATCTAAACTAGTTTTTATAAATAATATGATTTTAACGAATATAGATTGGTTGGTAAATATTGATATACACACCATGAAACCGTCACTCGAAAGTGCCATTAGCATCAATGACCTCTTATGTTTTGCTAAGCAAAGATCTAGAGTGTTCATATTATTTCCATCCACTTGGATGATTTGACCTCGTCTGTTTTGCTAAACAAAAAACTCGAGTGTTTTAATTTTTTTCTATTCGCTTGGATAATTATGACCTCTTCTATTTTGTCATATTCATATGTTTTGTATTCACTTCTAATTTTCCGTACAATTTTTGAATCCAATGATTTGCATACATAATCTCCTTGGAATCTAATTTTCAGGTTGATGCTAATCTCGCTTTACTATTATGGTGATTGGTAAATTAAAAAGGCGTGGTATACAGAAACTATGTATATCTTGAGGATAAATATGATTAGAAAAAATCAATTTATTTTAAAGCATGGGATACACTGTGTTTATATGAATAAATGGTACGTAAGTGTCACATCATTGCAAACATTAAGACATAATACGGGTTTCCCTTGCATAAATATTAGCTAGTTGTAGTATTATATATGAGGTTTTGAAATAGAAAGAGTTTGAAGTCTTAGTTTTGACAATGATCTCGTGTTGAATCTTTTCTCAATAATATAAAATTATTGTGTATATTGGTTCTTGTTTATAACTAGAAAAAGTACCCTCGCTTCGTGACGGGGATTGTTTTTGTTTTTGAGCAAGCTAGTTATAGATGATGTAATATTACATAAGTAAAAAGTTTATCGTAATATGTTTAAGGTTTAAACTTGGTCAAAAGCTTACATATATTATTGATTATATATGTTATTTATATTCAAAAGACTATTTATACATGTGCAGATGTTGTTCTTGTTTTACCTGTACAATTAAATGTAATATTATCAACACATGTAAAACATATTTGACATGCTGCAAAGCAGTGTACATAGACTGCAAGCAATTTTCCAGATTGTATTTTACCTTGTTGAATTTTTTAATTCATTCTATAATCGTATTTTATTAAATTTCATGTGGTTAATGCTGCAAAAGTAGCATATCTATTATATGTAATACCTTTGATGTTTTTGGTATCTAAAAGTCCAAGATAAAAATGACTCAATATTCTATTACAAAAACTAACCGAGAAGAAATAGATATGTGAAACTAGAGGCTTACTAAGTAACTAAGAAGATTTCATATGAGAAAAATAAAATGAAATAGGCAATTTACTTGTTCTTTCAACACCAAAATGAGAATGCAAGCAACTTTAGATGCTCCCTCCGTGTGAAAGATGTAGATTAGATTTGATAGGTGATGATATGTAATAACAAATAATAAATTCTAAAACAAATTATCTAACATATAATAAATTCTAAAACGTAAGATTGTATCACATTTAAAAAAGTTTATGTATGTTGCAATGGTTTTAGACTGAAACTTTACTGTTCAAAATGAACACATCTAAATATCAGAAAATAAAACTTAGATTTTAACATAGACTAAAAAGGAGGAATTTGCATAATTGAGTTTAATACTTAAAGGGAACCATAGCACACATTACAAATAGGTAATCACATTCAAAAGTAATTTATGATAGGCAAAGTGATTAGTGCAAATCCTAGATCAAAATGAAATAATTATTCATGTATAAGTTAAAAAAATAAAACCCACAGTAAAGTAGTTTTAATAACTTCAAAGTAAAACTCTTCTTTTAATTTGGCAATTAAGAGAGAAAGTAAGCAGTTTTCACACACACACGTAATTTATTTAAACATTAACTATCAAAACACTCGGCCAAATGAGCTCTACTTCAGTTCAATTACAAGTGTATTTAAAAAATGAGCGATTCAACACACATGATGAACAACAACGACAAACACTAACATCCTAGTTATTCATGAAGCAATAAATAACGCAAATCAACAACTCATAAAACTTCTTTCGAAAACAAAACATCAAAATCTCAGAGAACACAAACCATGAAACAAAGCAATTATTACCTAAAAGCCAACAGGGACATACACACGGCAACACATCTTTAATTAAACTCGTAACCCTAGCGTGGAATTAGAGGAGGAAACAGATGAAGAAAAAGAAGAAGAAATGAAGCAGACAAAGAAGAAGCACAATGGTGAGATTACAATATGGTCTCTCTCTCTCTCTAGCTATGGTGTAGAGAAGAAATGAAGGTAAATCTTGAGAAACTAAAAGAAAAAGGTGGCTATGAGAAGAAGGGAATGAAGTTATACAAGCAAAGCATGAAAAAAGCCTATGGTAAAAGAGGTTGTATCCTATGCATGATAAATAGTAAATCACTGTTAACACGTTTCAAAATGTTATTATATGAATGATAGTTTCTTACTGTTTATTTCTATCTTAATTTTATTTATTCAATTAAATCTTTCATGATAATTTGTAAATATCTTTTTATGATAAACTTTAAATTTTTGTCACATCTTTTGTATCGAAAATGTTACCATCAAAAGATTACTTGTAATTGAAACTTATGATCAATTGAAAGACTCAAACTTTCGATTGAAATGTTGAATTGAAAGTATTGGTCAATCAAAGGTCCTAAACTTTGCCCTTGATCAAAAGTTGATTCCGTCGAATCTGAACTTTCAATGAGGGGCAAAACGATCATTCTAACCTATTTAACCTCCCTAGATTGAAAGTTTTTATTCTACTCTTTTGATCCTTATTACATTCCACTCTTAAAACACACACACACACGTATACTCATAGATTCTTACACCTTCGACCATTGCACACATGTTTCAGTTGATATCATCATCATCACACCACATTATACTATATCTTATCATTTGGTAAGTGTTTCAAACACTATTTATGCTATTGACATGTGTAGACTGAGATCTTATGGATATAAATACGGGATGAATGTATGGGGTTCTTAAGATGGTGTAAAGCTGGTATTTCTCTTAGTATTCTTGACATGTGTAGACTAAGACCTTGTGGATATAAATGCGCATTGCGTGTGGGGGGTCTTGATATGGTGTAAAACTAGTATTTTTGAAGCAAAGATAACGTGGTGTTTTAAAACTGATAGTACCTAGTATTTTAACATCGAGAAAAACCAGAATTTTACAATTACTGAAAGCTAGAGTTTCAAATCAACTAAAAACGAAGATATTAAAAGATGGAAACTCTAGATTTTAAAAATATGATAACTTAGATATTTGAAAGGGTGGAAACCAAAGTTTGGATTTGGATTTGGATTTGAATTCAGATTTGGATTCGGGGATTTCCCTCAGAGAGCCATCGTCTAGTAAATACATAAATAGGGTGTTTTCATCCACTGTTTTGAGATTTTAATGATTTTACATAAAACTTTGAGATTGAGATGAGATATTTAAAGATTTCGAGAATTGATTATATTTATAATGGTTTAAAAAAATTTATGGATATTTTAATGATTATTAATATATAGCCGTTGGTGAAAGACCGGGCCTACCTCCCTCATCTAGCTCAATCTGATTTTTTAGACACTTTTACAACCGGACACGCCCGGACGATGTACCTAATGCATTCGTTCGGTAGGCGTCCGAATCCATTAGACACCAAGCTTTAGAGATGCTCTAAAAAATTATAAATTAGATTTTTAATTTAAGGTCATGGGATTTGGTCTCTTACCTATTTTTTTTCATTTAGCTTCACCTCTCTCAAGAATTTAATTTAGCAACCCCCCTTCCCCCTTCCCCAAAAAAATAAAAAAAAACTTCACCTAACCATTTTTGAAATATGATCCATCAACTTTGATTAAAGCTGGTGATGCATTTCTCGGTCCCGTATGTTATGTTGGTTTTCTCGTTGTTGTTCTTTATTAACTTCTTCATTTGGCACGTCCATTTCATCTTCATTCTATTGACAAATTATTTATTCACTATCTTCTAAAACCATATTATGTAAACTATATACTGTAAGACCCCGTTTCCGGAAACCCCACAGTTGGTCAATCATTGTGTAAAAACATTTAAAAGATACATCATTATCGTAGCAGAATTTAAAAACTTCTCATTTATAAGTTAAAACATATCATTTCATTACATCATTCATGTAAATTTCAAAATACAACATTATATCAAGATATTAATGCCAGCCTCAAAAAGCTCCCAGTAGCTTATGCATACATGCCTGCACCTCCTCAGCATCAACACAAAAACATGCCAACTATTATGCATACAAAAAATCAACGATGCTGAGTGAATTCTAGTTTTATAATTAAAATACTTTACTTTTGTTTAAACAAACATTTTACATTCGTTCGTGATCACACATCAAACGTACGCATTGGTAATAATTATTATTATCTTCATCCTCGTTCAACATCATTCAATCATTACATCTCTCACCATCATTCAGATCCTGTCTCATGCTATACCCCTGACTAATGCTCGAAAGCTGATACTGTGCTGGGGCCTGTAAACAAACCCCCGACTCATGCTCGAAAGCTGACACAGTACCGGGGTACGCGACAAGGATCCCATCTCGTATGCAACACCCCCGACTCATGCTCGAAAGCTGATACTGTGACGGGCCTGTAAACAAACCCTCGACTCATGCTTGAAAGCTGACACAGTACCGGGGTGAGCAACAAAGATCTCATCACTCTCACACGCCACACCCCCGACTCATGCTCGAAAGCTGATACTGTGCCGGGGCCTGTAAACAAACCTCCGACTCATGCTCGGAAACTGACACGGTACCAGGGCGGGTGTCAAAGGTCTCATTGTTCATTACCTCCATTCTCGTTATCTTTCACTTTCGTTACATAACACTTTACTTATGCATTCTACATAATAGGTAAAGCCACAACATACACAACACGAACATCATCAACATCACACAAACATGCATAACACAACAGGCATAACCATCACATCACAACAGAACTTAGCACAACCACCTACCTCTCAAAAATTCCTAGAAATATCTAAGTCTACCAAGAAATGCGGATGAACATCTTAGGCGCATGAGCATCTAAATTCGGATGAAAACAGCCTAGGCGTATGAGCACTATGCGGGCGCTTGAACACTATGCAGGCGCATGAATACCGCTTAGGCGCATGAGCCACACTTAGGCGCATGAGCAGTGGGTGCATGGGAACTGCTGGGGCGCATGAGCCCTGCTTGGGCGCATGAGGTACTTGGGCGCCTAGGCAACTCTGGGCGCATGGGCACTATTTGGTCGCATGACCAACACTTAGGCGCATGGGTAACTCTGGGTGCATGGGAACTGCTGGGGCGCATGAGCCCTTAGACGCATGAGGTCACTTAGGCGCATGGAAACAATCTGAAATATAACCTATGCAACAAACAACACCCAAACATCGTTCTAACACATCCTAACATAAATCTACCATGCTACAACACTAAAACATGCAAAACATCAAACATAACCCAAGAACCACCTCTAAAACAAGCATCAACAGAGCACAGTCGAACATCATGCTGAAAAACTCACGGTTTGCTTTAAAAACTTCTGCTCGGTATGCATAATAGCCCCAAACACTTAGAAACCAGCAAAAAGAGAGGATCTAGAAACTCACCTTGAACAGCCTTCGAGTAGAGCTCTGCAAACCCGAGACCCACCTGCAGTTCACACCTAAAATCCACGAAAACGAGCGCTAAACACCAAAAATCTCGGTCCAGAACTCAAAAATCCAGTTGAAACCAAACAATTACCCAAGAAAACTCACCTTTTGCAGATTCTTCTTCTTCTCTCTCTCTAGAACCGGAAGCTTTTCTTCTTTCTTCTTCACAAACCGAGAAAATGGTGGGTGGAAAGGTGTAGTGGGCGGCCATGCTTCTTTTTAAACACAATAATATTAAAGTTTGCATCTTGCACAACTTTAGTCCCTCAACTTGAGTTATTTAACCTTTCTTTCTTTATACTTCTCTTTTCTTTTCTTTTTAATAAATTTCCGGGTGTTACACATACTCATTATTTACCATCCTGAATTTGATTGGCTACGAAACTCACTCCAAGGTGGCGTTCAACGCCCTTAATAGACACACATCGGATAACGCCCGTAGGGCATGTTACCATTCCGGATGGCCCAAGAGGGTTGAGACTTTGGAAAAGTCAATTTCTCTGTTGTGAAAGAAAAAAATAGATTTGGATATAGACATATATTGTCAAAAGAACCAAATGAGATGAGATGACACACCCTTTGACCATACTTTGTCAAATTGTCATGGTCCATCTCATTGTCACATATTTCCGCATATAGTTCGGATCCACGTTTCCTAATATTAATTGTATATTTTTTTGGTGAGTTTATTCTATAAAATTTATTTTTGCTACAAAGTGTGAAAAAACACAATGATGCTAAAAAAAGTCACAAAAATATTATATCTCACAATCTAAATCGAATTTCAAAAAAGTACTTCGGAGTTTCTGTTCCTCTCGTCGTTCTCTTTCAGAAAAAAATAAATAAAAATTTCATTGTGTCTTTTATGACACAATGACGTCATTGTGTCTTTCATAAATAACACAATAAAAAAACGTTAATTTTTTTTTTAATTTTTCGTTTATTTTTTTCTTAGTGAGGACGGCTATGGGAACAAAAACTCGGAATTACTTTTTTGAAATTCGATTTAGATTGTGAGATATAATTTTTTTGTGACTTTTTTGACTTATTGTATCTTCTCACACTTTATAGCAAAAATACATTTTGTATTTGAACCTCTTTCTTTTCTTTTTATGTTTAAACATTTCTTAGGCTACTCTTAACAATCTATCTAAATCCTTTTAGATTTAAACGTTCGATTTTACGAACAGAAGGTAGACGTACATATTCCACATAGTGTCCCCTTAGAGAAACTATATCTATTGAAATAAGTTGCTTATTTCAAAAGTAAACTACTTTTTTAATCTATAACGACGTTTGAAACTAATAATTTAGTTCAATACTAAAATAAATAAAAAAACACCCAAATAAACAAGTAAACAACTTAATAGTGATTCTGATAGCTGAAGTCGACCCGAAAAAATGGACAGTTATTTTTATATCAAAATAAAAAAATAAGTTATGAAAAGAAGAAAAAGAATTAGCAGTGATCATGATCAGGTTGCAGGTGGTGAATCAATAGTGGCATAGTCAGGAGCATGTGTTTTTGGTTAGGATACCCTTTGGGAACAGAGAGAATAAGAAGCCATTAAAACCTATTTAAATGTTTAAACACTTTTATTGGGATGTGATCACACATGTTTGAAAAATAAGTTATCCTGCGTTAAATGAAATTGTGTACATCTTCTTTAAAGTTATAAAATATTATATTTGTTTAACACACATATAATACTTTTGAAGTTAATCTAAAATACATATATTTTCATATATAATGAGCATATATAGATTATCCTTGTTTTAGAGGGTTAAACTGTTTGATATATTGAATATCTAAGTTTTGAATGATGATTTTTAGGATTTTTTATATTTTGTTAATGATAAAAGAAGACTAGATGAAACAACACGTCGTTTAATGTTACCATGGAAATCAGTTTTTTAGTTCAAATTCTAATGATAAACAAATCAAAAAAATTAGAGTCTTACTACCTTCGATGAGTCGATGAAATAAGAGATCCGACAGTCATTTTCATATCCATGTAACACATACCAATATCTTTTTGAACATATCACGACTTTATCCCTTTTTCTACACAGGGCACCTTTTATGTAATCAAACATAATATTATTTTAAATAAACTTTGTTTTGTAATCTATAAGTTGTTACTAAAATCACGCTAGCAAAGTTCCTAGTTATTAGTTAAACTATTATTGTTTTTAACATTTAAAATATATATCCTAACTCATTAAATAAAACCAACTTAGTATACATTCAAGATTCATATCTCAAATATATTGTATAATTAGATCATATGATACTTATAAACTATATTGTACTAAATCTTTTGTTACAAATTCTTAGTGTAAATTACATTTGATAAACTTTATCTAAAATAAAGTTTATATAATTAACTATGAAATATGAAATATAATATGACAGACTTACTTGATTTTCACAATGAATATATGAACCAACGAAATAAATCTATTACAATAAAAAAGTTATGGGCGGATACTTAACACAATTCTAAACCTTTTAATTCTATTTTTTCCGCTTTTCTCTCCTATTAAATAATTACATTAACTACTAGTTATATTATTTAATTCTTTTTTAGATCTAAAATAGTTTTTAACAAATTAAGAAAGAGGTCTTTTTATAAATGTAATTTCAAAGGGAATAATTTTTTATAAAATAAGAACTTTTTGTAAGAGATCAAACTTCTTTAAAAATATGATATATTTTAAAATCATTGTTATTAATAAATAAAAGGAAAATGTTATAAAATGATATTTTTCTAAAACGGTTTGTTTTGGAATAAAATGTTAAAGTTTTTTTTAATAAAAAAGGTTAAAAACAAATGTTTTTAAAAAATTATTATTATTATTATAATATTACTTATAGTCATTACTTATACGTAATTTCAATCATATCTAATCTCAAAATATCGTTGTATAATTAATAAATTTGCGTTACTAACTATTTAATATTATATTTATTTAACTCGTGTAATATACTAGTTACTAACCTAGTAAAAAAGCTAATGTCCAGATACATTAATAAAAAAAAATGAGACACACTTTAACCCATTCACTTAAGTAAATGAATAAAATTATTTCATTATTAATTGTTTATTCAATAAATAAACAAAAACAATATTCTTGTGAATGGTTCCAAAATGTTTGCTTCACATAAATACTTATCACTAATTGAGCATTTGAGGTTGTATAGTTAAACGATTTAAAGAAATTATTAAAAGGAGAAGAAAAGTATAAAAAAAATGTTACTTTTAAGTCAAATTGAATAAAATAATCTATATTAATACACATTGATCAATAATAATCTATATTGTTAACAAGTTGAGCAATGACAGTTTAACTTTCAGTCTTTCATTTCTATTAACAATAGCAAAACCTAATAACATAATCATCGACTATTTACAATTTATTTGCACTTGATTTCATCCCATGGAAATGCTTACGAAATAAATGAAAAAACATACAAACAAAACCAGGTGAAAAACAAATATAAATAAAATATGAATCTATAATAATTATGTCACAAAATTTATCATTGCTAACAAAAATAAAAGTTAAAAATATCACTAATCAAATAAATAGAATTAATTATTATCAGCATAAGTAGTATATTATAAATTATTAAAATCAGTTTTATCTAATTTTAAATACATAGTCTATTACATATATTTATATTCCGACTTAGAAATCAAATAATTGTAATCACTTGACAGTGGTATCCAATGAGAGAGCAAATCTTATGTCATATATATGCATTCATATTCATTTATTATGTGACAGAATAAATATCATTTGGTAAACATTAAAAAATTAGAATAAAAAGAGTGAGATTAAAGAACAAGCCAAAGAGACACATCCACATTTACTGTATGCGACATGAATACAGACTTCAGAACTTTAAAGGAGGTGCAGAAGGACATGTCTCGAGTCTTACACCGCTCACCTTGGAAATGCAAAACATGGATTTTTTTCCTTGTTAAAACGGTAACACACTACTTAATTTTAAGGGTGGATGGGGTGCAAGCGCCGTGCACGCGGCCACAACAAGGTTTGGCGCTGGCCGGCATCGCCACCACCAACTTCCCATTCACGCCTCACTGCTTCCTTTCACGGCATCTACTCGTTGGGGCACAACTCAAAAATGTGTGTGGTGTAATGAACTAATGGTATAAAGTGACATAGTGTGATAACACCACCAATACCAAATTTGAGTGTGTGCAATGTGTGGTGTGTGGTGTGTGGTTTGTGCTGTGTGGTGTCTGGTGTCTGGTGTGTGGAATGTGTGGTGTGATATGGTAAAATTTGAATGTTTTGTTTATAGCGTAGTGTGATGAGTGTAATGAGTGTGCCCCCTCCACTTTAAGTTACCAATACTACTCAAGTGGTTCAGTTGAGACATGTTAATACTTTATTAAAATAAAAAAAAGTCTTGTATTAAAGTTTTACATGTGACAAAAAACCAAGCTTTCAAGTTTAGCTGGTAGTAGGGGCGTTTATCGTTCAATTTAAAAACGTGAAAGCATTAATAAACTGTACTTTTTCAATATACACATTCTGTTAAGAAAGTATGTACATGTATTATACACTTCTCACGATTATCAACACCCTATTGATACACACTCACTCATACACACATAGGGGGTGCGTTTTCAGATCTAGTATTATGTTAAAACCCCCTAAAGTTTGCATAAAAACATATACATAACAATTTAATGAGAAATGTAAATTAAATGGAAATATTATTTCTTCCGCATCACCTAATATCTCTACCTTTTTTATTTAAAAAAACAAAGTTATGCATATATGTAGTTTTACAAACGCTTGCATCTTTTTTATGTATATACCTAAACATATTGAAATTCACATGCAACTTAATCGGTTTATCGGTTTATATGATATATAATACTAAAATTTAAAACGGTTCCAGCATTTTATAAAATATTATTGTTTCTGAAGAGAATATCACCTTACATTCATACATATATATAAGTTTTTGTTCAAATAAACCAGAATTGAATTTTCCTCGTAGTTCTCTTTGTTTGAATCCATCTGAATCCGAGTTTTGAATTTGAATCCATTGCTCTAACTCACATAAGAAATCCTAACGAAAAAAAAAAACAATTCAAATGATGTTTGTAACTGGAAATTGATTCAATAAATAACACTTCATATTTCAATCGAAAATTAGTTCTTGAACTTTTTTGTTTAAATTCGTATGGTTCATTCATTTATACATATTACTTTAACAATCCTGGTTGAATTAACAGTCCAGATTTAACAACTTGATCAACAGTTTACCATCAAAGATATGTCTAAATATTATAAATATTAGAGTGAACATTTATCATTTTCATTCAAAAATGTTTTTTTTATGCATCTGCCACCCAAAAGGTTATAAAAAATTGTTATTTTCATCTAGAACCATTAACTCCGTAAGTTTAAAATGTTAAACATATAAATTGACAAAATTACCCTAAATTACAAAACAAAATCTTTCAATTACATAATCACAATCGAGTGGAATTGAATCATTATATAGGGTGTGGAAATTCGATGCTCGTAGGAACGAATATTGCAATCATATTGTTGTCATTTATCAGATCTGTGATGCGGAATTTCACAGACCTGTTGATGATTTCAAGTGAAGACCTGTTGCAAGATTTAATGTATGATGATGAATGAATGATGAACAATTCAAGAACACATATTCATAAAAATTTCATTCATTCATATGGATGATAATGCTAGGAGATTACAATGAGAGTTTGTAATAAAATTCTCTCTCACACATACTCAATCTAATTTTTTCTCTCACTATTGTTATTGTTAGTGCTTACAATGCTTTGCAATGCTTAGAGTCTAAAATGACTACACTTAGTCTATTTATACTCTTTACATAAATGAACAAAATTACATTTAAGTCCTATTGATTACACAAATATTGTTCTAAGTCTGATAAATTCTCTGTTGCTAATGCATGACTGCCGGGTGCTGGCGTTATTCGGGACGACCGCTGATGTTGACTGTTGACTTTGATCACGGTTGACCAAGTTTGACCAAGTTTGACTTTGGTCAATTTTTCTTCGTTTTGATCATATTTTCAACATAACTTCACATTGTTGGTTTTGGTAATCATCATGACATTCGACACTTAGGTTTTGGTAAGTAACATCTTCAAATAGTCCAACAATACTCCCCCTAAGATGATACTATCAAAACCTTATGATTATCAAAAACCTTGGATGTTGATTGATGTGCAGTCTTGAAGTGTAGTCTTCTCCCCCTTTTTGGTAGCATGTTCTTAGAAGCTTCAGAAAAAGGCATTGAGAAAAAGGCTTTGTTTTGGCACTTGATGGATGTTTTATCAGCTTGATCTTCTAGTCTTATTTTGAAGACATGAAAATACACCCATTTGCATACTGTGGATTGCACAGGTAGCAATATCAGCAGCTTTATCTCAACTTCAAAAGTGAAGGAGAAGCATCAGACATTCTTCAGACTTGACATATACTCTCCCTCAACAAAAGCTTTGAAGGGTGAGGAATTTTTGTGTATGAGACACCAAGAGGAGGATTCTTAGTTCTCAGCAACTGGCAGGAGATCTTTGAAAGAAGCAGGAGTGTTCACTTAACATCTTGAACTGAATGAGAAACTCAGGCATGTTGTGCAATTCATCACCTTCAAAAGTCTAAATCCTCTCGGTAGAGGTATTGCATGGAAGTTTCACTCCTAAATCAATAACACATGTAAATCTGTCAAAACTAAGAAAAATACTAGAAATGACAAATCTTTTTGGAATTTTAGATTTTTCAAAATTATGATATATACAAACATGAATCTTTAAACTGCAATGAGATCATACTAATCCAAAATCCTCTACATCTAAGAATTTAAAGTTAGAATAGACATAGACAAAGAACAAAGTTGATTGTAAGTATGTTTGTCCACTTAAACTCATGCAAGGATCTATTTTCAACACTTTGTGATATTTATCGTGTTTAGGTTTGATTAGATATGCTAATTGAGTACCCCCACACTCAGAAATATGGAAGAATAACCCTCCTCATGAAATGCAAGGTGGCACTTTATCACAACTTGAACCAGGCTACTTAGAGTATAAATTCTCATGATATGATCCATTTTGGGATTCTTTTACACTTCACTTTGGAAGCTGATTCTTATTGGGATTCTTTTAGCTTTGATCCACATTGGAATTCTTTTCTTTGCCTTTTTGGTATGCATCAGCACTTTTAGTACAAGGTTAACTAGGTCTGTGCTCAGCACAACAGAAATTGTCCTTATGTTTACTCCATGTCTGTATTTACATACAACAAAGGAGAAATAGATGCTTTTATCAATGAAAAATTTATATACTATTTTCATATGATGTGTTTAGGTAACCACACAAGCAAACACTTGTAAAAGTCATTGCTTATCAATACCCTAAGAAGATTTTGATCCACAATACATATTGATTTAGTTCATCACAAATATGCTTATCTTGAATCCAAGCTGAGTCTACTAACATATCAAACAGAGCCTTATCAGTCTTTATTGATCTGAAAAATACATGCAGAAAATAGTAGATGAGTGTACTATCATTTCTCATGTAAATGCAGGAAGATTTAAAAATAATTACATAATAGTAATATTTTTGGACTTTTTTTGATTTTCTAATTTCTTTTTAGGATTTTTGGTTTTGAGAAAATAAAAAAATGGCATATGTGTTTCAAATCAATAGAGATCATCAACAGTTAGTCCATGTAGCAATTTAGTCAGACTAAGCAGATGGAATGAAACATCGATTGATGTCCTGCATTGAATCATGGTTAATTTCATCTTCATTTGACTCAGTTGCATTATAAACATCATGAGCAGGAAGAACGTTGCCGTATATCAGATCTGTGATGCGGAATCTCAGAGACCTGTTGATGATTTCAAGTGAAGATCTGTTTCAAGATTTAATGTATGATGATAAATGAATGATGAACAATTCAAGAACACATATTCATAAAAATTTCATTCATTCATATGGATGATGATGCTAAGAGATTAGAAAGAAAGTTTGTAAGAAAATTCTCTCACACACACACTCAACCTAATTGTTTCTCTCACTAGACTAATTCTCTCTTCTTTGTTATTGTTAGTGCTTACAATGCTTTGCAATGCTTAGAGTCTAAAATGACTACACTTAATCTATTTATACTCTTTACATAAATAAATAAAATTACATTTAAACCCTATTGATTACATAAATATTGTTCTAAGTCTGATAAATTCTCTGTTGCTGATGCGTGACTGCCGGGTGCTGATGTTATTTGGGACGACCGCTGATGTTGACTGTTGACTTTGATCACGGTTAACCAAGTTTGACCAAGTTTGACTTTGGTCAATTTTCTTCGTTTTGATCATATTTTCAGCATATCTTCACCGTGTCGGTTTTGGTAATCATCATGAGATTCGGCACTTAGGTTTTGGTAAGTATCATCTTCAAATAGTTCAACATAGGGGATATGGTGAATGTATGGGGTAGTCTCTATTATAAAACATCTTCACAACGGGTTCCCGACTGCCACAGAAAACCGGTCTTCCTCTCCCTCCACCGAAGCCGACGATCTCGTGATTCAGTCTTGATGAAAGGTTTGAAGATGAAATATCCGACGGTTTCGTAAATGGGAACAATAAAATGTGAATGGAATTTTAACAAAAATATGCTAATATAAGTTAGGATATTGTCTTACATGTAAAATTACATAATTACATTTTTTAATGATAGATGTTTAACATTTTAAATTAACAAGGTTAACATTTTTAAATGAAAATAATAATTTTTTTAAACCTTGCGGAGCGAGATGTAAGAAAATATATTTTAGATAAAAAATGACAAATGTTATCAACCGTAGAAACAAAAACAACAATTCATTTTAAAAATAAATTAAATAAAAGATTTGATAAGGTATTTTAACGGATAAAACACACCATAATACCTACCCCTAAAATGTATTCTTACAATCTACATATTGCATTTTTTATAAACCCAGACTCATAGATATATTTAGAAAATAAACATCAAATGTCACTCGGAAGAACCACGATAACATCCTTCATATCGGATAAAGTAAATCAATGAATTTGATGTGATCCTTGATGAAGAAGAGTTAAATGCAAATTACAAAAAGGACAGATACAAAGTCCTCATTTAATAGGGTGCAAAAAAAAGCAGACTGTCAGCATTGGCGTGCATTACATACCCCGCAGATTGAGCTCTTGAGTCTTTCACATTAATCACTCCAACCCTCAAAATCTCTGCAAAATTCAACTCAAATCATTAATCCAACACAATATCAACACAAAAAGACATCAAATTGAAAGCTCTACTTCATCTTTTAAATCCTTTTCACCACCCAATTACGGTTTTCAGGTTCAAGAAAGCAAAAGCACAAGATTCTATACAAAGAAGATAGATTATAGTGGTTCTGTTGGATTCTTTATACAACAGTTTGTCTTTTTGTTAACGGATGTTTGTCTGTGTGCGTGTGTGTGTGCTTTTTGGTGGTGGGGTTGACATGCTTTGTTGTTTTATGCATTTTCTAATGCAGAAATGACCCACGGTTACCATTTTTGATCATCTGAAGTAACTGTTCATGTGGGTGCTCTGTTTCTTCACAGGTTATGCTTCAATGGCTGAATAGTGAATTCCACCATATGATCTACATACAAACATGAATATTGTATGTAAAGATGCTGTTTTGATACCCTTTTAAGGTGCGTTTACCTTTTACAACTTGATTCGATATTTGGATCGAATCTAGATGTGTAAAGAGAGTGGATTTCGGGGGTTTTGTCTCTTGATTCTTAAATTCAAGTGGGATAATTGCAGGATTATTAATTGATTCTGTTTAATGAGCGTTAGTTCATATGGGTTCGATTTAGTTTGGTAATTAACTGATTTTGTGATCTTTTATTGCAATTAATTGGAACCATTATTTAATTGGTTTATCTTGTACTGAAACATAGCAATAGATGCTTGTTGTCTGCCGTTTCAATGGCGTATTGCAACTGATTCCAAGATGCTGTTTTCCATCTGTTTTGCAGGGTTTCTCGATCTTCAACGGTAATGCGGTTTCTTTAATCTAGATCTTGAAAATCCAAATTGACCTTTCAACGGATAATAATCCATATAATATTTCATATTGAAGATATGATAAATGGGGCTTTTTAACTTTTTATTTTTATTGTTATGAACAATCTCATCCTAAGGGGAGAGAGTCGTTTGTTTTTTTCTAGTTTTATTCGTATGACAAAACAAATCAGTATCACGTTTTTTTTTTTTTTCCATTTTATTCAATTTCGTTGTGTTTATATATATTTTTAAATCTTTTTCACCTACTTTAGTATGTGGTATGGTATAGGTGATTATAATACATTGTGGTTTTTGGTGAGTCAGGAAAA
Source organism: Flaveria sonorensis (assembly GCA_025506505.1). Taxonomy (NCBI): domain Eukaryota; kingdom Viridiplantae; phylum Streptophyta; class Magnoliopsida; order Asterales; family Asteraceae; genus Flaveria; species Flaveria sonorensis. Next base: position 12,766,563 of record CM046430.1, on the reverse strand, counting down.
TTGTTAGATTTTGGATAAAAAACAAAACCCCGATCCGAGGGGTGTTATTCCCGGGTGGACAAAAACCAGAAAAGTCAAAGTATATGACTTTCAACACTTTAAACTTTCATTAGGGTTAATTTTTTTTGCTAGATAGGATTATTAAAAAAAAAAATAAAAGTTAAAAGCATTATTATTACACTATCAAATTATACACCATATAGTTTTTGTTATCAAAATCCAATTTCCCCTAAAAACCTATTTCAAGATTACATCAAAAAGAGACAAGAAAAAGCAGGGTGTGAGTTTGTAGAGAGAAATTACACAAAAATAGGCAGATTTATGCTTGTGGGGTGTCTTTTATCCTCTCTCTCCACTGGTTATCTAGAGAGAGAAAGCGTATTTTAGTGAGAAGAGTGTGTGTTACTGTTGTGTTTGTCTCCTGAGTAAATCGGGTCGCCCGGAGTCCGTGGGCTTTGCCGCTGAACCAGGGCACACCCTCATTACAACCTCTTCTCTCTTCTTCATCATCTTCAAGTCAATCAACAAATTACAAACACACCCCCATTGAACTTTCTCTCTCTTCTGGTGTTAAAGATTCTCACCAACTGATATATATTCACACCCTCTACTCAGATCTCACTTCTTCTTCCCCATTTGCAAAAAACCCACAAAAGTTTCATCAAGAAAGACCCACACACAAGGTTCTTCAAGAAATCTTGAAAAACCCCCTTTGAAATCAAGAATCTTGGAGTAAAAATCCAATCTTGAAGCTGGTTTTCTTTTTGATTTCTAGGTTTTTGATGGTTGTTAAGTTTGGGGATGTTGGTGATTTGCACTTGCTTTGAGCTTGATAGAAAATAAATACTTTCTGGAGTGAAGGTGATTTGGGGTTCAGAAGCTGTGCAAGATGAAGTTTATGAAACTTGGATCCAAACCTGATACGTTTCAGACTGATAATAATGTTTGGTAAATTTCGATTCAAATGCATTTTATGTTATTATGATAATATCTGTTCATCATCTTGTTTGATTTGTCAAACATGTAAATAAACCCCTAATTTGTATTGTTCAGTTCTTGTTATCTTCTGTAATCATATCATTAGATGATTTTGATTTAAGCTTGATGCAGCTCATTTCATAGCTCTAATGGTGGATGTTGATTGTAGTATTAATGATCATTAACATTGATTACTTGCTTAAATACTCGGTTAATTTCATGTTTTGTTCATTGTTAATGATGAATTTGGTGCCCTAGATCTAAGTACCATGGAAGTAGAACACTTTTTTGTTGAAATTATATTGTGTTTTTGGTTTGATATGCAGGTATGTAGCTTCAGAGTTGGCAACAGATTTTGTCATCAATGTAGGAGATGCAAAGTTCTATCTTCATAAGGTAAAACCCCGGCTTCCACCCGTTAAACTAGTTGCACACATGCTATTTTGTTCTAAATACTTCATTGGTAAATCATGTTTGCAGTTTCCATTGTTGTCAAAGAGTGCTAGATTACAGAAGTTAGTAGCAAGCACCAACGAAGGGGTCGGGAACGGTGATGAAATTGATATTCATGACATTCCTGGCGGTCCAGCTGCTTTTGAGATATGTGCTAAGTTCTGTTACGGTATGACTGTAACGTTAAATGCTTACAATGTGGTCAATGCTCGTTGTGCTGCTGAGTACCTCGAGATGCATGAGATGATGGAGAAAGGGAATCTGATATATAAAATTGATGTGTTTCTAAGCTCTAGCATTTTCAGAAGCTGGAAAGACTCAATCATAGTACTACAAACCACCAAATCTGTGATGGTGATGTCCGAGGAACTAAAGCTTGTCAGTCGTTGTATTGATGCTATAGCTTCTAAGGTATCAACTGATGTTTCTAAGGTTGAGTGGTCTTATACATATAACCGACAAAAGCTTCCGGAAGAAAACAATAACCACGTGTTAAACGGAGGTCTTAGGAGCATGCCCGTGCCTGCAGATTGGTGGGTGGAGGACCTGGCTGAGCTGGAGCTCGATTTATACAAACGGGTCCTTGTGAATATTAAGAACAAGGCTTTAGTACATGATGAAGTGATTGCAGAAGCTCTAAAAGCTTTTGCCTTTAGAAGGTTACCAGGGTTCAACAAAGGCGTGATAATGAGTGGTGATATGATGAAAGCTAGGGCGATAGTTGACACAATCGTTTGGCTTTTGCCATCTGAGAAAGGCAGCATGTCGTGTAGTTTCTTGTTGAAGCTTTTAAAAATGGCTATTTTGGTGGACTTGGGGGAAAACACAAAGATGGTGTTGGTCAAAAGGATCGGTCAACAGCTTGAGGAAGCTTCGGTTCATGATCTTTTGATTCGAGCCAAAGAAGGTGAGCCCATGATTTATGATGTGCAAATGGTTCAGAAAATAGTTGAGGAGTTTAAGGTTCGGGATCAAGACCGCAATGGTGAGTTTGAAGTGGAGGGAAGTGAGATTCAAGAAGCGAGGAGATCGTCAACCAGAGGGATATTATCAGAAGCTTCAAAATTAATGGTGGCTAAACTTGTTGATTCTTACCTTGCTGAGATCGCGAAGGATCCCAACCTACCTTTATCAATGTTCATGGATATTGCTGAGACGGTTTCAGGCTTTTCAAGACCGGCCCATGATGGGATATATCGAGCTATAGATATGTATCTAAAGGTACATATACTCCTTGCTAAAGAATCAAAATTTGTTTCACATGTGAAACACCTGATTTATGTATTTCTTTTGTAACATACAGGCACACCCTGGGATCAGTAAGAGTGATAGGAAGAGAATATGCAGGCTGATGGACTGCAAGAAGCTTTCAGTCGAGGCATGTATGCACGCGGTTCAAAACGAGAGGCTCCCGTTGCGCGTAGTGGTTCAAGTTCTCTTCTTTGAACAGGTTCGAGCCGCAGCTACATCTGGCAGTAGCACACCTGACCTACCGAAAGCAATCAAGGACCTCAACAATGCTTCCCATGGCAGCTCAAGGTCAACCACAACTAACACAGAAGAAGATTGGGATGCTGTGGCTACAGCCGAAGAACTCAGGACCTTGAGGGGTGAGCTTGCCTCCATGAGGCTGGAACGCAACGGTGGTCATGCAAAGAGCCCGCTAGCCGACAAGGGTCCGGTTCATAAAGTCAAAGGTCTATTTGCCACAAAGAGAATCTTGACAAAAATATGGTCGAGCAAAGGTGGGACCACGGAGAACAGTGAGACCGATTCATCTGGAAGTCTCGGGTCTGGTAACCCTGATGACTTGAAATCGGCATCGACCCCTTCAAGAAGGGGACGGCATTCGGTGTCGTAAAGACTTATAAAGGTCTGATTTTTACAATCTTTTTGATAGGTATGTGTTTGTTTAACTTAGGAGATCATAAGTGCAGTATGAAAATGGTGGATCTTTGAAGTTAGAGTCAAAAGTTTAGGGATATCAGGGAAGAAGATAGAAGCCTATAAGTTGATGAAATCTAACAAAAAAAGGTGAGGTTTATATCTGTTATTGTATCATGATGTAAGTGCTATGTATGATGGTTAATTTGCAGTGCTAAATATAACAGGTTAGCAGGTATTGGTGCGTATGTTTGATGGAAATTGATTTATTAGAGTTACTTTTTTATAAACATAAATTTATGATATTTTTCTGCTATAGGAATAATAAAAGATATTGTTTATGGGGACTACTTCACATGTTGAATTCGTGACAAACTAATATACAACAACTAAGATGTACACAGACATCCATTGTGTAATAAAAGTCCACTATTTTTCCATGTTTTGATTAATATCTTTTGCTACAAGTTTTAACATGTCAATATATATATGTTATGTAAACGGTACAATAACGAATTCCCAAATATATAGAGGAATTTGAACATGAATTGGACATTTAAGTGTGCACTAATAAACTATTTATATCCTTTGGGCAGAACTCGTGCAAAGTATGAATCCATGGATATACCAGTTTGTGAAATAACTCATCCTATAGGTGTAAATTTACCAATTATTTTAATTTCATACTTCCATTGTGTATACTCAAAAATAGTATATATAATACACTCGATTTATAATTCAATTCTTCAAATAATTTACAATTTGAACCATCAAAATTTTAACGTTTTAACTTGATATGCGTACTTTATATAATACACTTTTTAACTAAACTATTAACTTTTATACCAATTTAATTTATCTTCAATAATTTTTGTTTGTTAATTTTATATATATATATATATATATATATATATATATATATATATATATATATATATATATATATATATATATATCTGTATTAATAAACAGAGTTATATTCAGAATATGGTATTTTTTGGGTATCACGGGTTATATCGACGAATAGTGTCATGATGTTTCCATGAAGAATTAAACCGATCATACTCAAAAACATCGGTACGGTTGTATAAATATATTCTATCCATGCTTCTGTCTCCAAAGTGTTCTTTTATTTACTTAATCACGTTAATGTTATTTTCGCTTAATAAAGTTCACAAACACACTATGTCACTAAAAATTGTGGTATTGAAAATAGTTTCGATTAATTCATTATAACCAAGGAGGTGTTGAAATACACCATACAATTTGATGAACATAAGAACTCATATTCTAACTAAACAATAATTACTAAAGTTAAAATAAAAGATTAGATAAACATAAATGATAGATGGATAGATAAATAATGGCATAAGCATATCCACATATACGTGGACTTTTTTACTCTCATTCAAGTTGGAGCGTGAAGATCTCAAACCTCTAACTTGTCCAATAAATAACGTAGTTGTTGTGGTCCTAATGGGTTTGTAAACAGATTTGCAACTTGTTTTTTGGTGTCAACGTATAAGGGCAAGATTTCTTTGTACTACTCTTTCTCAAACAAAGTAGCAATCCATCTTAACATGCTTCGTGCATTCATGAAAGACCGGATTATTGGCAATGTGTCGAATTGCCAAGTTGTCACAAAACAAGGGTGTAGCATAAGTATGAGTAACTAGTTCTTTCAACAAACTAACAAACACATATAATTTTACTCACTTTCAATGCCATTGCACGGTATTCTGTCTCAACGGAAGAACGTGAGACCACATATTTCTTTTTTGTTTTCCATGACACAAACGCTCTTCAAGGATATAAGATAGCTGGTATGTAATGTAACACCCGGAAAATTTCAGCATGAAGAAAAGAAAAGAAAGCAAGGGAGAAAAAGAGAATTATTGTAAAACAAGGGGTTAAAAGCGGGCAAGGGCCAAACTTGCCCATAATGGGTTCAAAAAGGTGTTAGAGCCGCCCATACTCCTCTCTCTCATGCAAGAAAATCTCGGCTGAAGCAAGGAGCAGAAGTTTCACCCGGTTATAGTGAGAGAAAGTCTTCAAAGGTAAGATTCTATGGTGTTCTTCTCGGTTTCAGTTGAGTTTTCAGCTTCTGGACCGATTCTTAAGTGTTTCTATGTGTTTGGTTGTGTGTTTTCGTGTGTTTAGGTGTTAGAACTCCAGGTTGCTCTCGGGTTTGGAGGAGTTTTACTCGAAAGCAGTAGAGGTGAGTTCTAGATCCCCTCTTTTAATGTTTTCTGCTTATTTGGGGCTGGTATGCATATTTAACTGATGTTTTCGAAGTAAATTATGATTTTCCATGTATGGTACGGTTGTTTATGATGATACAGTTATGTTATGTGATTTTCATGATGATTGTATAATGTTTAAGATGTTCTAAGTGTGAGACTGATAGATCTAAGCTAAGTTCATGTTAAGATGATGTCTGGGACTGGAAAATTTCATAAGTTGCATCACAGGTATTGGACGTGTTCATCCGCATTTACTAAGTGATCATCCGCTTTTGCTAAGTGTTCATCCGCATTTACTAAGTGTTCGTCCGCATTTGCTAAGTGTTCATCCGTATTTGCTACAGTTCATCCGCATTTGTTTATGCTCATCCGCATTTGTTCTACCACCATTTCTTTGGACACTTAGAATATTTTCTGAGAACTTTCATCTGTATTTGCTACAGTTCATCCGTATTTGTTTATGCTCATCCGCATTTGTTCTAACAACATTTTTTTGGACACTTAGAATATTTTCTGAGGACCTTCATCCGCATTTGCTACAGTTTCATCCGTATTTGCTACAGTTCATCCGCATTCGTTTATGCTCATCCGTATTTGTTCATCCGCATTTCTTTGGGGACTTACAATTATTCTGAAATTTTGGGAATAGAATTTAAGTGTTAAGTACTGATGAATAAGGAAAGATTATGCTTGTTTAATGTTTCTAATGTTTAATTCTCTTCTTATGGGTTGTTTGTTATGGATAGTTATTATTATACTTCATGGTATGTGATTATTAAAATAATGAATATTTTAAAAGTATTATTCATAACCAAGTGGACACAAAGAAATAAAAGAAGACAGTGTAACCTGATGAATGTTACCCCCGGGCCCTTATGATGAATGAAAAGCCTTACAAGCACAATGAATGGAGGTGCACGACCTTGTTATCGTTAGCTCAACTGATGTGCGGTTGTTTTAGCCCATGAGGATGCACATCTGGGGTCTAATCCTTGTGATTGACCAAAGTATGATGAATGGGACCTGTATTCATGAGCAGGCTTCGTGCTTAGCAGTGTGGGTCAACTGTCGATGGGTTAGCTACCATGATGAACGTTTGTCGACAGGGGTTCGGCATTTGTTGCCAACCAACAGTGTAGGCTCTTGCTTTGTGCAATCCTAGTTAATGAAAGAGAAAGATAATGAAAGAAAGAAAGATAAAGAATCTCTTAGTGATTGATTATGTATAATGATGAATGATCACCAAGTGAAGTTTACAAAAGTATATTTTTTTTCTATATTATTAAACTAGAACTCATTCAGCAACGCTGACTTTTTATATGCATATCAGTTGCCAGGTAATGGTGTTGCTGGGGATGGCACGAGGTTGAAGCTACCTGGCAAATAAAGACTGGCATCTATAGCACGCTGAAAAGTTATTTTTGTTTTGAAATGAAACTAGATATTCTTTTTGTAACTTGCAACAACAATGTATTTCTTGGCAAAAGTAATGGTTGATGAATGCTATGGTTTTTATTAAATTATTCTGTTGCAAAGTTCTCTTGTTTTGATGAATTTGAATGTGTTTTAATATGAAAAGTGCTATGAATGACCAACTATGGGGTTTCCGGGAACGGGGCCTTACAAGTTGGTATCAGAGCCAAAGTTTAAGAGAATTGGGTAAATCATTTTTCAAAACCTAAACTTAAACTGAAAATGGGACCAAATGGAGGGATGCCAGCCCAAGTAGCTACGTGCTATCAGGTAATTTTTCATAAGTTAACCGGTATTACGTGCATGTGCTATTTGATTCATGTGCTTTGTAGATTTGGATATTGATGTAGTCTGGATAGGGAATGCTTAGGGGATGAAGAGTAAAGTAAGTGGCTAATCACAACTGGCCACTGTAATTAGGGACTTACTATACTTGAAATAATCTGAGCTGTTACCTTGAATGACCTTGTTAGTGTTTTAATCTTATAGGAGGTAGATCTTTGGGAGGGTAGGAAATCTGGGAAGAAACCCGAGGTGGTGCTCGTGGCGGGCGTACTACTGGGCCACATGTCACCCGAAGTAAGGCAAAGGCTCCTGAGATGATTCATGAGGACACAGACCTCCACAGCCACCAAGAGGGTGCAGGACCAGCTACCCTCAAGTCCATGGTAAAGGAAGCTATTGCTGAAGAGGTCTACAACGTCATGCAAAATATGTTGCCCTCAGTAGTGACCGAAGTGTTAAGGGCTGTAAAGGAGGGTAAAAGAACTGATGATGTTGGGAAGAAGGAAAAAACAGAGGAAGAGCCATCTAGCCCAAGGGTGGTAATTTATGATGATGATAGTGAGGGGGAGAAGGAGACCGCTAAGGGGTGCACCTATGGGGCGTTCCAGAGGTGCAAACCCCCAACCTTTGACGGTAACGACAATGCTACTACTGCTCATCGTTGGGTTCAAGAGATGGAAGCAGCCCTAGACATCAGTGAGTGTCTGGAGGATCAAAAGGTGAAGTTTGCCTCCCATTCTTTTGTTGACTCGACATTATGCTGGTGGGACAACATTGTCCAAGCCGAGGGGAAACGGTCTATTGCAAGGATGAGGTGGTCGGATTTGAAGGAACTGATACTGGAGGAGTATTGTCCATATCGGGAGTTGGACAAAATTGAGAAGGAGTTCTTGCATTTGGAGGCTGGAAACATGACTCATCAAGGGTATACCTCTAAGTTCAATGAACTTGCAAGACTTGTGCCGGATCTAGTAACTCTAGAGTCCAAGAAGATTAAGAGGTACATGCAGGGTTTGCCCGTGGATATTAGGAGGAACATGATAGCCGCTAGACTGATTACTTTCAGGTCTGCGGTAGACTTGGCCGGAAGGTTGTATGATGAGAAGGACCCGGTGCCAATTCAAAGGAAGGTTGAGAAGAGTTGGAACAAGAACGGTAATGGGAAGAGATTCAGGGGTGACCACTATGGGATCGGGGAAAAGAAGATGAGGATTGACGATCGCCGCTGTGACATCCGGTAATTTTCCGTTACCAAACTCCGTTTGTTCCGTTAAGTCTTGCATACACGTGTCGTGCACACACACTAGTTGTCGTTGAACGTTGGTGACTTAACAATAATCAGTAATGTTAAATTGATGATAATTAAGTTAACAATGTGATTATTAAGTTATGCTTATGTGATTTAAATGTTAACTGTAATTTTATCGCGTAACGTGGAAACGTGTGTATTTACTTTGTAAATCTTGTAGCTTATAAAGATAATACCTATAATTGCTACTACTAGTTTATATGTTTATTATTCTAGTTAAAAACATCTTAAAAGGATGTTAAAAGTCTAATTTTATAAAAATACAAAGTGCAAGGGTTAAAAGGTAATTATGCAAAACTTAGTTGATTAAAACACAAAAACCAAACCCTAAGCACCCTCTTCGGCCGCGACTTCACCTTCAAACACACACACACTTCGATCATCGACCAAGAACAAGCAAATACCACGATTTGGGTTCGGATTCAAGCAATACATCAAGTTAGAAGCATCAAAGTTCCATTCTTTCTTCGAATTTAAGGGTAATTTCGTGTTCTTTGGATGTTTGTAGTTAGCCGAGGGTTTGGGGATCGAAATCTTCAATTGATGGTCGAATGATGCCTAATGGTTGATGTTAATGTGTTTGTTAGATAGATTACATGTTAATTAACGTCAAGTATGCAATAAAGGTTGGATTTTTTACAAGTTTTATGGGATTTACATTAAGGCCGAAACCCTAGTTCGAATATTGCAATTGAAAGTCGATTTTTGGTTGTTTGTTGATGTTATTATGTTAGTTAGGTTAGATTGATGCTAGTTAACGTCGATTATGCAAGAAAGCTATGATTTTGGTACATTGTTCATAGGTTACTAATAATAGTAACTTTATTTTGCATGAATTGATGATTGGTTGATGTATGAATGTTATGGATGTGTTTGTGATGATGATTAGATGCTAGATGGTTGATATGAATGTTAGGAATTCAAGAATGCATGTTGTAGTTCATACCTTACTAAAGATAGTAACTTTTGGTGTTGGATGTTGAGGAATCATGATAATTAGGTGTTGTTGATCATGTTTAGATGTTGTCATAGTCTTGAATTGGTATATAATTGATGAATTCATGAATGTAGTGTGAGTTTGATGAATTTGGGATGAACTTTCCCAAAAGGGAAACTTTATTTGTGCAAATCTTTGAATTGGATGATTTGAGCATGTTTGGGATATTAGGATCATGCTAGTGTATTCATGGAATTTCTAAGGTAACTAAATGTGTTGTTTGTGTCGTATGAATGTTTAGTTGGATAGTTATCTGATTTGGCCTGTTTGTGGGAATTCATGGTAATGGGTCATATGGGTATGTTAGGACTATTGTTGGGTTGTATGTTGATCATGTATGATATGCTGTTGTGTTAGTGTTAACGAGTTATCACCTATAATGTCACCAACGGGTCAAACGGGTCAACTGGGTCAAATGTGTCTTGTCTTTCTTAAACTTTGAGTTCCTTGGTTTGTAGAGCACTTAGGGTTTCGTGTTGATTTTGTATACACGTACTTATGTACTCTTGTGTTCTAGGTGACCTTTGAAGGTTGTCTTTTTCTTTCAAGTTAAGCTCTAGGTTAATTCTTGCGCGCATCAGGTGAGTTCTTGCCCCACTCATTTTACATCATCTCTTTTGGGGGAGATAGCATACTGTTGATCACAAACGCTTTTATTTATGAGTGTGTATAATATTGATATAGTGTTGTTTACCATGGAAAGTCCTCACACTTTCGGATTGTTAATATTGAATAGCGGGGAAATCTTGGGTAGTACTACTGGGTCTGACGAGCCCCACCTGTGCGACTCGAGGTCAAACGGGTGCAATTTTGTCCTAACACATATTCGTCACGACCTGGTAAGTCGTGACGGGAGGCAACAAACGTAACACAGTCAGCTTCGATCGCGAAATCACTATGATTAATATTTTTATGTTAATAGACTAGCTATCTATTGCAATACACTACTTATGCTCTGGAAACTATTGATTGGTTTATATTTTAACGCAAACTCTTGAACTCACCAACCATGTGTTGACTTGTTTAGTATGCTATTCTCAGGTTAAGTTGCCAGTTGCCTAGGAGCACGCACATCAGCATCGTTGAGTTGTCTACATTGTTTGTTTACACATTTGGATTTATTTTCCTATTAAACATTTGTGTTTGGGGCGCGTATGTTTTGCGCATTCTCTTTACATACTACTTGTTTTGAGTTTTCTAGTTTTAAAAACGCTTCCGCAGTATTTTAAACGTTAACTCTGGTTTTGTTTGTTAATCATATAGAGTCGTTCTTGGTAACTAATGACTGAGATCCTGGTATGTCACGCGCCTCGCGGTAAAACCCCGCTCGCGGATTTTGAGGGTGTGACAGATTGGTATCAGAGCCATTGGTTATAGGGAACTAGGTTGCATACACACACTAGACTATAACCGCACAGTTGTTAGTTACTTATCGCTTACTCTCCTTACTGTATACTCATTGGCATACGCAACACGTACTTCGCAGCATGGCATCGTCGTCCAGAAATTTAGGCAAGAGACCTGCACGATCTGATTCACCTCCTACTTCTCCCGTACCGGATAGGGGATTTAACTGGCCTCGACATCCTTATCCTCCTAGCGAGATAGACTGGGATCAGCCTTTCATACCTCCTGAGCTCGATCCTCCGCGTAACTGGGATTTCTACCCCACTTACATAAACCGTATGGCTTATAGAGAACGCGTACCACCAGTAGCACCTACACGACCTAGGACTAGGTCATCAACCGCCTCTACTTTGCCTACACTTCCTACCTTGAGCATCCCTCTGGAGCAGGCATTTGCAGCCCTAGTAGCCACACTAGACACAGAGCGACAGCGGATTAGAGGACTCACTGATGAGAACTCTGCATTACGATCTGAGATGCGTCAGCTGCGTTACCAGGTAGATACGCTTCAGGAGCGACTTTCGATGGCCATTGGTGGACATCATACGCTGGCAGGCAACGTGGTAGCACTTAGTGAGCGCATGGACGCACAAGATCACCATAATATGGAGATCGATAATAGGTTTGCTGAGTTAGAGGCACAGCTAGCAGCACTCCAGATTGCTGAAGCTCCTGCACCTTTGGTGGACCCTGATGAGGAAGACCCAGAAGAAGAACCCGAGGAAGCCCCCGAAGAAGAACCAGTAGAGATGGATGAGGACAGTGACGGATCTGATGCACTGGACTGATCCTACCTTTAAATGACTTAGACTATGTAGTGTTTCTTTTCTTTGAAACCTATGTGGGAAGGGTTGTTTCCCACCCAACTGACAAACTTAAATTTTGACATTGATGGAATATTTTGTGACTCAATTGCAAATTATTTATCTTTGATTATTATTTCTGTTATAAATGTTGTTGTTGTGGTGAATGCATTATTTCTTATTGTTTACTGTACCTTGATGAGATTAATGTGTTGGATGTTACTCATTATTGTAATTGTGAATTTTAAAGTGAAATATGGACGCACGTGGACGAGGACGTGGGCGTGGTCGTGGACGTGGCGCCGGAGGCCGTGGAGCCGGAGCCATAAACATGACGCCTGCGGAATTGGCGGCATTAATTAATGAACATGTTCAGGCGGCAGTGGCTGCTGCCCAACCGGGACAACTAGCAGGTAAATGATAACAAGAGGTTAAACTGATTATCCTAGTTATTTGTCTAGGATATCTGACTAATGTTTGGGTTGTCAAAACAGGACCACCACCATGTACCTACAAGTCCTTCATGGACTGTAAACCCCATACCTACAGCGGGACGGAAGGAGCTGTAGGGCTTGTAAGGTGGTTTGAGAAGACAGAGTCTGTCTTTGCGAAATGCAACTGCCCGCCTGCTGATCAGGTGAAGTATGCCACCGGGACATTGGAAGGCGCAGCACTTTCCTGGTGGAATGCCCAGGTACAAATGCTGGGTCAAGCCATGGCCAATGAACTACCTTGGGATGAATTCAAAGAAATCATGACTGAAGAATATTGCCCCCGGAATGAAGTGCAGAAACTGGAGATTGAGTTCTGGCAACTCAAAATGCAAGGCTCAGAAATTGAAGCCTACACGACTCGTACTCATGAGTTAGCCACTTTATGCCCAGGGATGGTGAATGAAATGCACAAGAGGGTGGAGCATTATATACGGGGATTGGTGCCTGAAATTCAAAGTATGGTAACTGCTTCTAACCCCACTACCATACAACAAGCAATCCGAACAGCCCACAGGCTGACTGACCAGGCAGTTGAGCAAGGTCGGTTACCCAAACGGGGTGCGGTGGCAAGCGTGCCCGACCAGAAACGCAAGTGGGATGGTTTAAGCAACAAGGGATCGTCATCCAGTAGCCAACTCAACCCCAACAACAGCAGCAGAGTCAGCAACAGCAACGGAAGTTTGATAACAACCGAAGCTTCAACCAGGCGCACTCAAATCAAGGACCCGGCGGGTATGGTGGAAGACTGCCGAAGTGCAACCGGTGTAACTACCACCATGTGGGTCGGTGTGATAACTTCAAGTGTCAACGTTGTGGGAAGATTGGTCACGCAGCCAAAGACTGTCGGGGTGAACTGATGAGAAAGCCACAACAATCACAAGAAACTCCGAAGGGTTGTTTTGAATGCGGGAAAGAAGGCCATTACAAACGCAACTGTCCCCAGCTTAAGAGGAATGGTAATGGTAACAACAACAATGGGAACAACAACAATAATAACAATGGCAATAACAATAACAACAACAATGGTAATGGCAACAACAATGGAGGCAATAACAACAATGGAGCCAAAGGAAGAGCCTTCGTCATTGGCTCAGGTGAGGCTCTAAACGATCCTACAACAGTAACTGGTAAATTTTCGGTTAATGGTTGTTTTGCTACTGTATTATTCGATACCGGAGCCGATAGAAGTTTCGTGTCCACTAGGTTCTGTAGTCTTTTAAGTGATATGCCCTCAGCCTTAGAATCTAAATACACCGTGGAGTTAGCTAACGGCACACAGATTCACGTAACGCATATTCTTAGAGACTGCAAGATAGAGCTTGCTGGTCATACATTCACTATAGATCTCATGCCTGTTACACTAGGAAGTTTCGATGTGGTAGTAGGCATGGATTGGCTTTCGATAAGCAAGCGGAAGTCATATGCCACGAGAAGATCATACGGATTCCCCTTGGTGAAGAAGTCCTTACGGTCAGAGGTGATAGGAGTGGTGCGGTGATAGGCATCATTTCGTTTATGAAGGCACAAAAGTTGTTACGAAAGGGTCGACTAGCCATATTAGCACTCGTCACAGATAAACAGACTGAGGAAAAGAAGATAGAGGATATCCCCGTAGTTCGTGAGTTTCTCGAGGTGTTTCCGGAAGACCTTCCTGGATTACCGCCTCATCGTCAAGTTGAATTCCAGATTGAGTTGACTCCGGGAGCCGCTCCAATTGCGAGAGCACCGTACCGATTAGCTCCGAACGAACTGCAGGAATTATCCGCTCAACTACAAGAGTTGTTGGATAAAGGGTTCATCCGACCGAGTTCGTCGCCCTGGGGAGCGCCAGTTCTATTTGTGAAGAAGAAGGACGGTACATTTCGAATGTGCATTGACTATAGGGAACTGAACAAGGTTACTATCAAGAATAGATATCCGTTACCTCGTATCGATGATTTGTTTGATCAACTACAAGGATCAAGCTATTACTCTAAGATTGATCTGAGGTCTGGGTATCATCAGCTGAGAGTTCGAGAAGAGGACATCTCGAAGACTGCTTTCCGTACACGATATGGTCACTATGAATTTTTGGTCATGCCATTTGGGTTGACGAATGCACCAGCAGTATTCATGGACCTCATGAATCGCGTGTGCAAACCCTATCTTGATCAGTTTGTTATCGTCTTTATTGATGACATACTGATATACTCAAGGACCGAGGAAGAACATGAGAAGCACTTACGTTTAATCTTGGAATTACTTAGAAAGGAACAACTGTACGCAAAGTTTTCTAAGTGTGATTTCTGGATACGTGAGGTACAATTCTTGGGTCATATTGTCAACGAGAAGGGAATACATGTTGATCCTGCTAAGATTGAAGCGATAAAGAATTGGTCTGTTCCTAAGACACCGAGTGAGATACGACAATTCCTTGGATTAGCGGGATATTATCGACGATTCATTGAAGGATTCTCTAAGATTGCACAACCTCTCACAGCCTTGACTCACAAGGGAACGACGTACAAATGGGGTGAGAGTCAGGAATCTGCTTTTCAGTTGCTGAAACATAAATTGTGTAGCGCACCAATATTAGCGTTACCGGATGGTAGTGATGACTTCGTAGTCTACTGCGATGCGTCTATTCAAGGACTTGGATGTGTCTTGATGCAGCGGGATAAAGTGATAGCTTACGCCTCTAGACAATTGAAGATTCATGAGAAGAACTATACCACCCATGACTTGGAACTGGGTGCGGTAGTTTTTGCCTTAAAGATCTGGAGACATTACTTGTACGGTACCAAATGCACCATCTACACCGATCACAAGAGTCTTCAGCACATCTTTGAGCAAAAGGAGTTGAACATGAGGCAAAGACGCTGGGTGGAATTGTTAAACGACTATGATTGTGCTATTAAGTACCACCCGGGGAAAGCAAATGTAGTTGCTGATGCGTTGAGTAGAAAAGAGACTGCTAAACCTCGACGTGTGCGAGCTCTACAACTAACGATTAGTACGCAATTACCTGAACAAATCCGTGATGCTCAAACTGAAGCTCTGAAGGTAGAAAATATGAGTTTAGAAGGGTTGCGAGGTATGGAAAAACAATTGGAAGTAAAAGCGGATGGAATTCGTTACTTCATGGATAGACTATGGGTACCTCTACATGGAAATCTGAGAGATTTGGTCATGAGTGAGGCTCATAAGTCCAAGTATTCTATACATCCTGGATCTGACAAGATGTACCACGATTTGAAGGCGCACTATTGGTGGCCTAACATGAAAGCAGATGTAGCTACTTATGTGAGTAAGTGTCTGACCTGCTCGAAGGTTAAAGTGAGTATCAGAAACCATCTGGTCTACTACAACAACCCGAGATCCCTATGTGGAAGTGGGATCAGATATCAATGGATTTTATTACTAAGTTACCTCGTACTTCTACGGGTTGTGATACAATATGGGTTATCGTGGACCGATTGACAAAATCTGCTCATTTCCTAGCGATAAAGGAAACAGATAAGATGGAGAAATTAACTCGACTCTATTTGAAGGAGATCGTTTCGAGGCATGGAGTACCGATCTCAATTATTTCTGATCGCGATTCTCGTTTCACATCACACTTCTGGCAGTCGTTGCAGAAAGCTTTAGGTACGCGATTGGATATGAGTACTGCTTATCATCCACAGACTGATGGTCAAAGCGAGCGTACTATACAGACTTTGGAGGACATGTTACGTGCTTGTGTGATTGACTTCGGGAATAACTGGGAAGTTCACCTACCATTGGTGGAATTTTCTTACAACAACAGTTATCACACTAGCATAAAGGCAGCACCTTTTGAAGCTTTATATGGGAGAAAGTGTAGATCACCAGTTTGCTGGGCTGAAATTGGTGATAGTCAATTAACTGGTCCTGAGTTAGTACACGAGACAACTGAGAAGATTGTTCAGATAAGAAACCGCATGGCCGCACACGAGACAGACAGAAAAGCTATGCTGACAAACGACGAAAAACCTTTGGAATTTCAGACAGGTGACAAAGTTTTGTTGAAAGTCTCACCGTGGAAAGGCGTAGTTCGGTTTGGTAAACGAGGAAAGCTAAATCCGAGATACGTTGGACCATTTGAGATAGTGGAAAGAATTGGTCCAGTGGCTTATCGACTAGCCTTACCTGATTCATTGAGTGGAATCCATGATGTATTCCATGTTTCAAACCTAAAGAAATGTTTAACGGATGAAACGATGGTCGTACCACTGGAAGAAGTTCAAGTAGATGAACAATTACGTTTCATTGAGGAACCTGTCGAAGTGATGGATCGTGAGGTGAAAACGCTTAAGCAAAGCAAGATACCCATCGTCAAAGTTTGTTGGAACTCAAGACGTGGACCGGAATTCACGTGGGAACGTGAAGACCAAATGAAGCTTAAGTATCCTCAGCTATTTGAAAGGACGATGCCAGCCGGCGAAGGTATTGATTAAATTTCGGGATGAAATTTCTTTCAACATGGGGATGATGTGACAACTCATCCAAAACTCACACGATTTCGATTTCCTTGTGCCAATGCAGTAGACCAGTGATGGAACACTCACCATGTAACGCAATTTTCGGGACGAAAATTCTTTCAACATGGGGATAATGTGACATCCGGTAATTTTCCGTTACCAAACTCCGTTTGTTCCGTTAAGTCTTGCATACACGTGTCGTGCACACACACTAGTTGTCGTTGAACGTTGGTGACTTAACAATAATCAGTAATGTTAAATTGATGATAATTAAGTTAACAATGTGATTATTAAGTTATGCTTATGTGATTTAAATGTTAACTGTAATTTTATCGCGTAACGTGGAAACGTGTGTATTTACTTTGTAAATCTTGTAGCTTATAAAGATAATACCTATAATTGCTACTACTAGTTTATATGTTTATTATTCTAGTTAAAAACATCTTAAAAGGATGTTAAAAGTCTAATTTTATAAAAATACAAAGTGCAAGGGTTAAAAGGTAATTATGCAAAACTTAGTTGATTAAAACACAAAAACCAAACCCTAAGCACCCTCTTCGGCCGCGACTTCACCTTCAAACACACACACACTTCGATCATCGACCAAGAACAAGCAAATACCACGATTTGGGTTCGGATTCAAGCAATACATCAAGTTAGAAGCATCAAAGTTCCATTCTTTCTTCGAATTTAAGGGTAATTTCGTGTTCTTTGGATGTTTGTAGTTAGCCGAGGGTTTGGGGATCGAAATCTTCAATTGATGGTCGAATGATGCCTAATGGTTGATGTTAATGTGTTTGTTAGATAGATTACATGTTAATTAACGTCAAGTATGCAATAAAGGTTGGATTTTTACAAGTTTTATGGGATTTACATTAAGGCCGAAACCCTAGTTCGAATATTGCAATTGAAAGTCGATTTTTGGTTGTTTGTTGATGTTATTATGTTAGTTAGGTTAGATTGATGCTAGTTAACGTCGATTATGCAAGAAAGCTATGATTTTGGTACATTGTTCATAGGTTACTAATAATAGTAACTTTATTTTGCATGAATTGATGATTGGTTGATGTATGAATGTTATGGATGTGTTTGTGATGATGATTAGATGCTAGATGGTTGATATGAATGTTAGGAATTCAAGAATGCATGTTGTAGTTCATACCTTACTAAAGATAGTAACTTTTGGTGTTGGATGTTGAGGAATCATGATAATTAGGTGTTGTTGATCATGTTTAGATGTTGTCATAGTCTTGAATTGGTATATAATTGATGAATTCATGAATGTAGTGTGAGTTTGATGAATTTGGGATGAACTTTCCCAAAAGGGAAACTTTATTTGTGCAAATCTTTGAATTGGATGATTTGAGCATGTTTGGGATATTAGGATCATGCTAGTGTATTCATGGAATTTCTAAGGTAACTAAATGTGTTGTTTGTGTCGTATGAATGTTTAGTTGGATAGTTATCTGATTTGGCCTGTTTGTGGGAATTCATGGTAATGGGTCATATGGGTATGTTAGGACTATTGTTGGGTTGTATGTTGATCATGTATGATATGCTGTTGTGTTAGTGTTAACGAGTTATCACCTATAATGTCACCAACGGGTCAAACGGGTCAACTGGGTCAAATGTGTCTTGTCTTTCTTAAACTTGAGTTCCTTGGTTTGTAGAGCACTTAGGGTTTCGTGTTGATTTTGTATACACGTACTTATGTACTCTTGTGTTCTAGGTGACCTTTGAAGGTTGTCTTTTTCTTTCAAGTTAAGCTCTAGGTTAATTCTTGCGCGCATCAGGTGAGTTCTTGCCCCACTCATTTTACATCATCTCTTTTGGGGGAGATAGCATACTGTTGATCACAAACGCTTTTATTTATGAGTGTGTATAATATTGATATAGTGTTGTTTACCATGGAAAGTCCTCACACTTTCGGATTGTTAATATTGAATAGCGGGGAAATCTTGGGTAGTACTACTGGGTCTGACGAGCCCCACCTGTGCGACTCGAGGTCAAACGGGTGCAATTTTGTCCTAACACATATTCGTCACGACCTGGTAAGTCGTGACGGGAGGCAACAAACGTAACACAGTCAGCTTCGATCGCGAAATCACTATGATTAATATTTTTATGTTAATAGACTAGCTATCTATTGCAATACACTACTTATGCTCTGGAAACTATTGATTGGTTTATATTTTAACGCAAACTCTTGAACTCACCAACCATGTGTTGACTTGTTTAGTATGCTATTCTCAGGTTAAGTTGCCAGTTGCCTAGGAGCACGCACATCAGCATCGTTGAGTTGTCTACATTGTTTGTTTACACATTTGGATTTATTTTCCTATTAAACATTGGTGTTTGGGGCGCGTATGTTTTGCGCATTCTCTTTACATACTACTTGTTTTGAGTTTTCTAGTTTTAAAAACGCTTCCGCAGTATTTTAAACGTTAACTCTGGTTTTGTTTGTTAATCATATAGAGTCGTTCTTGGTAACTAATGACTGAGATCCTGGTATGTCACGCGCCTCGCGGTAAAACCCCGCTCGCGGATTTTGAGGGTGTGACAGCCGCCCAGGATTGAGTAAGGGGAACAATAAGAGGGAATGTAAGAAGTGTGGGAAGGTTCACATGGGTGAGTGTAGAGTGGGGATGAATCGGTGTTTTAAGTGTGGAGGCGAAGGCCACTATGCTAAAGAGTGCAGGGTACCGCGATGTTATCAATGTGGGGAGGTAGGCCACTCGGGCCGATATTGCAAGAAGGGTGGAGCAGGGAGCTCAGGGACCTAGACTATGGGCGAGAAAGGGAGAAGTGAGAGCACCAAAGCCAAGGCAAGGGCATTCAACATGACCCGAGAAGAAGCTAGAGTGGACCCTGAAGTAGTTTCAGGTATGTTTTTGGTAAACCAATTTTATGCTTCCGTGCTCTTCGATTCGGGTGCTAGTAGAAGTTTTGTATCTGCTACCTTTTTTCGTGAAATGCATGGTAAGAATAAGAAAATAGACGTGCCCTTCTATGTAGAGACAGTGATAGGAAAGTCTACCAAACTGACTGATGTGATAAACGATTGTCTCGTAGAGTTGGACGGTCATAAGTTTCCTGCTAGATTGTATGTGATGGCCCTAGGAGGTTTTGATGTGGTGTTAGGGATGGATTGGTTGGCGGCCTACGAAGCAAAGATCGTGTGCCGAAAGAAGACGATTTGTTTGACTACGCCCGATGGAAGTTTGGTTACGGTACATGGAGACAAGGAGTGCATTACTCCGCGAGTGATCTCGATGATCTTGACAGAGAAGTTTATGAGGGTGTGGTGCTTACTTGGCCTATGCAAAGGATGTGGATGCTGCCGTTCCTCAACTGTCAGGAGTGCCGGTAGTATGCAATTTCCCCGATGTGTTTCCAGAAGACCTACCAGGGTTACCACCTGACCGCGAGATCGAGTTCCAGATTGATCTAATACCAGGTGCCTAACCTGTTGCGAAGGTGCCGTATTATTTCGCTCCCTCTGAGATGAAGGAATTGATGACCCAGCTGCAAGAGTTGTTAGGTAAGGGGTTCATCCGACCGAGTATCTCACCCTAGGGTGCTCTGGTCTTGTTTGTAAAGAAGAAAGACGATAGCATGAGGATGTGCATCAACTACCATGAGTTGAACAAGTTGACGGTGAAGAACCGGTACCCACTTCCGAGGATTGATGACTTGTTTGATCAGCTCCAAGGCGCCAGCGGTTCTCAAGGATAGATCTCCGATCTAGTTATCATCAGCTAAAAGTTAAAGAACAGGATATCCCGAAGACTGCGTTTCAAACACGATATGGGCATTACGAATTCCTCGTTATGTCTTTCGGTTTAACCAACGCGCCAGCTGCTTTTATGGATTTGATGAATCAGGTGTGTCGGCCGATGTTGGATAAATCAGTGATTCTGTTTATCGATGATATCCTGATTTATTCAAAGAGTGAAGAAGAGCATGCCGGTCACATTCGCGAGGTATTGGAGACGCTTAGAAAAGAGAAGCTGTATGCTAAGTTCTCCAAATGCGTGTTCTGGTTGCGGAAAGTTTAGTTTTTGGGTCATATGGTTAATTCTGAAGGGATTATGGTGGACCCGGCAAAGGTGGAGTCGGTAATGCAATGGAAGACTCCAAAGACGCCATTTGAGATCTGCAGTTTCTTGGGTTTGGCGGGCTACTACAGAAGGTTCATCCAAGACTTCTCCAAGATAGCTTCACCATTGACCAAATTGACCCGTAAGAATATGAAGTTCGTATGGGGTCAAGAGCAGGAGAATGCTTTCGAAGAGTTAAAGACAAGATTGACTCAAGCTCTTCTCTTGACATTACCCTAAGGGAATGAAAACTTGGTGGTCTATTCAGATGCTTCTTATTCAGGATTAGGTTGCGTGTTGATGCAACGGGGAAGGGTTATAGCCTATGCGTCTCGACAGTTGAAGATCCATGAGGCTAACTACCCTACTCATGACTTGGAGTTGGCGGCTGTGGTCTTTGCATTGAAGATTTGGAGGCACTACCTGTACGGAACGAAGTGCACCATATTCACTGATCACAAAAGTTTGAAGTACTTCTTCGAGCAGAAGGATCTCACCATGAGGCAGAGTAGATGGTTAGAGTTGATCAAAGACTATGATTGTGAGATCCATTACCATCCGGGCAAGGCCAATGTGGTGGCGGATGCCTTTAGCCAAAAAGAGAAACCCGAGCCTATTCGGGTGAAAGCTTATCAGTTGGTTATAACCTTCGATATGATGAAGCAGATTAAGGAATTTTAGGATGAAGCGCTGAAAGAAGATCAGATTGACTCCGAAAGGATGAAAGGTCTAGTTACCGAGCTGGGGGAGAACACTCTTGGTGTCCGGACTCGATCGGGGCGAATGTGGATTCCCCGTTATGGGGGTCTGCATAAGGAGATCATGGATGAGGCTCACAAGACTCGATACTCAATTCATCCCGATTCTATAAAGATGTATCATGATATGAAGAAAGATTACTGGTGGCCGAGAATGAAGCGCGATGTGGCGGGGTATGTGAGTAAGTGCCTTACATGTTTACAAGTGAAGGCGGAGCACCAGAAGCCATACGAGGAAGATCCAACCCTTGGATATACCTGAGTGGAAATGGGAGCACATCACCATAGACTTCATTACGAAGTTACCGCGTACGGCAAGGGGATACGATGCCATATGGGTGATAGTTGATCGTCTGACGAAGAGTGTTCACTTTCTACCGATCCGCTAGACGTATTCATCTGATAGGTTGGCAGCTGAGAGGTTGGCAGATCTGTTCATTAAAGAGATAGTGACTAGTCATGGTGTACCGGTGTCCATCATGTCTAACCGTGACACTCAGTTTACTTCTAAGTTTTGGAAAAAATTTCATGATGCGATGGGGGCGAGGTTACATATCAGTACGGCTTACCATCCTCAGACAGACGGTCAGTCAGAGAGGATGATTCAGACGCTGGAGGATATGCTACAAGCATGCATCATTGATTTCGGAGGAAGTTGGGACGACCACTTACCGTTAGCCGAATTCTCATATAACAATAGTTATCATGCCACCATTGGTATGCCTCCATATGAGATGCTATATGGTAGGAAGTGTAGAATGCCTGTATGTAGGGGTGACATTGGGCAGAAGGAGATAGGGAGCATTAAGGTGATCGAGGCTACGACAGAAAAGTTGGAAAAGATTAAGGCCTTTATGAAGGCGGCAAAAGATAGACAGAAGTCGTACGCCGATAAGAGACGTAGACGAATTAAACTCAAGGTGGGTGATAGAGTCATGCTGAAGATCTCGCCTTGGAAAGGGATCATCCGGTTTAGGAAGCAGGGAAAGTTAAGTCCGAGGTACATAGGGCTCTTCCGAATCATTGCCCGAGTAGGAGAGGTGGCTTATCGACTAGAGTTACCCGATGAGTTAAGTGGGATTAATCCGACATTCCATGTATCCCACCTAAGAAAGTGCTTAGCCGATGAAGATATGATCGTGCCACTGGAGGATATCGAGGTGGATGAATGGCTCAATTATGTGGAGCAGCCAGTGGCCATCATTGACAGAAAAAAGAAGAGGCTAAGGAATAAAGTGGTTCCACTTGTGCGAATACAGTGGAGACACAGGAAGGGGTCCGAGTTTACGTGGGAGACTGAGGAAGAGATGAGACAACATTACCCACAACTGTTCGAGGAGTGACAGGTTTCGAGGACGAAACCTATATAACGGGGGTGGACTTGTAACACCCGGAAAATTTTAGCATGAAGAAAAGAAAAGAAAGAAAGGGAGAAAAAGAGAATTATTGTAAAACAAGGGGTTAAAAGCAGGAAAGGGCCAAACTTGCCCATAATGGGTTCAAAAAGGTGTTAGGGCCTCCCATACTCCTCTCTCTCATCCAAGAAAATCTCGGCTGAAGCAAGGAGCAGAAGTTTCACCCGGTTTTAGTGAGAGAAAGTCTTTAAAGTAAGATTATATGGTGTTCTTCTCGGTTTCAGTTGAGTTTTCAGCTTTTGGGCCGATTCTTTAGTGTTTCTATGTGTTTGGTTGTGTGTTTTCGTGTGTTTAGGTGTTAGAACTCCAGGTTGCTCTTGGGTTTGGAGGAGTTTTACTCGAAAGCAGTAGAGGTGAGTTTTAGATCCTTTTTTTAATGTTTTTTTGCTTATTTGGGGCTGGTATGCATATTTAACTGATGTTTTCGAGGCAAATTATGGTTTTGCATGTATGGTACGGTTGTTTATGATGATATAGTTATGTTATGTGATTCTCATGATGATCGTATAATGTTTAAGAAGTTCTAAGTGTGAGACTGATAGATCTAAGCTAAGTTCATGTTAAGATGATGTTTGGGACTGGAAAATTTCATAAGTTGCATCACAGGTATTGGACGTGTTCATCCGCATTTACTAAGTGATCATCCGCATTTGCTAAGTATTCATCTGCATTTACTAAGTGTTCGTCCGCATTTGCTAAGTGTTCATCCGCATTCGTTTATGCTCATCCACATTTGTTCTACCAGCATTTCTTTGGACATTTAGAATATTTTCTGAGGACTTTCATCCGCATTTGCTACAGTTCAGTCGCATATGTTTATGCTCATCCGCATTTGTTCTAACAACATTTCTTTGGACACTTAGAATATTTTCTGAGGACTTTCATCCGCATTTGCTACAGATTCATCCGCATTTGCTACAATTCATCTGCATTTGTTTATGCTCATCTGCATTTGTTCATCCGTATTTCTTTGAGGACTTAGAATTATTCTAAATTTTGGGAATAGTATTTAAGTGTTAAGTACTGATGAATAAGGAAAGATTATGCTTGTTTAATGTTTCTAATGTTTGATTCTCTTCTTATGGGCTGCTTGTTATGGATAGTTATTATTATACTTCATGGTATATGATTATTAAAACAATGAATATTTTAAAAGTATTATTCATAACCAAGTAGACACAAAGAAATAAAAGAAGACAATGTAACCTAATGATTTTTACCCCCGGGCCCTTATGATGAATGAAAAGCCTTACAAGCACAATGAATGGAGGTGCACGACCTTGTTGTCGTTAGCACAACTAATGTGTGGCTGTTTTAGCCTATGAGGATGCACATCTGGGGTCTAATCCTTGTGATTGACCAAAGTATGATAAATGGGACCCGTATTCATGAGCAGGCTTCGTGCTTAGCAGTGTGGGTCAACTGTCGATAGGTTAGCTACCATGATAAACGTTTGCCGACAGGGGTTCGGCATTTGTTGCTAACCAACAATGTAGGCTCTTGCTTTGTGCAATCCTAGTTAATGAAAGAGAAAGATAATGAAAGAAAGAAAGATAAAGAATCTCTTAATGATTGATTATGTATAATGATGAATGATCACCAAGTGAAGTTTACAAAAGTATATTTTTTTTCTATATTATAAACTAGAACTCACTCAGCAACACTGACTTTTTATATGCGTATCAGTTGGCAGGTAATGGTGTTGCTGGGGATGGCACGAGGTTGAAGCTACCTGGCAAATAAAGACTGGCATCGATGGCACGCTAAAAAGTTAATTTTGTTTTGAAATGCAACTAGATGTTCTTTTTGTAACTTGCAACAACAATGTATTTCTTGGCAAAAGTAATGGTTAATGAATGCTCTAGTTTTTGTTAAATTATTCCGCTGCAAAGTTCTCTTGTTTTGATGAATTTGAATGTGTTTTAATATGAAAAGTGCTATGAATGACCAACTGTAGGGTTTCCGGGAACGAGGCCTTACATGTAATCTTTTGGAAAACGAACATCCCAACCAGTCTACGCCCTAATAGGCTATTGGATCCATGCCATATGCTTTTGGTAGTATAATCCTCCGTGCAAGGGTTACTTTTATATAGCGAAGTATGCAATTGACAGCTTCCATGTGCACATGTCGTGAATCTAAAACAAACTAACTAAGGATATATGTGAAGTATGCAAGATCTGTTCTAGTGGCTTGGAGGTACAATAGTCTCTCAATCAAACGACGGTATTGATTCGCATCTACATATATTAAGACCGCTACAAAAAATCCGTTGGAAGTGAACATAAACATGGAGTAGCCAGCCTTTGATTGTGTGTAGCCAATGTCATATAGTGTAATGGTGAATTTTTGATAACAATTTCAAAAGCCTGCTTTAGGCCATAAAGTGACTTTCTAAGTCGACAAAGTTGAGTTTGTTCTTTCTTAGAAAATCCTTAGGGAATTTTCATGTAAACTTCTTCATGTTGATCTCAATGTAAAAATTTGTTATTTATGTCTAATTAGTGTATTATATAGTCCCTTTTGACGACCACAACAAGGCGGGTTCATATGTTAATGGGTTTGGAAAGCGAGGCAATGGTATCATGGAAGTCGATATCTTCAATTCGAGTGAAACTCTTCGCGACAAGCTGAGCTTTGTATCTCTCTATGTCTTCGTTTGGGTTTTATTTTATTTTATAAACCCATTGTGAGTCGATTGCTTGTTTTTCGTTTGGAAGATGTTCAAGAGTCCATGTCCCATTTTTCTTGAGTACTTGTATCTTATTCTTCATAGCCTGTTTCCACTTCTCATCTTGATTCATGGAAACTTTTTGGCTCATTATTATTAATAATGGCCATTAAAAAGCTTTATGTGAGTTAGATAATTCATTATACGAAATATAATTTGAGTGGGAATGTATCGTGGAGGAAGGCTGGTTTGGTGTGGGGTGATCATTGTCTATGGATGGTGGTAGCCTAACTTTGTAGTTATTAAGGTGCTTTGGTGAAGCTCTAACTCTCTTTTCTCTTGGCTGTTTATTATTATCATAATTTAAATAACTTGTATCTGATTCTTCTTGGTTCTCATAGCTTGTTTCTAGACCTTGTGAAGATGACAAGTAAATGGCCTCTTGAGTTATGTTTTCCTTAGTAAGGATTGATTCTTGTTGTGCAATTGGCTCTTGTTCTAAAGGAACATCTTCCGTTACTTTGTCTTGGTTGGTCGAGGCAAGACTGAATTCATCCTCTATGTTGGGTATCCATTCGTCTACATTGTCAAGGATGTCGTGGTTTTGCATTTTTTATTTTAACCTTGCAAAGAGGAACTGATCTTCTACAAATCTAACATCTCATATGGTGACTGTTTTTTTGTGTTCTATATCAAAATTTTGTAGCCTTTAGTGCCTTGAGAATAACCTAAAAACACTTTGAGCCTCCCCCTTAATGCAAACTTTTCTCCCCTTGTCTCTATACTTCGGTAGTAAACCAAACAACCTAGCACCCTTATATGGTTGTAGTCTGCATTTCTTCTAATAATCTCATAGGGTGTTTTATTCCCGATAGCTTTCGATAGAAAGCTAGTTATTATATATGTTGTGGTTTGAATGCATTCTCCCTAAAATATTTTTGGGAGACTTGCTTGAAACATGAGAGCATGGGCCTTTTTGAATAGGTGACAATGCTTTCGTTGCACCAGTCCATTTTCTTAAGGAGTGTGTGGACATGTGGTATCTAGCAAGATACATTCTTTAGCATAGAAGGACATCATGCTATTAGAAATGAATTCTCCTCTGTTTTCGCATCGTATCCAAGTCTTTGAAGCATCCATCATGGTTATGTCTGTCCTTCCTATAATGCAAACGATGAGCGAGATTGCCCATGTTCATGCGCCTATTTTAAACCTGTACGCCCTTTTGCTTTTGCTAATTGTATCCGCCTTCTTAACAGAATCCTGTAGAGGTTTTGAAAGGCTTCGGACTTGGTTTGAAATTTTTTGTTCCTGCTATGTTTCTTAGCTGCATGTCTTTAGCGGCCAACCTATAAGCTTCTCCTAAGATTTGAGTTGGTTTCATGGACAACACTTGGGTTCTTATGGTGAAAAAATCAGCATCAAGTCTCATGAGAAACTCACAAAGACGTTGCTTTTCTCTGAATTCTCCCATCTTCTTACTTGGCATAAGTTTCCACATGTACGACGTGGAGTGGGTGAGGGTCATTAGATTTCATCTCATAGTGCTCGAAGTCTTGTGTAGTATGCTAAAACTAAGGATCCTTCTTGTCGACTGATAGGAAGGGTTTGTTGAGGTCATAGGCTCGTTGTGACAACCCTAAAATCCGACCTGTTTTGAAGATCTGTACATTATAAGGAAACTATTGGAAACAAACAAAGCAAAGCACGTAAACGAGCATATAAGACCCAATAAGAGGTTTAGAATATTTGAAGCCCGGTTCAGTTATTCTAAGCTCAAGCGATAATAGGCAAACTTAATAAATCATAACTTGAATTATTATTATCTTTCAAATAAACATTTAGACTGATAAACGATTAACCGAAAAATACAATAAAAAACGATAGAATCATGTTAAACATGCGCGGGTCAGTATAATCGGTTCAAAGGACTTTGACTCATGGATTATCTCGTAAAGTATACCAAATACTAGATTTTTCGTATTGGTAGTTTTGAAATAATAATATTAACGTTTATCATAAATAAATGCTTATAAATAATCAAGCGCGTTATGTACATGAGATTAACGTGTTTCGACTCGATTAATCACTCGTCACGCAATTCTAACAAAATAAATATCACAATGATATTCAATATTATTCTAAACATACATCATAAAATAAAATTCGAAACGTGATGCGAAACGAACTCAAACACGATACGAACTGACATAGTAGGAGACCAAGCCACCAAACCCTACCTATAAATTCCTCACTTTCTTCATTTACCTCATTTGGAAACCCTAGAATGTGGGCCCCCCATCCAACTTCACCGGAGCTGGACCTCCACAGTGGCGTTTCGACAACACACGACAGTGCCGGTGGGAATTCCGGTGAGTGATAGCACCTCTTGACACCCCTCAACTCTCTAAACATGATGGTGGAGTTAATTTCCTTCAATTCACATCATAAGTGGAACAAAATAAGTAAGAAGGTGGAGGCCGTGAGAATGGCGGTGGTTTTAGGTTTCCAGGGTGGTTAAGTGTTATGGTGATGGTGGTGGTTATATTGCTTTGCTATTGGGGGTGTCGACTGTGGTATCTCTTGGTCTAGAGGTCGACGGTGTATCTGAGAGGGTTAGGTTCATGATGGTAGTGGTGTTGATTAGTTTTGGTGGTGATAATGGTGATTGTGGTAACATGGAGGCCATTTGTGTCACATCCTGGCGGAAGCGTGAAATGCTTGGGTATGACTTTTCGGTCCAAAACACATTGATTATAATAACATGCAATCACAACAATTTAACTAAACATAATTCTTCCATTAGTCATATATTTGTAGGATTACATTATACAAAATTTAGTCTAATAATTAGACTTTTACATTACTAATCCTAATTCAAAGTACACGTCTTTATCATTTCATTTATTCTTAAGCTAGTAGTGGACATGAACATCCACGAAGAGGCTGAAGTCTGATGGATCAATAACCACCCATATGCATAGCTTCCCTATATAGCCGTGCCAATCACTGAACATGTTGAACGTGTACACGAAATTATAAAAAATTCTAATTTCCTGAAAAAGCATACTCAAACAGTCAATATAAAGTTGGTGAGAACATATATTTATTCAATAATTCATTTTAATTGATGCAATACAATTAAACTCACAACCAAACCTACTAACATAACAAATGATTCATAATTGTCACATACAAATAACAGAATCAAATAATATAACTTCACAGTCCTCATCCTGCAGATGCAGGCTAACATATTCCTAAGTAGCCTTACCTATATTATTTGACGGTTCCTCATCCGAATTAATGGTTGTGTCAATATGACAGTAATATATCAAAACTTTCAAATTTTGCATCAATTTCAATAACAAATAGGATGTTTTCCCCCCAAAAATTTATAAATCAAAAAGAGGCCATGTTACTCAACTTATTTCCAGCAGCAAGTCAAATATTTCCTATAAAATAATTATTTGTTAGAAACAAATCTTATTTCTTTAAAATTTTCAGCATTTATATCATTAATCAAATCAAAATTTCTAAACAGTAGCTACGGTTGTCCAAAAATTACCAAATTTTACAAACAATAATGCTCCAAAATCCAGATTATTACATAATAATTTCAATCAGTATTTATTTACAGGTAATTTCCTAGAATTTTTACAAGTTTCACTTTAAATGGAAGAAATAGCTACATATCTCTAAAAATTCTAAAATCTATAAAAATGTCTTAATCAGTTTATCATATTTTATGCCAAATTTCTATGATTTTACCTACTGTTTTGTTATTATTTTTATTTTTCTTCTTATTATTCATTCTAGCATATGTAACTTTACTATACTAGTGAATTAATTCATAAAATTTATTCTGTAATTCCAATATAATATAAGGGTCATCATATAAATTTTCTAGATTTTTATTGAGTTTAGATCTTCTGTTTGGTAATTTTCTTCTATTTCCTTGAATTAATCATATAAATTAATATATCTTATATAATTATTCCATAATTTCCAGATTATTATTTACAATATTTTCTAATAAATTTCTAAATTTTATTACCACAATCACAGTCATTTAATTATTTAATCTGACTTATCATGAAATAACACATGTTTCAACCCTTTAAATCTTTTATTTTTGTTTAAATCCTTGGTTTTTATAAAATCCTCAAATTTTCTGTTTTTAAATCTTTTTTTACTGATTTTTGATGGAAAATCAAGTGTTCATGAGGTTTTGTAAATAACCTTGGTGGTTTAACTTAAAGGGTTGATTATATATGTCGATTAAACACATATCTAACTTTTTAACTTGTTAATCATAGGTTTTGAGAATCAAACCTTGTGTGAAATAAAAGAGAGCTTAGAGGATTGCTTCTAGGGTTCTTGTAGAATCACTTGATGAGGTTGCTTTAATCTTGAGGAATGATCACTAGATGAACATGGTTGATGAAGATGAGATGCTCAAGGTGTTGATGTTTGGAGGATGTTGAGGCCAAGATAGAGACCAAGAGATTGTGGAACGATGGTTTGGGTTGTATGAAAACCAAGAGAGAGTGAACCGAGAGAGGTGACGGTGGTTTGCGTATGAGATGGTGATGGTGGTTGTTATGGTGGTCTTCGGCCGAGGGGTTCATGGTGGGAGGGGAGGTCATCATTAGATCTCAACTAGACTTGTGAGTTGGTGGTTTTAGAGTCATAAAGTGGAAATTTAGATGCTCGGTGTCAAGCTTTAGGAAGTGGTTAGTGTAAGGATTGCTAGGTGTCACCATTTGGTGTTAATGACACTCTTAGTAGTTAAGTTTAGGTTAGTTGGTTAATTAATTACTAATCTAGGTTAGTTATCATTCTAATGAACCGATTACTAGTGTTAAGTTTGTGTTTTACTTTAGTGTTCAAGTGTTTAGGATTAGTTTGGTTTTGGTCTTTAATATAAAGTTTCTAGATGTTAATTTGTTTGGAAATGTTGATTAAGTTTCAAATCTTAATTCATTACATATAGATGAAAACATCTATCATTCAAGTAACTAATCATATATTCCTATGATTTGCTAACACACACACCTATAGTTCAATAATCACAAAGTTCACAAGAGTTGTATACATGCACACGTAAACGTTTATGCTTGCATGCATGTTCACGTACCACAAGTGCATGTTCAATTAAGCATGAAAAACTCATATAAAGGTAATCAAATAAAATCACCTTAACAATCTCTAATAAGATATATAAGTATATATTATCAATTTATAATAGTTCTTAAAATGTTAGTTTACCTAAGCTTGGCTTTAGGGTTGCCACATTCTCCCCTTGTAAAAAGAATTTCGTCCTGAAATTCATTGGTTGGTATTCTCAGATGTTGTGGAGGATTTATTTTTGTAGTTACCCTTTTCATTCAATTTAACCTCAAATAGATGGGGGTATTTTCTTTTGATTTCATCTTTACAGGATCGGTTAAGGGTGCTTAAGTTTGCAATTAGCTTCACAGGAGGAGAGAACTTTAGATCACTTAACAATTCAAATAGGGAACTGGTAACTATTTAGAAGATACTAAACCAAATGGACAACTCAACCAGGTCCACAAGAACATGTGGATGTCTTGCACCAATTCCCCAGCTCACCTAGTTAAGAGGGTGATGCTACCAAAAAGGGGGAGAAAGTCTTGATAGCCATAAAACCTAAGAGTTTTTTCTAGAGTATGGACATTAAGGATTCACCACCCTCTCTTGAACTTGTCCATACTCAGTAACCTCCTCATGACAGTGATCTATTTTAGTTTCAGCGATTGATGTTGGCCATTTGGTGAAGCTTATCAGTGAAGAAAGGAAGAAGAAAGTGAGTTTGGGGTGAAATTAGGTTAAAGATTGTGAGAGTAGAGAGAAGAAATGGAACCGTTGAGAAGATATATGCAGTGGATTTGAGACAAAGTTAGAACAAAAAGATAAACTTTGAAATCCGCAAGTGGGTCCCACTTCTGAAAAAGCGCCCAAAAGTTAGTTTTCTTGGAAGTTGAAAATTTTCCGAATGTATTTTTTGCTTCGGAAGATATTTCAAAGAGTTGTGAAAATTTGGGTTCGGAAGGAATATACTTAAAGAAATTTCTTCCGACAAAAAATTTGCTTCAAAAGAACTAAGTCTGAGAAAATTATTATCCATAGATAATAAATCTTCCGAGACGAAATTGCTTTCGGAAGATATGTGTTCTTTGAATGCATTTAAGTACTTTTAGGCACATTTAAGCTTCGGAAGATATTCTAAGAATTTCTTCCGAAGGTAATCTCTTATGAGTAGTTAAATGATTTAAAGACATGAATTTCTTCTTAAGGTAATTTGAGTTCTTCCAAGACAAAATAATAAATTTTCACAAATCTAAGGAGTATCTAAAAAAATTGATTTACTTTCAAAGAGAACTGGGCTTATGAAGGTGACAATATAGAAAACTTAGGACACACAATTTTTAGAAATAATGTTGATTAAGTGTTTAACGAAAAATCTATTCAAAGTTAATCATCCCAATAGCTGATATAAGATATTTAAACCTCTGTTCATCAAAAGCTTTAGCGAACAGATTAGCATATTGTTCATTTGTGTTAACCTTGATTAGTTTGATTAATCCTTTTTCAAAATTATCTCTAATCAAATGATACCTGATGTTGATGTGTTTGGTCCTAGAGTGCTGCACAGGATTCTTTGTAATAGAGATAGCACTGTTGCTGTCTATGTGGATAGGAGTCTCCTTGAAATTAAATCATAGTCCAACATCTGATTCTGAATCCAAAGCACTTGAGCACAGCAGCTTGCAGCAGCAATATATTCAGCTTCAGCAGATGATGCAGACACACAGGATTGCTTCTTGCATTGCCAAGAGACTATCCTTCCATCAAAGAATTGACATCCCCCTGATGTAGACTTTGCAGTCATGTTGCAGCCACCATAGTCACTATCTGTATAAGCATACATATTAAATTCTAAATTCTTTGGATACCAAAGGCCTAGTTTAGGAGCACATTTGAGGTATCTGAGAATTCTTTTCACAGTAACTAGGTGTGAGATCTTGGGGTTGGCTTGATATCTTGTGCATATGCATGTGGCAAACATAATATCAGGCCTGCTAGCAGTAAGGTACATAAGAGACCCATCATAGCCCTGTAGAGATGTTTATCAACATACTCCCCCTCAAGATCAGGACCAAGGGAGTGGTTTCTGGCTATGGGTGTCTTTGCAACCTTACAATCAGTCATCTTGAATCTTCTAAGTATGTCTTGTACATACTTTGACTGACTAATGAAGATGCCATTTTCAACCTGCTTCACTTGAATTCCTAGAAAGAAGTTGAGTTCCCCCATGACACTCATTTCAAATTTATCCTTCATCAGCTTCTCAAAGTCTTTGCAGAGCTTTGGATTAGTTTAACCAAAGATGATGTCATCTACATATATCTGAACTAGGATTATGTCATTTCCTATTTCTTTGATGAAGAGAGTCCCATCAATAGTACCTCTTTTGTATCCATGTTGACAAAGATACTTTGATAGTGTCTCATACCACTTTCTTGGAGCCTGATGCAGTCAATATAGAGCTTTATCAAGCTTGCAGGCATAATCAGGATGATCTGGATCTGCAAAGCCAGGTGGTTGTTTGACATAAACTTCTTCATCTATCACCCCATAGAGAAAGGCACGCTTTACATCAAGCTGGTAGACCTTAAAATCCTTGGATGCAGCATAAGCCAGGAATATTCTTACAGCTTCAAGTCTTGCTACAGGAGCAAAGGCATCAGTGTAGTCAATTCCTTCTTCTTGAGTGTACCCCTGGATAACCAGTCTAGCCTTGTTCTTGATGACAATCCCTCTATCATCAGTCTTGTTCCTGAATACCCATTTGGTTCCTATGACACTTTTCCCTTGAGGAAGAGGACATAAGTTTCACACCTTTTGTCTTCTAATTTGAAGCAACTCTTCTTGCATTGCCTCAATCCAGCTTCCATCCTTCAATGCCTCATCAACTTTCTTCGGCTCAATCTTGGATAAGAAACAAGAATGCAGACAAACATTGCTCTCATGTGTTTGTCCTCTTGTTCTCACCCCTGTGTCAACATTTCCAATGATGTTTGTGGTGGGGTGTGACTTGTGGATCCTAAGTTGAGGGATCACAGCAAGTTGATTTGAGAGATCTAAGTTAGAGAAATTTAGATCTGGCAAAGAAGTGCTACCCACCACATCAACACACTTATCAAGAGAAGCTTGATCCAATGATTGTGTTATATCATTAATGTTGTATTCTATGGAGTGGTTATCAGCATCAAACAATTCCTGATCACTGTCACCACCTCCATCTCCTTCTGCATTTGATGTTCTTTCACCTAGATTTGGGGCCTCTGAGCTGGAACTTGAAGGCATCTCAGATGAATCAGCAGTATTTTCCATGCTTGTGCTGATAGAAGCTTCACTTGCAGGGTTAGTTACCACTGGAGCTGAAGTAGTATTCTTGTTTGGTCTTCTCAGCTCAAATCTTGGGTCAGGATCACCTGTTGATATATTTTCTGTAGATCCTGAAACATTCTCACAAGACTTGTTAAAATAGTTGGTAACTAAATCAAGATCAAACAGCCAATCCAGACCAGAACCTTTAACACTGGGAGTGTTTTCATTGAAGGTCACATTGGCTGACTCCTTAATTACTTTAGTTCTGAGGTTGTATACTCTATAAGCCTTAGCTTGAGAAGAGTATCCAACAAAGTGTCCATCATCTGATTTCTCAGCAAACTTGGCTACTTGATCTCTGGTATTCAAGATGGTGCATAGACATCCAAATGACCTGAGGAAACCAATGAATGGTCTCCTTTTGTGCCATAGCTCATAATGAGTCTTACCATGAGTCTTAACTACTAAAACTCTGTTCTGCATATAGCAGGCTGTGTTGACAGCCTCTGCCCAGAAGGTGATAGGTAGTTTAGAGTCAGACAACATGGTTTTAGCAGCCTCAATAAGTGTCCTGTTTCTCCTCTCAGTAACATTATTTTGCTGAGGAGTCCTGGGAGCACTATATTGTCTTGAAATACCCTATTCATCACAAAATGTATCAAGGATTTGGTTTTTAAATTCTGTTCCCTAATCACATCTTATGGTTTTGACCTTGTGATCATATTGATTCTCAATTTTCAGAATGAAGTTCTTCAAGATCTCAAGAGTCTCATCCTTAGTTCTAAGGAAGAAGACCCAAGTGAATCTTGTGAAGTCATCTGTGATTACTAAACAATAAGAGGTCCCTCCTAGACTCATTACACTGGTGGGGCCAAACAGATCCATATGTAACAAGTGTAGGGGAGTAGTGATGGAGTTGGTTTCCTTTGGCTTGTGAGACACTTTGTGCTGCTTCCCTTTCAGGCATGCAACACAATGGTCATCACTTGTAAACTCTTTCTTTGGCATTCCAGTTACCAAATAATTTTTAATTAATTTATTCATGTTTTTGTAGTTTACATGGCATATTCTTTTATACCAGAGGAAAGACTCATCACTATTTGCTTTAGATAGAAAGCAAGACACTTCTCTGGAGGGAGTTGTTTCTTACAGATGCATATTGTACATGTTTTCTTTCCTTGGGGCTCTGAGCAGGATATACTCTTGAGGAATAACCACCCCAGGCTTGAGAACAATGCACTCATGCTCAGTGAAGAGCATGTGATGTTTTTGGTCACAAAATTGGGACACACTCAAAAGATTGTATCCAAGCTCTTTGACAAAGTTTACCTTCTCAATGCTGAGCTTATAATTTGAGACCATGCCCCTGCCAGTGATGTAACCTCCTGCATCTCCTCCAAAAGTAACTGGCCCTCTATCAAACTTCTCAAAGTTTTAAAGCATGGAGCCATTGCCTGTCATGTGTCTTGAGCAGTCGCTATCAATGATCCATACATTTCTGTTGGTTTTCAGCTGCCCCTGCACAAAAAGAGATGATTTAGTTACATTTGGGAACCCAAGCCTCATTGGTCTTGGGCTTTTCAAAGTGAATAGAAGACAATGAAACAGTAAGTGATCTTATGTTCAGGCTTTGAGGATCATTTGCTATTGCTGATGATGAACTGTCAGTCAGATGGTCTTCCTTCATCTTCCACACCACCTTCAGAAGTTTGGGCTTGACCTTCAAAGCTTCGGAAGTTTTAACAACTTCAAAAGATTTGGAGACTGGGCCTTCGGAAGATCTAGCTTTCACTGCAGCTGGCTTTGGTGCTTCGGAAGTATTCCTTCTTCCGAGACCATTTTTCCTTCCGAAGGAAATTTATCACCTGTTTTCCTTTTCACTTTGGAGCTTTCCAAAGCTAGTTTTTCCTTCTTCTTCCCAGAATCTTTCTCTTTGATCATATGGATAGTGCTTTTGGGATTGTAGATACAATCCTTAGCCAGATGAGAAGTACTACCACACATGATGCAGTCTATTTGCTTTCTTCTGGGAGTCTTCTTTTGAGAGCAAGACTGAGCTTGAACACTTTCTTTCTCCAGCTTCTTCTTCACAGATGATGCAACAAGCTTCTTAGAGAGAGATTTGCTCTTGGAGGAGGATGGTTCAGACTATGTAGCAGTGGTACACAGCAATTCAGTCTTCTCTTTGCTGGAATGAGTTGGAACTGTATTAAAACTCCTGGTACTAGAGTTTGTAGTTGATTCCTCAGCCTTTACCACTTCAAACCCTGCAGAGATAAACACTTGTTTCTGCAAAAGTGGCCTTGATCTCTTGAGCCTTCTTTGATCTTCTCTTTGCTCTTCTGATCAAGTTCTTCCTCTTTGTCTTTGTCATACCAGCCTTCTTACTCTCTTTTAGGAGCATGATGACCCTTTTTGGATTGACTCTCTTAACTCATTTCAGAGTCATCCCTCACCATCTCCTCTTCATCCTCTTCAACACTAAGGTCTATGAAGGGAAGCTCATCTTCACTAGTTCCACACCTTGGAGATCTTACAGATAATAGAATGTGTGGAGGAGCTATCTCAGTAGATCCCAGTCCCTGCTTATTCTGATAACAGACTTTTGCATGCAGAGATGAGGATATGATGTTCTTGAAGGTCTTTTCTTTAAGAACACATTTTTCAGCCCGACCTTTGCTGATCACAAGCTCCGCCTGGCCTTCAGTTAACTTGGTAATGAGATCTTTAATTTGAGTCCTGTAATTTGTTTGCTCAAGTTTAAGAGTTGAAATTGTTTTCTCTAGATCTTCTATCTTAAGTTTATAGTCATTTTCAGCTCTTTTAAAATCAGATTTTAGGATATTCAAGGACTCAATATCAGATCTCATTTCCAAGTTGTAGGACCTGTATCTATTCACTTTAGTAATACATTCAGGAGAGCAAAGATGTTCTAGTACCTTAGCCTCATCATGGTCAGCCATGAGTTCTTGATTTGGTGAAGCATCTTCAGCCTGAAAGCTCCAGTCAAAGCCTCCTTCTTCAACAGTAACAACAGCTTGCTGTCTTGGCTTCTCATTCTGGTGCCCTCCCTCAGTGTAGTTTGGCCTGGATGATGCTTGGCCACCATTTGACTTAGGTGCCTTGCATTCTCTGGGAAAGTGACCCATCTGGTTACAGTTGTAACACTTCACTTTGCTCTTGTCCAGTCCAAACTTGTCACTGGCAGCATTGCTAGGAAACCTTCTCCCTGTCCTCTTGTAGAACTTCTGGGCTCTGTGAGTGAGAAGAGCCATCAGCTGGACTATCTCCATGTATTCCAGATCATCTGGATGGATACAATCCAGGTCTTTAAGAGTGAAAAGAAAGTTTCATGAACTTTCGTCAGTAGAGACAAAGGCTTGAGAGGTGCTTGTCTCTTGGAATGGACTTCCTTGGATGTAGCACTCTCTGGGTGTCTCTGGGAAGGTGATGGTGGTGAGGAAAGGACCCTTTTGTAAAGTTTTAGGGTAGCAGATAAGATGGTGATGTGGTTCTCTGCTATCCCTTTCACCCATATGAAGGGCAAAACTCTGGTGAGTGTTGGAGTTACCAGATGGGTTTTGCATGTTCATCTCTATCTGGTATCCACTGAGTATTCCATATAACTCAGTGAGAGTCAGGGTCTTGAGGTTTTCAGTTCTTTTAATGACCACACAATAGTGTGTCCATTGTCTGGGAAGAGAAGACATGAACTTCCTAACAATATCCCTATTCTCAATAGTTACTCCAACATCAGCTAGAGTATCCATAATCTCAACATACCTGAAATACTGTTGAGTCATGGTTTCACCTATCTAGAAGGTGAAATTTTCAAACTACTACTTCAAGAGGTCCTTCTTGTTTTCCTTGGCTTCATTGGACCCCTCATACATCCGTTTTAGTGCATCCCACAGTTGTTTAGCGGTCTTGCACTTCTTGAAACCTCTGTAGATAGAATTTGGAAGAGCAGTCTGAAGGGCTGTCATGGCTTTCTGATCAATGTCAATCTTCTTCTAGTCTTCTTCAGAGAAGTCAACCCTTTCTTTGGGTATCATACGACCACCAGTAGTAGCTGAAGTGGTGCATGGTACATGAGGTCCATTAACAATAGACTCCCACATCCTGGAATCCTGAGACTTGATGAAGCCTTCCATTCTTTTGCACCAAGTGTCAAAATCCTTAGTAGTGATTAGTGGGGACTTTGTCATAGTTCTAGTTTCCATATCAGCCTTAGAGATAGCTGCCATTTGAAGAGTTAAGTGATGTGTGAAGCTAAAAGGATTAAAGATGGTGAGATCTTACAATCAAGAGCCTGTAAAGCTCTGATACCAATTGCAGGATCAGTTAAGGGTGCTTAAGTTTACAATTAGCTTCACAGGAGGAGAGAACTTTAGATCACTTAACAATTCAAATAGGGAACTGGTAACTATTTAGGAGATACTAAACCAACACAAGTAATGTAAGTGAAATAAGAACAATATCACAAGAACACAAGATAAAGTTTTCAAGGAAGTTGTATATTGATTCTCTAGTTCTATTACAAGTGTGTTCAAGTATATTTTAGTTACAAGAACTTGAGACTCTTATATACTACAACCTACAACCGTCAATATACAAAAAGAGAGTTGGGATTTGACTAATCTAGACAACAAGATCAATCTACAGTCAAAAGGTAGATTGCCTTTTGACTAGTGACTATGACATGCCATAGCTCACTGACTTTATCTAATAAGACAAGTCTACAGGAACAATTATAGGAAGTTACAGGCAAACACCTTTTTCTACAGTTTGATAAAGTATGGAAGTTTCACCAACTAATGAAAAGCAGGTGAGTCTTCCGAGCAGCAGCGAAAGGTACAGCAACTTTATCAAAAAGTAACTCAGAGAAAGCATATTTTCTTTATCTTCGAAAGAAATCAGTCTTCTCATCAAAATGGCTTCGGAAGACTTTGTCTTGTGAAGCTTCGGAAGACTTCATCTTTGGCTTCGGAAGAAAAAGGGTCTTTGGCTTCGAAAGATTTCACCCTTGTAATATTTTTTGATGTGTATGAAACTTCCGAAGCAACTTCTTCTGAACTGTTGGCTTTGGAAGATCTTACACTTAGATTCATTTATGAGTGTAAGACTTCCGAAGCTAGTTCATCCTTGTTCCTTAGTGCATGCTGGAAGACTTGGTTGTTCTGGTATCCTTTGGTTGCATCAGCCTTTAATCTTCAGATGTTCCTTACAATCTTCCCTTTTCCACGTAAATTCGGGTCCTCCCTTTGAATTCCATTTGACCTTTACTATTAGGATTTTATTTCTTCTTAAACTCTTTACTTCTCTATCCATAATTGCCACTGGTTCTTCCATAAATTGGAGTTTTTTTTATCTATTTTGATTTCCTGTATTGGAACTTTTAATGTCTCATCAATCAGACATTTCTTCAAATTAGATACGTGGAAGGTGTTATATACTTCACTTAACTCCTGAGGCAAATCTATCCTGTAGCATACAGGACCAATTCTATCAATTACTTCAAAAGGGCCAACATACCTAGGGTTTAACTTATTTCTTTTCCCAAATTGGATAATTCCCTTTGATGGTGATACCTTTAAGTACACCTTATCTCCTATTTGAAATTCTAAAGGCTTTCTTCTTTTATCATCATAACTCTTTTGACTATCATGTGCTGCCTTCAATGTGCCCTTAATTTCACTGATTTTATCAGATGTTTCCTGTATAAGTTCTGGGCCTGTAAGCTATCTATCTCCTACCTCATTCCAACACAAAGGTGACCTACACTTTCTTCCATATAAAGCTTCAAATGGAGCTACTCTAATACTGGCATGGTAGCTATTGTTATATGAAAATTCTATCAAAGGTAAGTGTATATCCCAGTTACCACCAAAATCTAACGCACAGGCTCGTAACATATCTTCTAATGTCTGGATTGTTTTCTCACTTTGTCCATCTGTCTGTGGATGGTATGCTGAACTCATATTTACCTGAGTTCCTAATGCTTTTTGTAAAGTCTGCCAGAATCTTGAAGTAAATCTACTGTCTCTGTCAGATATTATTGAAATGGGTATTCCATGTCTAGACATAATTTCCTTCATATAAATCCTTGCTAATTTCTCTATTTTATAATCTTCTTTGATTGGCAAGAAATGAGCTGACTTAGTCAGTCTGTCGACTATAACCCATATTGTGTCATACCCACTCGAGGTTCTGGGTAAATTAGTTACAAAATTCATGGTAATCTGGTCCCACTTCCACTCAGGGATTTCTGGTTGTTGTAAATATCCTAAGGGTTTCTGATATTCAGCTTTGACTCTTGAACAGATATCACATTTTTCTACAAATTCTGCAACTGATTTCTTCATACCTGGCCACCAATACTAGTTTCTCAAATCCTTGTACATCTTATTATTTCCCGGATATACAAAATATCTTGATTTATGTGCTTCCTATAGAATAGTTTCTCTAAGCATGTCATTGTTAGGAATCCAATTTCTTCCTCTAAATTTCAGGATTCCATCTGACGCAGCTTCTAGTTGTCCGTTCTACCTCATCACATCTCTTGATTAATCTTTTTGCTGGGTTTCTCGAATTTTACTTATCAAATCTGAGTGTAATTCCATCCTCATAGAATGAACTCGTAATGGCTTAGTTCTTTCTTTCCTACTTAGAGCATCAGCCACTACATTTGCCTTTCCTGGGTGATACTTGATTTCACAATCGTAATCACTTAGTAATTCCACCTATCTTCTCTGTCTCATATTCAGCCTCTTTTGATCAAATATATGTTGCAAACTCTTATGGTCTGTATAAATTATGCACTTAGTTCCATATAGAGAATGTCTCCAAATTTTAAGTGCAAATACTACTGTTCCTAATTCTAATTCATGTGTAGTATAATTCTTTTCACTTCCTCTGAGTTGTCTGGATGCATATGCAATTACCTTATCTCGTTGCATTAAAACACATCCGAAACCTTGATGTGATGCATCACAATATACTACAAAATCATCTATACCATCTGAAAGAGCTAAAATAGGAGCACTGCATAATTTAATCTTCAAGAGTTCAAATGCAACATTCTGTCTTTCTTCCCAAACATATGGCTTATCTTTTTGAGTTAATTCTGTCAGAGGTTGAGCTATTCTAGAAAAATTTTCTATAAATCTTCTATAATAAGTAGCCAATCCTAAGAATTGACATACTTCAGTTGGTGTTTTTGGAACTTCCCACTTCTTAATTGCTTTGATCTTTGCCGGGTCGACCTGAATTCCTTTTTGGTTAACTACATGTCCTAAGAATTGTACTTCCCTTTTCCAAAATTCACACTTTGAGAATTTGGCGTACAGTTCTTCCTTTCAAAGTAACTCCAAAGTTAGCCTTAGGTGCTTCTCATGTTCTTCCTTACTTTTAGAATAGATTAAAATGTCGTCTATAAAGACTATGACAAATTTATCTAAGTAAGGTTTGCATACTCTGTTCATTAGATCCATGAATACTGTTGGAGCATTAGTTAACCCAAATGGCATTACAAGGAACTCATATTGATCATATCAAGTTCTAAACGCAGTCTTAGGTATGTCTTCATCTCGCACCCTTAACTGGTGATATCCTGACCTTAAGTCAATTTTTGGAAAGTAACTAGATCCTTGTAACTAATCAAATAGGTCATCTATCCTAGGGAGAGGATATCTATTCTTAATAGTTACTTTATTAAGCTCTCTATGATCAATGCACATCCTAAAGGTTTCATCTTTCTTCTTTATGAATAAAACTAGAGCTTCCTAAGGTGATACACTAGGACGTATAAATCCCTTGTCCAATAATTCCTGGAGTTGACTCTTTAACTCTTTCATTTCGGTTGGCGCCAAATGATATGGAGATTTAGCAATAGGGGCAGTCGTTGGTACTAATTCAATCTTGAATTCTACTTGACGAAGGGGTGGCAATCCTGGTAATTCATCAGGAAATACCTCTGGGTATTCTCTAATAACAGGAACATCTTCTAAGTTCTTATTTGGTTTTGTATCAACTACATGGACTTGAAATGCTAGACATTTCTTTCTCAAATATTTCTGGGCTTTCTTACATGAGACTATCTTTACAGCACTTCCAGGTTTCTCAACATATATGATAAGAATTTTATTATCCTTAATCAAAGGAATTTTAATCATTCTCTTCCCACAGATAATTTCAG
The DNA here is from genome assembly GCA_025506505.1 of Flaveria sonorensis. Classification (NCBI taxonomy): domain Eukaryota; kingdom Viridiplantae; phylum Streptophyta; class Magnoliopsida; order Asterales; family Asteraceae; genus Flaveria; species Flaveria sonorensis. The sequence continues at coordinate 12,724,197 of CM046430.1, read as the reverse complement.
CCTGATTTTTACTTAACCAATCCATACCCACAACAACATCAAACCTCCTAATTCAATAGGAATCAAATCTATATCAAAGCAATGATCATCTAAATTTAAGGTACTGTTAGGAATAACTTCACTGGCTTCAATTATCTTTCCATCAGCTAATTCTATCATATACTTATTTTTCAGTTTCTCTAAGGCTAATCTAAGTAAAGGTTTAAATGTAATCGAAACAAAAGTACGAGTTGCTCCCGTATCGAATAATACAGTTGCGTACTGATCATTAATAAGAAACGTACCCGTCACCACTTCTGGTTCCTGTCATGCCTCTTCAGCTTGCAATACAAATGCCCTGCCACACGGATTGTTTGGGTTCGTTGGAGTTTTTCCTTTCAGTTCCGAACACTCATTGCGAAAATGATTCTCATTTCCACACTGATAGCAAACTGGTTTAGGGTTTGCGGGTCCCTTACATTCTCTGGATAGGTGTTCCTTCTTTTTGCAATTATAGCAAATCACCACCCTGCACTTACCATTATGGTATCTCCTGCAAGCATTACACCATGATTGACCTTCTGTTTGTGGTCTCCTTTCCTGGACAATTCCCAAGAAGTTCCTCACTAGATTTCTGTTTACCTTCTTATGCTGATTTCCTCCAAATCTCCCTCCGGAGTTGCTGTTGCTTCACTTTATTTTACCTCCAATCCTTGAATCAGTCAATGATCCATTCCTTATCATCTCATCAGTCAAGCTACCTGATAACGTCATTGCATCCTGAAAAGTCTTCGGCATTGCTGACTTAACTATTCCTCTTATCTGTGGTACTAAACCCTAGATATTCTTCCTATTATTTTAGCTTCTGGCGTTACTAGATGTGGCACTAATCTAGATAACTCATTATATCTATCTGTGTACTCCCAATGTGCAGCATCCTTCATTTCTAGTGCTAAGAATTCTGCTTCTATCCTTTCTATCTCATTATAAGGACAGTATTTCTCAATTACTAGATTTCTAAATTCCTCTCAGCTTAAATCATTCATAGCCTCTCTTCCTTTAGTTTAAACTTACATCTTCCACCATGACTGTGCTTCTCCTTTCAGAGAATGCGAAGCAAACATGGTCTTGCAGTTATCAGCACACTCACTGATATCTAATACTGACTGCATTTCTTCTAACCAACGTAGTGCTTGTACTGCTCCTCCTTTTCCATTAAAGTCTTAGGGTTTACAAGACATAAAAGTCTTATAAGAACATCCTTTTTTAGCTCGTCTATAACTCCTTCTCATGATGTTCTATTTCATTAGCATTTCCTGGTTCTTCATTTCCAGGTGATACACCTCCAATGTTAAGGTTCTGTTGGAGTTGAGCTACCAGTGTAGGTATCGCTGCCTCCAATTGCTGAGTCATTATTTGAGAAATTCTTTCATTCTCATTTGCAGTGGTATTCACTGGCGGAGTTTCTTCTCCTAATCTTTTTCTTGGTCGTCCAACACGTCTTGTTCTCCGTATAGGTTGAGTATCTCACCTTGGTGGCATATTTAACTACATATCAGTTATACTAATATCACACAAAAAATTATTCAATTTATAGTATAATATTTTATAATCATAACAAAGTATTTCATTACATTCTTATTTTAAATTTTCTAAAATAGTCACATAAATTAGGGTTTCCTATAATCCTAATTTCCCCTAATCCAATTCCATATCTTGGTGAAGGTACTTTGACTTCCTTCCTTCATCTCTTGGATATCTGTTTGGATCATCCAGATTTCCTGTTGTACCTTCTTAACTTTCTTAAGGATCTGGTTGGTTGTTTTTATCTAACATTCTTCCAACCTTTGTCTCTTAGATCCTCTTTCTTTAGTTTCAGAGGCATCGGATTGCACTATGGGTGTTAGGCCTGATGTTGAGGGAAGGATTTTTGAACTTTTATTTTCTAGCTCCTGAACTTTCTTAATCAGCAACTTCTTACCACGTCATACACTTTTCCTAGGGGTCTCAATTGTATAGCCCCCGATGGTTACTAATGCACGTCGGATGAAAAACTTTGGCTTGATGTTGGTCCTGACCTCGGGTTGGGATACTTCTATATTGTCCTGAGGCTTTATTTCTGGTGTTGTTTCTTTATGGTTGCTATGATCTGAAAGATCAGTTTCATTATAGTAGCTATCAGGATTACCAATACTCATACTGCAAAAATTCTTACAAAATTTCAATTAATACTATCACTAGTTAAATAAATTCACAAAATCTCACATTCACACATTAGTCATATACATCTCATATATGCAAATTTCATTATTGTCTAAGCATAGACATGTTCATATAAAGTCATGGAGAGAAAAGATATATACATGTTTTAACCATGCTAAAAAATTGCTATCATATGAGCTTATGGTTATAGTCTAGGCATTTACTAATAATACCTAATTCTCTATAACCAATGGCTCTGATACCAATCTGTTATATCCTGACAAAAGTGTGAAATGCTTGGGTATGACTTTCCGGTCCAAAACACATTGATTATAATAACATGCAATCACAACAATTTAACTAAACATAATTCTTCCATTAGTCATATATTTGTAAGATTACATTATACAAAATTTAGTCTAATAATTAGACTTTTACATTAGTAATCCTAATTCAAAGTACACATCTTTATCATTTCATTTATTCTTCAGCTAGTAGTGGACATGAACATCCACGAAGAGGCTGAAGTCTGATAGATCAATAACCACCCTTATGCACAGCTTTCCTATATAGCTGTGCCAATCACTTAACATGTTGAATGTGTACACGAAATTATAAAACATTCTGATTGCCTGAAAAAGCATACTCAAACAGTCAATATAAAGTTGGTGAGAATATAGGTTTATTCAATAATTCATTTTAATTGATGCTACACAATTAAACTCATAACCAAACCTACTCACATATCAAGTGATTCATAACTGTCACATACAAATCACAGAATCAAATAATATAACATCACAGCCCTCATCTGGCAGATACAAATTGACATATTCCTAAGTAGCGCTACCTATATTATTTGACAGTTCCTTATCCGAATTAATGGTTGTGTCAATATGATAGTAATATATCAAAACTTTCAAATTTTGCATCAATTTCAATAAGAAATAGTATGTTTTTTTCCCCTAAAATTTGTAAATTAAAAAAGAGCCATGTTACTCACTTTATTTTCAGCAACAAGTCAAATATTTCCTATAAAATAATTATTTGTTAGAAATAAATCTTATTTCTTTAAAATTTTCAGCATTTATATCATTAATCAAATCAAAATTTCTAAACAGTAGCTACGGTTGTTCAAAAATTACCAAATTTTACAAACAGTAATTTTCTAAAATCCAGATTATCAAATAATAATTTCAATCAGTATTTATTTACAGGTAATTTCTTAGAATTTTTACAAGTTTCACATTAAATGACAGAAATAGATACATATCTCTAAAAATTCTGAAATTTGTAAAAACTGTTTTAATATTTTATGTCAAATTTTCATGATTTTACCTAATGTTTTGTTATTATTTTTGATTTTATTCTTATTATTCATTCTAAAATATGTAACTTTACTATAATACTGAATTAATTCACAAAAATTATTTTGTAATTATAATATAATATAAGGGTCATCATATAAATTTTCTAGATTTTTATTGAGTTTAGATCTTCTGTTTGGTAATTTTCTTCTATTTTCTTGATTAATCATATAAATTAATATATCCTATATAATTATTCCATAATTTCCAGATTATTATTTCCAATATTTTCTAACAAATTTCTAAATTATATTACCACAATCATAGTCATTTAATTATTTAATCTGACTTATCATGAAATAACACATGTTTCAACCCTTTAAATCTTTTATTTTTGTTTAAATCCTTGGTTTTTATAAAATCCTCAAATTTTCTGTTTTTAAATCTTTTTTTACTGATTTTTGATGGAAAATCAAGTGTTCATGAGGTTTTGAAAATAACCTTGGTGGTTTAACTTAAAGGGTTGATTATATATGTCGATTAAACACATATATAACTTTTTAACTTGTTAATCATAGGTTTTGAGAATCAAACCTTGTGTGAAATAAAAGAGAGCTTAGAGGATTGCCTCTAGGGTTCTTGTAGAATGACTTGATGAGGTTGCTTTAATCTTGAGGAATGATCACTAGATGAACATGGTTGATGAAGATGAGATGTTCAAGGTGTTGATGTTTGGAGGATGTTGAGGCCAAGATAGAGACCAAGAGATTGTGAAACGATGGTTTGGGTTGTATGAGAACCGAGAGAGAGTGAACCGAGATAGGTGACGGTGGTTTGCGTATGAGATGGTGACGGTGGTTGTTATGGTGGTCTTCGGCCGAGGGGTTCATGGTGGGAGGGGAGGTCATCATTAGATCTCAACTAGACTTATGAGTTGGTGGTTTTAGAGTCATAAGGTGGCAATTTAGATGCTAGGTGTCAAGCTTTAGGAAGTGGTTAGTGTAAGGATTGCTAGGTGTCACCATTTGGTGTTAATGACACTCTTAGTAGTTAAGTTTAGGTTAGTTGGTTTATTAATTACTACTCTAGGTTAGTTATCATTCTAATGAACCGATTACTAGTGTTAAGTTTGTGTTTTAGTTTAGTTTTCAAGTGTTTAGGATTAGTTTGGTTTTGGTCTTTAATATAAAGTTTCTAGATGTTAATTTGTTTGAAAATGTTGATTAAGTTTCAAATCTTAATTCATTACATATAGATGAAAACATCTATCATTCAAGTAACTAATCACATAATCCTATGATTTGGTAACTCACACACCTATAGTTCAATAATCACAAAGTTCACAAGAGTTGTATACATGCACACGTAAACGTTTATGCATGCATGCATGTTCACGTACCACAAGTGCATGTTCAATTAAGCATGAAAAATTCATATAAGGTTAATCAAATAAAATCACCTTATCAATCTCTAATAAGATATATAAGTATATATTATCAATTTATAATAGTTCTTAAAACGTTAGTTTACCTGACCTTGGCTTTAGGGTTGTCACAATTTGTCACACCCCGACCGATGGTGGAATCATTGGGGAGGACGAAAATGAATCGATTGCTCATAATACATGGTGGTAAATGCGTTGAAACAATATTAAATGTCATTTTTATCGAATATTACTAATCAATCAATACATTACAATCAAACAAAAACTTAAGTAAACATAATGCAACTGTCTTAAATTTTGATTATGTCCAAGTCCTAAGTGAGCATGAAGAAACCCTCTAAACTACATTTTCCGAAATCATATGAAAAAGTAACGAGTCAGCTAATGAATCAGTCTGCGAGTAAACACATGTTTGAATACATATATATTGATTAAAATGATTGAAAACAATTCAATTAATGGCAACGTCAAGACTTATAATGCAATAGTGTAACATAAAAGACAAAAAAAACACAATCAAACCAAATGATTGAATCGACTCGATCCGCAGACGAAGCCTTATGATTGATTGATTAAATCCGGTTCCAATCACCACTCAAATATTCATATGGGGTGGGTTGTCAAATCAATAGATCTATAATCACCATTCGAATAGCCATATGGGGTTTATGGATGGCAAAAAAAAAACCCGAGCCTGGTGGGTATACCCGAAGCCCGATGGGTATTGGGACGGGTAGGAGATTAGTTTTATAAATTTTTGAAGGTATGGGACTGGTATGGGATTAGGTAATACCCAGCCCGATTACCCGAAACCGCATACTTGTTTACCAAACATATACCTGAAGTTCTTATTGGATATGAAAGCAAAATGAACTAACTTTTTTAGACATTAAATAAGCATTTTGAATATGAAACGTTATGATATGAAAATACTTGTTGTAACCATTTGGATATGAAGTTTTAAAACACTTATACATTTTAGTTGTTTAGTAATCTCAATGAGAAGTTATGTAACTTGTTATACTTATTTTTAATGTCAAATTTACCAATGAAGATGTTATTATAGTTTTAGTGTAAGAAATTTTATAGGGATGATCATATTTAATATTTAAAATAGGATGCTTATATATATATAAATAAAATTTGAATAAATGAACCCGACATGGATTGATCGATACCCGTGTGTATGCCCGTAACCTCGATGCTAACGGGTATACCCGATACCCGATGGGTAATTACCCGACCAATACCCGATGGGTAATGGGCCAGGTTTGGGACAAGATTTTAAAAAAGGGCATGGGCTTGGGATTTTCAATACCCGACCTGAACCAGGCCCATTGCCATCCCTAATGGGTTGGTTTATCAAACAATAGATCTATCATTGTTACCATATTTGAATGAATAAATGATTGTGTATCATCTAATTTATCTAACTTTGCACACATAATTACAAATAATAACATAGTATGTTTTAAATTGAATTGTAAAATAAAATAACAATGAATAACAATGACTGAATATAAATCACATAATTTTTCCAAAATATAAAACATGAAAAATGGGCTATGAATACTCACTTGGTATTATAATATGGTTTGAAAAATATACTAGATTAAACACCAATGGTTTCTTCACGGTTTTAACCTAAGTAAAAGTGTCTTAGATTAAAATAATATAATGATTAAAGTCTATATATGAATTAGGGTTTCAATTGGGATTTGGGTTTAACAAAATAGTTTTAAATAAAATAGTGTAATTTAATCTATACAATTTTATTAAAAAAAATATAATACATTGATTAGGTGATTGTGTTTGAAAATAATAATGATAGAATAATTAATTATAATTAAAAAATTTAATTTATATCATTTGGATGAATATTAATATGTGAAAATTAAAATAATTAATCAAATAATTAACTACATAATGACTTGGTCAAAATAATTAAGTGAAAAGTTAATTATTTAAATGTTTTAAATTAATGATTTGAAATAGTTTAGGTTTGATTTAAAGTGATTTTCTGTTTATAAAATATAAAAGTTATAAATAAGCTTTTATAACATTTAAAACCTTTAAAGTAAAATATAAAACTATAATTTTTGAAACTTTCAGAAATTTATAAATAGTTTCTATATTAATTTTGATTAACAAAAAAGTTTTTATTTTAATATAATAATATGATAAAAAAATTTGTAATTAAATAATTGAAAAAATTGATTTAAAAATAATATGGGACCTCTAATATGTATAGGTATGGTGTTAACAAGTAGGCCGCAAGCCCGAATCTGTTTTGAATCCAATCATAAAATTTAAGTGTATATAGTTTAAAATTCCCCAAATTCAACTATGAACCCTAAAATTAAATTCAATCCAATTGAACATAAATTCGTGTATGATAATCAAATTAACATTAGGGCTTTTAATCCTCACGTAAAACCAAGTGCGTGAGTGTATTGTAATATGTAGCATTTGACTCATTTTCAAACTATAAACCTAAACCCGAACCCCGTTTGAGTCATCTTGTAAATCAAATTCATTATTTAGTTATTTTATTTATTTTATATTCCAAAAACAATAAATGTGTCACTTAATCAATTTAACTTAAATTCTTTAAATATTCAATTAAAATAAATAATCAAATTGCAAAGTTTTTGTGAGATTTATAAAGTCTATAAAGATTTAATAAAAAAATAAGTTGATTAAATTAAAATTAGGGTTATAATATATTTAGAGTTTAAATTGTAATTATTCTTTTATTTATTTATTTTATTGAAGTTTTATTTATTTTAAATTTTAATCATAACCCCCTTTTGAAATACTTGTAACTCACCATTAACACTATTCATAACCCCCCTCCTAACCTCAACTATAAAAATAAATTTTAAGCTCATTTTTCATTTGCCCATTCTTTAAAAATCTCAATCACAAATCTTTCTTTCATACATTGGTTTTGATCAATTTCAAGAATTTTCTTTTACAAGTAATATCAAGATTTTTTTAATACTAAGGTAATCTTATATTTCTTGGGTAATCTTATGTTGCTTTTATATTATGTATTTTTATATTGTTTCAATCATCCTAACATCCAATTGTTCTCATGACTTTATGTTCTTACTTTTATTATTTCTTCTACTAAATCTATTTTTATTTTAATCATTATCATTTGATCATTAACCTTTTAACATTCACTAACCTTCTAACAATCATTTACATTTCTAAATCAAGATAACATAAACAAAGAATCCCGTTTGCACATGGACGGTTATGCCGCCACATTCGGTTGTTCTATAAGATTGTTTCTCTAAATGATAGCTATGCTGAAGTTTTAGAACATTCTTTATAACTCAAATGGATTCTAATATACTATATATCTACATATTAAGATTCTTTCTAAACCGTTTCATGCTTTAACAATTTTAAAAGTGCACATAAGTGCCTTACTAAAATTTTGACAGAATGTAGTCTGACTTCAACTAACCATAACTTAGTCATAGCAAACTAAATTTGAGTAAAATCAGACTCCAATATTAAGTTCATCAAATTATCTTTTTAACAATAGTTTACACATCTTCAAACTCAATCGGACGACTCAACAATAGCCTCATAAGATAAGTGCGCATTTCAACAGCTTTTGTCTTGTGCTGCTGTTTTGACCTATTTTCGGGTCCCTTCATAAAAACTTCCCTAAACAAAAGTTGTACGGGAGACTCTGAACTAGTTAAATGTAAATTTTTATAATTTTTTGAAGCCATTTGATATTTTTAAAACCTTTTCAAATACGTACCAAACATTCTGTCCAGAATCTAAAGTTTGTGCAATAACCCTTCTTCAATCTAGCTTTCAGCTTTTAGTATTCTCTAAATGTCCTAACTTCTTGTAATAAATTCCGAACTCAATTTATTGTTTTTTTATCTTTTAGGACATCACCTTTGACTATTAAACATCCAAGCTTTCTTATGAACCCTACAACAATCATTATACAATGCGAGTATTCATTGCCCATTTTTATGTGTTTTATATTTTGGGGAAACCATGTGACATATATATACAATCAATTGACATTCATTGTTATTCTATTCAAAATTCAATTCTATACATGTTATGTTATTACTTGAAATTATGTGTGCATAGTTAGATAAACTATATGAGAACACAATCATTAATTCATACAACCACGGTAACAATGCTAGATCTATTGGTTTGACAAACCCACCTCATTTGTTTAGTCGCGTGGTGATTGAAACCGGAATCATTCATTCTATAAGGCTTTGTATGCGGACCTAGTCAATTCATTCATTAGATTTGATTGTGTTGGTTTGTTTTTTATGTTACACTATTACATTATAAGTCTTGACATTGCCATATGAATTGAATTGTTTTCAATCATTTTAATCAATCTGTATTCAAACCTATGTTTACTCATCGGCTAATTCGTTAGCTGACTCGTTACTTTTTCACATGATTTCAAGAATGCGGATTAGTGGTCTTCTTCATGCTCATTTAGTACTTGGACCTAGTTTAACAAAAGGCTTTTGTTATGTTTATTTGGATTATTGTTTAATTTTAATGTATCATTTGATTAGTATCATTCAATGAAAATGGCATTTAATATTATTTCAACGTATTTACTACCATGTGCTATGAGCAATCGATTCACATTCGTCCGCCCCGATGATTCCACCGTCGATCGGGGTGTGACAGATTGGTATCAGAGCCATGATTATAGGGAATTAGGTTATTAGAAATGGAATGACCTATACTATAACTAAGTACCTCACACACGAGCCCTCTCATGTATTTATTATGGTTAAATAAGATTTTATATGCCATATATGCTTAGACATGATTATATGATTATATATGCCTTACATGATATTTTCTTACATCTTGATTCTTATCAATGCACACACGATTCTCAAATCATATTCTAAGGAATTGTGTGCCTAAATCAAATGGTTTTTAAATTTTGAAAGTGGTTGTGGTAGTGGTGCAAGTCGGTGATGGTGGTGGTCCATTAGGGTTACGATGGTGGTGGTCTAGTAGGGTTGCGAAGTGTTATAGTTGTGATGTTGGCTGTTAGGTTGTGGATCTAGGTGGCGATGATGGTCTTTGATGAAGGCAATTAGGTGATGCTGGTTGTAGGTTGCGGTGGGAATGATTGTGATGGTGGTTCTCAATTGTAATGAGGTGGTCGTGATGGTGGTTGCAAGGTTTCAAACCCGATCTGTGGTGGTTTAGGGTGGTAGCGAAGACGGTGATAGTTGTTGAACCAAATCTCTGTCGTGCAATCAAGATCTACATGTTTTAGTGACTCTGGCAAGATTTCCGGTGAGATTCTGGCAGATCTTAGGCTATCGGTGGCGATTGATGGTGTCACAACAATGGTATGTGACTGGACACGAGTTTTAGGGGCTGTATGTGACCATTGTGGTTACGGTCAAGGTTCGGTCAAACCTAGTCAAACTAAGTCAAAGTTTGGTCAAACCGATCAACGATAGTTAACGACGTAATTCGTGAATGGAAAAACATTTCGGATGTGAAAAAAAGTCCTAAGGGTGTCGACATGAGTCGATTACGAACAGGTTCGACTACGCGAAACAAACGAAAGGAAATGTATAATCACATGCACGTTTAATATTTATTAATAAATCAAACGTGTGTGTATTATACGTTGAGCTCTAATAGTAAAACAAGAAGTAACTCAAGTGAGAACGAGTGATAGTTGTGATAACTATTCAATTAAAACAAGTTCGTATATGTTCACGATAATTCAATAATAAATATAAGGTAAATTAACAATGGTATCAAGAATGTGTCATTTAAAATGAAATATTTATAACACATAGATTTTTGTTGAAAAGTTAACCTTAATGTCTAATCGTTATACACATATATAGGTTTTAGTTGAGACAACAAGTTACACATCGAATTGTAATATCAAATATGAATGATAACATGTATTTTAATAAATGGCTAGACATCATTATTAATGCGAATGCTATTTTGTTTTATTGTTTTAATTACTTTTACAACACTTTAATATAACACAACCGTTATTATGAAAAATGCTATTAGTAACATCAACGCTAGCCCAATTATTAGAACCAATATCGTTGTTGAAGACTATGGTCACTAACATCGCTATCGTTTCTATACTATTATTGATATTAATATTACTATTATATTCAGTATTCGAAAATTACTATTATTGTTAGAAATATTATTATATTATAATTAATTATAGTTTGGGAAACTAAGATTTCAAAAAATATTATTAGAAACAAGAAGTGATATATAATCAATACAAATTTTAATTTGACAACATATATAAGATTATATATCATATATTAATTCGTACGTAAGGTTTAATTTATATTATATTTTGTGTAATCATCATTAATATCATTACTGTCCTATTACATTTATAAACATACAAGTCTGTACATATCCATAAACTTAGGTATAGGTGGGAATGACAAACTACTTACAAATAAACCAAGACAATAGTTCCAGAATTTTAACTAAAGAAGTTGCTTATATGCTATACAAATTAATGATGATTATAAACAAGTCACAACCTTTTAAATGAATCAATAAAGCTCAACCGCACGTGTAGTAATATTATGTTAATACGCAAGACAGGTATCATATGAATAAATAGGGATATAATTGGTGAATTCTTATACATTGTGTGAACCCTCGACATTAATATACAAATAGTTGTATGAGAGATCAGGTGAGTTTTCACAGCCCCTTTTTGTTTACATTACTTTTTTAAGACCGCATGGGGAGGGGGCATGCTTACAATACTTTACAAATTTGAAAACTAATTGAGCATTTGAAAAGTCAAACGTAAATGCAAATCAAGTGAATACACATTTTAATCAAGGCAATAAATGGCAATATTATTGCTTGTTTTTCTAAAGATGATTACATCAATATAATTATTTAATTGGATGTCATGAAGTCGAGGAAACACCGGTCGTGTTACCGTAAACACACATTTTGGGTCTTGGTTATTAGGACCTGTGTTGGTTGGTTATCGCAGTCCAGTGTACATAGACTTATTTTCGGACGCCTAGTGAGTCTCAACCCTTATTTAAAGGGCCTTTAACTATTTGAGGGATACATGCTAAGACTTACTTGTTTAGGCAAAAGTACTTGACTATATTGTTACATGAGTAGATATTTTATTACATTAAAACTTGTGAACTCACCAATTATTTTAGTTGACATTTTTAAACATGTTTTTCAGGAATTAAAAACTAAGGACATCTTGACTAGTTTTAGACAGAAGAGCTAAAGGTTATCCTTGGAGAAACGCCTATCATCATTTGGTGATATTTGCTTTAAGTGATAGACATCAAAGCTATGAAACATTTAAATGTATATTTGTTGTAATGAAACTCTCAACACTCTCTTGTAACAATGTTGTTTTGATATTCAGTTTCAATATACACCTAATATTTTGCTTTAGCAGGGGTGTGATACCTATGGTGCACTTTCTTTGCCAAATCTTTCTTTGAGATCTTTCATATTTCTTTGGCTGTTTTTGCATATTTTACGCTACCTCAGATGTTCATTTCCATGGTACTAGTTAGCCACCTTTTTATCATCGAGTCGCACCTCATCCACGCCACATATGTTTCTTTTGTTTAGTTTGGTTTTGGTATCGTACCATTGATGAAACCCATCGTGTTTGTTGCGAATAGAAAGTTGGTCATCTCCTGCGACCAATCACTGTAGTTGTTGCATGTGAGCGGGTCATTGACCTGCATTTGCCTTGGATAATCAGAGGCATGGATGTAGTATGGTGAGTTTGCATCAATGCCCTTTGGATCTTCATTGCTAGTGCTGCTGTTGTCTTCTTTTTATTTATCTCCGGACATGTTTGATGTTGAGAGCGTTTTTAGAGTTTTATGTTACCCCCACTATGATACCATCAAAGTTGTGGTACTAAAAATAGTTTCGATTATTTAATTATGTAGGAACCAGGGAGGTGTTTAAATACACCATACGATTTACCTTAATATTAATGGAAGTATGAATGAACAGTCATAATAATAGTTGTTTAATATGGTGTGAAACGTGGTTGGTTTATGACCACCACGTGTGGACTTGCATAACATGTGGCATCCTAACACACACAGAGAGAGAGAGAGAGAGAGAGAGGAGAACCAAGCCTCTTACACGTAACTTACGATTTTGTTTATGTAGTCATAGGTCAAAGCAAGTTTTAGGAGAACCAAGCTTCGTTTTGTTTATGTCAGAACATTTGACTCATGAATACAGATGAACAGAGGCATGATGAAAGGAGAATGTTAACGGAGACATCCTCTTCGTCTTCATCTTCACTTGATGGGTAGAAATCATTATTGTTTATTTTAAATTTTTAATGTAAAATAAATGTTTTAGAGTTGAGATAGGGGCGTAGGATAGTCAGGCTTTTCTGATGGATGTACATGTGTATCTGCTTAGCAATGTGCATTAAAATAAATTTTTGAAGCTCAGAAGAAGATATGAATTGTATTTAGTTTTTTTTTTCTCTTTCATATGTATCAACTAAACATTTGTAATGAACTTTTTTAGTTTAGCTTTTGTACCTAAAAAGGTGCAACTTAATATTTTAGCATATATCATAACATATCAGAAAACACCCACATTTTGTATAAAATTTTGTTACATGTTGTCTTTTAAACGTGTGTTTAAAGCTTCTATGAAACAATGACGTTGGTGTTTTGTTGTGTAAGGGCATTAGTTCATTAAAAAGGCATCATCAAAGAATTAAGGGATCTTATCGTGCTTCTTTTTCTTTAGGGGATGTTTGGGTTTATGTTATGTTTTGGAATCGGTTATGCGACTTGATTTATGAAAAACACTAGCATTGTTTCTTACATCCGAACAAGGTTGCAAGGCAACTTTTAAACAGTTTAATACTACTATGTGTATATCTATTGATTATACTTCAACATATTATATAACTCCAGCTAAAAAACGAATTCCATTCAATGCGCACATAGTGCGTATTGGGGATCAAACTAGTTTAATTGAACATAAGAACTCTTATTCTAGCTAACCAATGATATAATTACTAAAGTTCAAATAAAAGATAAGATAAACATAAATGATAGATGGATAGATAATGGCATCCATGCATATCCACACATACGTGGGCTCTTTTATCGCACGCTTTTAATGTTTGGTTACATATCAATATGCATTTAACTACAAGTCGATTTCCAAGTTGTAGGATAATAATAGAAGTTTATGCAAGACTAAACATATATCAAGTTGTAGATACTAATAATAGAAGTTTATGCAAGACTAAACATATATCAGGAACATATGTGAATGTCTTAGATTCAATCGATCTACAAACTTGCTTATAACTTGCATATGATCAAAGCCAACAAGTTATTCAAACATCTAAATATAAATTTTAATCTAGTTAAACATAAAAGAATTGGCATAAAATGAAAACATTTTTATAAACGTTACAAAACTTAGCATCAATGTTGTTTCTATTTATTTTTATTTTTATTTTTATTTTTGAACAACAAAGAAATTTTATTCCACCAAATAGACTAGCAAGGTGCTAGAACAACCAAGAACATGAGGTTTAAATGTTAAAATTACACCAACTATTCCAATCTAGGTTTAACTTGACCCTATTATTAATCCATAAATATCCCATTATCTTTATTTCTTCCATACGTTTACCAATAAGCACCTATTTATTCGAGAATATTGCGTTGTTTCTTGCCCACCAAATTATCCAACATGCAACGAGTAACACCGATATAAGAATCTTTTTTTTTTATTTGATTAGACTTTTGAGTACTTGTGTAGCTTCAGGATGTCCTTGATTGTGAATGCTAAAATTTGAGGAATACTATACCAATCATTTATTAGATGCTATGCAACCATTTTTCTTGGTTCAAAAACCAAACTAACACTTCCAATATGTTGGAAATATCAAATGTGGTAATTTTAGACGAAGAGAAGTCACAATTAACTTCAAGAATCGATTTGATGGCGTATGTCTCAAATAAAAAAAAATATATCTATGGCTTGAGAAAACTAAGAGATAATAAGCAGATTATGGCAGAAATCACCTGTGTACCTTTTAATTTTTACATATTCATGAATTCTCCTACTAGTTTCACCAAGAACACACATCAATTTCATGGTCAGACGACCCCGGTTATTATTTTTATTTTATTTTTACAACAAGACCTATAATTTTCTAAAATAAATCATTACTTCCTACACGTTGCAACACTAGAGCAGCGGCGGATACAAAGTAACAGGTGATCCACTATGTCAAAATAATTTTTTACTTTTCCGATTTATAGCAACTAGGATTTTAAACCCGCGCTTAACGGTGGGACGAAAAAACTTAAATACTAACAAAGACGATTAAGATCCTTTAGATATCAAAACACATTATTAATCAGTAATAAAAACACAATGTAATGAGACTTTTTATCAATCCCTTTGCGTTCCATGCATTACAAAGTAACACCAACTTCAAACGTTGATCGACCCATTACACTATGAAGTGCAAGTCTATTTTCATAATAGTAAGTAGTAACCCCTCTATTGTAGTTAGTTAAATACTCCTTTACTTTTTGCAAATTCATGGTAATTACAAATATATATTGCATCTTCAAAAGACAATATCATCCAACTTGTTTTTGTATAAAACTTTTGGCATGAATAAATAAATTATAGATCTCAGAGGACAAAGTGATTCCATCAATAGCAAATAATCTTCCAAATTCCAATATAGCTATGTACCCACGAACAATTCCTAAATTCCAGCTCTGACTTATTTTATAATTTGAAGTTGGAGAACTAATCGAAATTCTTTTGAACCACAATAGCTAGCACATTTGGTTGCCACTTATCCCCATTGAACCAGAACCAGAACCCGAACCAGACAAGGGAACAAATCCCAAAAGTTATTTCCATTTTCCATTTAATAAAAGGAAAAAATATTAGAAAATGTGACATTACACGTATACTACACAATCCAAGGAACTGAACGAAATGTTTACCAACTTAGCAAAAATAAGTATTCACAATTGAAATCGAGCAACTATTAGAATAGTCCTTACAGTTACAACTATTTTCTTATGAATATCGAATAATAATGAACATGAAGTTTGATTCACAAAATCAGTAAAATTATAATTTATTCAAAGGAGAAAGCTTAATTACCAAGTAAAATGCAAAAGCATGAACTAATGCGTTTGGAAACTTAATCAGTAGAAGATAAGCCCTAATAACCAAGAAATATAACACCTTCAAAATATAGATGTAAAATCAACAAACCTGTGAATAGTATCATATCCGACCTTAATTCTAATGTGCTCTGAAAGCTGCAACAGTAAAAAGAATCGTACATACTCTTGTCGATCAAGTGCATGATGTGACGACGGCAATGATGTACTACCGACGGCACCACCTTACGCAAAGCCCCCAAGGATGCGTTAGTGGTAAAAAAAGGTCTGGAGTTGTACCAGAGGCATAACCACATGTACTCTTAGCTACGGTATTTCACACTCATAACACAAAGTTGTCAAAGTTAGAAATTCCAAAAAGGTACTGTAGCACCGACATTGGGGGGCATGATTTTATCATTTCAAGGCACAATTGTAAATAATTTTGATTTCCCTCAATAAACAATGATAGTTTTTATATAAAATAGGTAAAATTTTGCTTTTTTAAAACTTGTATATACATTTTAGTTTTTTAAGTTAAAAATTTTCAATAGTAATGGTTAATAATTAAGTTGACCAAATAATTTCTTTCAAGCATTATTAACGAGTTTGGGATTGGTTCAAACGATGTTAAATATTTTATTACTACATATGTCAAAAGTCATAAATTTAATGCATTTGTAATTTATGAAACTATGTTATTATCAAAATTACAAATGTAATTATTTGAAGTTTGTTTTTGGAAGTTGTATTAAAAGAAATTAGCTTTTCTAAGGACTCAGAATTAAGTTATTTAGACATGTAATTCCATCGACCCGATCTATTTTTACCCGACCCGTATTTTGCCCCGCGTAACAAAAATTACTAGATCCGCCCCTGGATTAAAGGCCACAACTATTTGGCCGGAGATTATACCACTTACCACCAGGATGTCCCAGTGACTATTTATTCTTTTCTAATTTCAAGCTTTTAACTAGCTATTCATGTCTAATCCCTTAACTCTTCAGTTTGATACGTAGGACAATAAATTTCAAATATGTTCAACCTTCTTGAATTTGAAATCTTGCCTTTCAAAAGACTAATGCATTAGATCAAAGCCCAAGATAACTTTTTTTTTTTTGGCTTTGTTTTATTTTGTTTTTATATTTTCTAGAAGTTGGAGATCCTGTAATTATGCTCACAAGCTGATTGATCAACGATGTACCAACCAAATCCTAGCGACATGCTGACAGCCTGACACCAATATGAGAACAGGTTCCACATCTACCTTGCATAATCACACTAAAAGAACATGTAACCCTTCTTCTAATGAACAAACTTGGCATATAGCTATTGCAAACTTACTCCCTTAATCCTTAAGTTTACTGCTACTAGAATACGGTTACATATGTTTCTTAAATGGTTGGTATGCAGTAAAAACGTATTGAGGTGGATGATGATCATGGCTTTATACGTTTACACCTTTTTTATGTAAAAGTTATCCAATGTGATGTATAAACAAATTTGCTTGGTGTACAAATCACAACTCCATGAGAATAGCAATTATAGAATTTATTTTACATCCAATAAATTCCTTATAACAATTGAAATGGTTAGCCAATGTAAATGAAATAATTATTATTCTCCTTACTTTTAGTGGGAATTTCATAAGTCCATATTGTTTACCCAATTAATATCTAACAACAACGATGCAAATGGTAAAATATAAATAACATTCGATAATAATTAAATTTATACATTGACCATTTACAAAGATGCAAGTATCTGGTTCATTGATTCAAAAAGATTGAACAAATCAAATTGTTCATCAACAATTTTACAGAGTTCAAATTATTGAAAGGCAGATCAGATTGTTCATCAACACTTTCACAGAATTCATCAAGAATAGCTTTATGTCTTAAGCCACCCTTGGTTCTTCGGTCGCTCTCCTTTCAGCCTCCTCGGCTTTAATCCAAGCAGCCTGCCCAATGAAGAACCATAAAAGATCAAAAAAAAAAAAAAAACTAATATATTTCAGCTTTAAAGATCATTTCACAACAGCAGATGATACAAAATCAAGTGAAAATCATAAGAAACTTGCCTTCTCTCTTTGAAGTCTAGAGACGTGTGGTCGTATCGAGTTCCCAAAACTCATGCCTCCCCATGCTTCTTGCAGCTCTCTCTCCCTTGCTTCTCGCTTAGCTGCCAACGGGTTCTTGGTCTGGTTGTCGGGTTCTGCCACATCAGCAACCACCTTTTCCTTCTCGAGTCTTGACTTATGTTTGACCAAAATTTGGTCCAAACTTCCTTCACTATGCTTCATATCCAACATTTTGTCTATTTTATGCACATTTACTTCCTCCTTTATGACCCCAAAACCCATTTTCGCTTTCTCAAGTCTTGAAACATGCTTTACCAAAACTCTATCCAAGCTCTCAACACAATTATCACCATCTATTACCTTTTCTTTACTTTTTTTTTCTTTGTTTAAGTCGACGTTTTCCTTCTCCTTCTTTGCGTCTTGTACCTCTTTTTCAAGTCTTGAGACACGCTTTACCAAAACCTCACTGAGGCTTGGTACATTATTATTATTATTCATATCTTGTTTCAGTCTCTCAGATGTTTTCACCATGTGGGCGGGCTTGTATTCATTCCCACGCTTCTTTTTAATCTCTTCTATATCTTTCTCAAGCTTTGAAGTGTGCTTGGTTAGCATACTTCCTAAATCAGGAAGGACAACCTCAGACTGTTTTGTTATCTCCTTGTCTTTATGTAATGTTTCTTTTGTTTTAGCACTTTTTGCATCTTGTATCTCTCTTTCAAGTCGGGTCAAACGTTTGACCAGGAACTTGTCAAGACCTGGAAGCGATTCTTTGGAAGAACCTTGCCCACCACCGTTAGCAACATTAGAACCATTTTCTGCTTCAGCTAAAGCAGCATTTAGACCACAAGTTGCAACTATAGTGGCAAGAGAAGCAAGTTCTTCTTCGTGTAAACATCTTAGCCTTTGCAACATCATGTCCACAAGGTTTTCTCTCTCTTTTTCCTTATTCGATTCCATCTCATTTTTGTGGGATTTTGATTCATCATTGACACCAGCATCTGATTCACATTCTGAAGGCAACTCACATATATCTTGATAGTTTTCATCTAAATCAGGATTCTGACTAATTTTTTTCAAGATTTCTTTAAATTCTTGTTCTCCTATGGATGCACAAGTTGAGAGCTTGACGAATGCAGCCTTCACCGCAGCTGCCACTTGTTTATCGACCTCAAATGCTGTGTCGAATGACGTTGTAACTGTATGAGTTGTAGATTCTCCTCTGTTTCCAGCAGATGTTTCTATTTTGTAATGCTTTCTAGGGCAATCTTGCATGTCATACATGATCACTCCTATTTCTTTTGCAGCTTCAAAAGCTTCAGTCGCATCTTTTTCTGCTTTTACCAGAACATCTTCAGCTTCTTTACTGTCAATCCTGTTAGCACAACAATTTTGATTAGATAAAACAGGAATCGAAACAATAAGGATGTTTATTTTATTTATAGAATGGATTTTCAGATTACCTTGATGCCCGAAGTATACGACACCAGGATGCTTCTACCAGGGCAGCCTTTCGGGCCTCTATTGCCTTGTTGGCAGCCTCTCGAACTGCCATCTTTTCTCTAAGAACTTTTGAAAAATGGGGATTAGTGTCACCGAGAGTCTCATCTAGAGTTGATTTCATGCCCTCTACTTCCTGAGATATAAATGCTAAGAACATATGTCTGACTTATACAAACGACATGTTTTGACTAAATGAATGAATATGTCACACTACCTGAAGTAACTTTAGTTTTCTTTCTAAGTAGGAATCCCCTTTCTTGCGTGGAAACCAGCTGAGAGGTGAAGTTTTACGTCGAGGTGGCTTTTTGATTTGAGTTGTCAATCTGTTAAGAACACGGGGGCTTGGTTGGTTTCCCTGTTTTGATACCTTATTCTGTATGTACCCATCAAAAAAGACACAAATGAAAAACGAGAGACAACAATCACCACATAATGCAGCAATACACAAATTCTTCACGAACTTATTGCTTTCTATACAAAATATTATAGTCATATCATCTAGTTACAAGTTTATAATCAAACCACTTTTTAGCCTTTGGATCATGTTTCCATGGATGGTTGAGAATATGAGATGAACAAACTATAAATCTACCTTTATAATTAAACAACTTTTTAGCCTTTGGATCATGTTTCAATGGATGGTTGAGATCTCCCTCTCTTATATCTTGACACCATTCCCCTCGTTTTGACCATGATCAACACCCAAAAGTGGTTCATTTAAGTCCTAATATTTCATTGTTCTCAACCAGCAACAAGCTTATAATCAAATTCAAGATTAGATCAACAAACTACGAATCCAGCTTCATAATCAGACCACATTTTAGCGTTTAAATCATATTTCAGTGCATGGTCGAGATCTTCCTCTCTCATATTTCATATGGTTCCTAATTATATTATAATGGTTCTCATTTAACTCACACTCTTGCTTATGTGTAACAGATAAAGATGCTTATGTGGTTCTAACAGTTCTTGCTTAAAACTGGTTAACCAAGTAAAACACATCAATGTCCATTACTAATGCTTTCTATATTACATACCAATCTCCTTCATGTTAGAGTCAATAACTCAGTTTTGACTTTCAAATATTTTCCTGTTCATAAATCATATAACACATACACCATTCTTAAAATTCCAAAACACCAGCAAAATAGATAGTCTGTAAAGTTCAAATCAGCGAATATCAAGCTAACAACACACTGAAACCCCCAGTCGGAAAAGATAGAAACTAAAACCCTAAAATCAACAAACTTAGGGTTTGATCTTCATACTTACACAAAATCAGTATATCGAAGAGAAGAAACTTGATCAATAACAAGAACTACAGAAGAATACGCACCTTCGAAGGCTTCGAATTCGAGGGCAAAGAATCATTCGCGCTATCATCTGAATCAACAGAGATTTGACTGATTTGCTTTTCGATACAACCCAAATCCAAGCAACCCAGATCCATTTTCTTCAAAATACGTAATGATTAATGATTAATTCGCGATGAATTTGAAAAAAACTGTTGATTATGTAGGTTTATGGAGATTAGAGGATGGTGATGTTGGAGAAGAAAGAAGTTGAATTAGGGGGATTTTTTAAATAATATATTAACGGAAGTATCCGTTAAAATTTTGTTGTGATGACTAAAATTTGAAATTGATTGTGTGGAACAACGGTGCAGGGCCCTTATTGTGTTTCTCCAACGGTTGGCTTTCACTTTCATGATTCAAGTGTATTGAAAGCCATTTATATATTCTTAGGTTGTATTTTTAACGGACAAAAATCATGTTACGTTGAAATGATATCGAATTAATATGTAGTTTTAATGATTAATTAAATATTTATTTATTTGACCAGGACACACAAACTATTTATTATAGAGATACTCTACTTTTAAAACCACTATATATGCATGGTGGAAGATTTAAACCCAATTCTTTAGTTGTCTATTAATTTGTCGTTTTAATGATTGATTATTACTATGACTGAGGACGTAAAAGTATTGATTTATAAGTTCAATGGATGAGATTATGAGTTCTGGAAAATACAAGTTGAAGATTACTTTATAAGAAAAGGTTACATTTCCTGATACTAGGAAAAACACACAAACTAGAAAAGATAACTAGGGCTGAGTGGAAGTTATTTGATTAATAGGCTTTGGGCGTTGTCTGGAATTTTTTTGAGATATTATCAAAGAAACGACTACACACAAGTTATTGAAAGCTTTATCCACTATGTACGAAAAACCGTTAGCTTCAAATAAAGTATTCCTCATCAGACAGTTGGTGAATCCTAAGATGAAGGAAGACATGCGCGTTGTTACATACATAAATAAATTCAATTCAATTATATCAATTTTAGCTTCTACTTATATTATATTAATTTTATTGACGAGATATAAGTTGTCCTCCTTTTATCTTCATTGCGAGGAAGTTGGGTTGGTACAACTTACTTTCAAAAGCAATGGAGATATGTTTTTGGGTGAACACATATGTAGAAGTGGTGCTGGTAAGTATTCAAGTTCTTTAATGAGTATTGAAGGGAGCGGGGGAAAGGTATGGAAAGGAAAATAGCCGGGGAGCTCAGAATCCAAGAAGAAGGCGTAGTCGAAAAATTAAAAAGATATTTTTTGTTAGGATTACAAGGAGACTGGCTAGCCCCAAATGCAAAGAAAAGAAGGAAGTAAGTTGTACAACTGGTGATTAAGATTAAGCTCTTATATGTTGTGTGGAAAATTAGTTAAGTCTTGGATCATAGATTTTGGTGTTTCATTCCATGCTAGTTCATACACATAATTAGTGAGAAATCTGCAACCATGTAACTTTGGTAAAGTTTGTTTAGCTCATGATTAGTCTTTTGATATTACATGGACAAGGGGATATTGACTTAAGAACTTCACTCGGTATCACATGGACCTTGAAATATGTTAGGTTCATTTAATGTTTGAGAAGAATCTTGTCCTCAATTAGACAGTTGGATGATCAAGGATACGATATGGTCTTTAATGGACGAGTGTTAATGGTAGTTAACAAAAATATTATGATTGTCTGTGAAAAGAAAATATGTACGTTCATTATACATGGTTGTATTACCTACAGGAAGTGTCATTGTTGTCACACGTGGTCTGTCACACCCTCAAAATCCACCGGCAGAGTTCTACCGTGAGACGTGTAACAAACCAGGATCTCAGACACAGTCATATCAAACGACACTATATGCGATTTAAAATAAGCGTTTGACCATAACTCAGAGTAAAACATAGTTTTCAATGTAATCAATGCGGAAGCGTAAATGTTTGAAAACCATAAGCAATAAATACGCAAAACAAAGCGCCCAAAGAAAAGTGGTAAATGTAAACGAACTTGCTTTCAAACAATAGAGATGATGCATGAGCCTCAGATATGCAACCCTAGCCTTAGGTGTGCCAGCGACCTGAGAAGACACGCTAAAGTGTGTCAACACAAGGTTGGTGAGTTCACAGGTGTAAATCAGTAAATATGTTTAAGCGTTTGCCTAGTAAAAGTAAACAAAGGTATATCATAGGTAGCTGGCCTATATTTCTCGAGTTACTTAGCGTTTTGAACCAAAGTGTCTAGGTCAATTAAACACCCGTTCGACCTCCAGTCGAGTTAGCGCGACTAATGTCACACCCCAACATTAACGGCGGAAACGTCGAGATGTGAGGGTTAAGATTGTTCATGCCACACGACGCTATTTACAAAGTGTAAATATTATTAATTTTCAAGGTTCATAACATACATTGAGAATAAAATATAAGACTCAAGCAACCATAAATACAAAAGATACCCTAACGTCATATGACAATATAAGTCATTTTATTATTCTAGGTTCAATCCTAGATGTGATCAAGTCTTCAAGAGCACTTAAGCGGTAACAAGTCCTGAAACATGTTAGAAATAAAAGGTCAACATAAAGTTGGTGAGTTTTTCATAATTTTCATACATAAATATATATAAAAGATGACAATTCATGTCGTAGGTTATTGAATAAAGTAACTAGGGATGGATGAAAAAATGTAACAATCAAACCTTGACAGATTACAAGATTACAAGATTACAAGATTACAAGATTAAACGATTAGCTAAGTGTACTTGGATTAACCAAGTAGGCTTGTCAGGCCCATAGATCCATGACGTCGCCAGGCTAGTAATAGTTAATGATTGTACATATTATAGTCATCACATGCTAATTACAAGAGTTCAACTAACCATGAAAAATAAGATGAATTGCCCAAGTGTTTACAAGATTCAAACGAGTTTACAAGTGCATTTATCATAAGGTTAACATGTTTCACCCCAAAGTGTGAAAATATATAAAAGGGGTATGGAAGAACTCACATGATAATAAAGGATGAACAATATATAAGTCTTGTATATAATGCCGAGGATACGTTAACGTTCAACCTAAATGAATGACGTAATAACGATTATTATAATGTTAACGGTTCATAGGTTATATTTGGGCTTTTGGTTGACAATTGTAACGATATGATTTATAACTTGTTAACTCTTGATTTTTAGGTTATACGATAGGTACAATTTATAATTGCATTAATATTTAAAGATTAAATAAGAGTTTTGTTAGTGGTTAAACCCTTAATAAAAGTTAAAACTTTCTTTATCTATTATTTATAAAAAAAATAGTAAATTTATAGGTTTAAATAATTCTTTTTAATCCAAAAGATACACATTTTAAATATGTACATATATATATATATATATATATATATATATATATATATATATTTATTTATTTATTTATTTTCTTTTCAATATATAATTTGAACTTGTAAATATAGTTTGTGTTGAAAGATTTATCTAATCAAAATTTCTAAGAATTTAAAATATAATTACAATTTAATACCAACAAGAAAATACATTTTATATATATATTTTTATAATCTTTCCAAGGTAAAAAGATAAAAGATTTATTAATTAATTTCTAAAAATTTAAAAGAAAATCATTTTATTTAGTTTCTGATTAAAATGATTTTTATATAATTAAAAATAATAATGTAAATATATTTTCTGGATTTTTAACTCAAAAAAACACATTAAAAATATAAATGCAGGGGCTCGAGATCGAACCTGGCCCCCTGCATACTCCCAAGTTTTAACCACTGGGCCAATGCCCCATTTCATGTCGTGAACCGGTTTTCAATTTTAAAAAGAACCCATGAAATCAATCCCCCAAATCCACATAAACCCTAGTTTGATTTCCACCCAAATTGAACATCAATCCATTGATTAAACTCAAATTAATCATGGGGCTTTTGTTCCTCATGTAAAAATGAATCGAAAGACACCTTTAATTACCTGTTTGATGTTGAGTTTGTCGATTTAATGTTCAAACAAAGCTGCGACTGTGTTCTTGAATCAAACGTTTGATGCGTGTGTGTTTTGACGAAATTGAGTGCACAGATAGTGAAAAGAAAGTGTCGAGGGCTTTTGCCCTCTATTTTATAGGGTCAATTTGATCTCGAACATGTCCAACGGCTATAACATTAGTGTCAGGTGTTTCAGGTCGAATTGAATGGGTTTAAGACTGTTTCAGGTGAGATTAATCATCCCATTAAGTTCTAGATGATTAACCGATGGTTTATGGTCATTTAATTTGATGATTAAAGTGATTTAAGTGAAGAATCGGTTTTAGGTTCGGAGTATAAAGTTTCGGTTTTAAGTGAGCTAGTTAATTCGACCTTGATGGTTTGATTTGAAGTGGTTAACGTTAGAAACTAGTGTTTAATAGTAACATAGCGGTTTATTTCGATTATTATGGTTGAATTTCAAGGGTTTGAGGTGGCCGGAGCTCCGCTGTAGCTCGGCCGGAGCCCTCACCGGAAAATCGGGGAGAGAGAGGGTGGGTTTGGGGTTTAAATTTCATATTTACACTTTTAGTCCCTGTGCTTTATAAGTTATCAACTTAGAACCAAAGTTTCAGTTTTAGTTACAGTTCAGCCCCTAAGGTTTTAGATTTTATTATTTTATGTACAAACTTGTTATTTACAAGTTTTAAAAATATTAACTCATTTAATTTCAAGATTTAACATTTTTTTAAGATTATTTACAATTACTAGTATTATTGTTATTATTTTTATTATTTATCATTATTACTATGATTATTATTAATTATCTAATTATTTAATTACATCCAAGTTATAATGATTTCCAAGAAATTACAATTAAGTCCCCGTACTTGCATTAATAACAAAACGAACCCTTACAAGAGATGACGACGTTAATCAAACGTTAAATAAAAGTACGAGATTTCACCGTCTCCCCAACTTTAAGAAATTTCGTCCCGAAATTAAAGACAAGACTAAACGAACAGATAGGGATATTTCTTCTCCATGTGGTCCTTGCATTCCCAGATGAATTTTAAGGGTACGTTTAGAATTCTAACGAACTGTGATTGGTGTTTGGTTATGGGTGAGTTGCTTCATTTTGCGAATTATAGAATTTTTACAGGTTTCTTGACGAGATGCATGCAATTTGAACTCCTCCAATGGAATGCGAAAGTTATCGTTGACAAGATAAATCTTTGAGATTCGACACATAATGAGATGGCATCTTGATGCTGATGGAAAGACCTAAAAAAATTTTTTTTTTAAATTTAATCAACGAAAATTGAGAATCCCAAGAGCTACTAAATAAAATGACACTAGCTCAATGCATATCTTGAAAAGTTGTATCGTTCCTTCAGCTTCGGTCAGCGAATAATGAATTTGTACTAAGATTGTCTTGTGTTTTCAAAGACGATTTAAAGGCTTGGATAGAACGAAAGATATGTAGACCATCACGATTAAAGATTGTTAAGACACACCACGATGGCTGACTATTTCGTTGATGTAGATACGAGTTAATTTCTCGGCTCGATATTCCTCAAGAATCGATATGAATTTCACTGGTTTAGTTATTCGATCAACGATGAACCGGGTGTTATTATGATGTCAAGAAATAAGAGGCAAATTGATGATGAACTTCATCGATAAATGTTTCATTTTACACACAGAAACCTCAAGTTAAACAAACGATTTATAGGAATACAGATGTTTGGGTTTGACTTTTGAGCAGGTGAGGCACTTGGACATATACCAAGCTATGCCTTCTTTTCCTTTATGCCAAACCATTAATACTAATTACGAAAATTCATGAACCTTTTTATCCGCATCAGGATGAATATAATAACAAGCCTTGTAAGTCACAATCATGATAGAGACTTAGAGATTTTCAAGATTAAAAATTTAAAGATGACCCAAGAAGTGACGCAAACAATAGGAATTACATTTTTAATTATGATTAAAAGATGTATCCAAAAATGTCTTTCATGATCGGAACAAAAGTTTGAATAATTCAAGATATCGTCCGATAAAAACAATCAATATTTAATTTTCAGGTACGGCTTGCACACATGGTTCATCAAACCCACGAACACAGCCGGACATTGGTATAACTAGAAAGGCACAACATAAATTCATAAAGACTTTATCTTGTACGAAAGATTGTTTTAGAAGTGTTATCATCATGCAATTAAGTTTTGATGATAACCCGAAATGAAGATCGATAAGTAAGAAATAAAAGGTTCCATAAAGCTAGATCAAACGACCAATTGAAACAAAAGACGTGAGAAAAATCGATTAAGATCTAAATGTTCCAGTTTTGGAACTAAGAGTAATCTAAAGTGGCCAGGTTCTCTTTTGAGTTCAGGAATCATGCTTTGACTTGATAGGTTGGAATACTATCACCAATAAATCAGGTAACAGTATTCACCTTTCAAGTTACTACATGTTTCTTGTCAATAGTAATCTTAAGACCTTGGTAGAATTGAAATCAATGAATGGGAACAGTTACCAAGGTATGGATATCACTCCTAGCGTGGTGGTGTAGTTCTCAAAACATGACTCTTAACTACCAAAACGAGAGCTTGATCCTAATTTATTGTTAAGGATCCACAGGAATAAGATGAGGTAAATTGCCATTAAGGTAAGGAAAATCACTCCTATTTTAACGGTAAAATTTTGTAAACAAAATGTAACCAATTGAAAATCTTCATCAAAGTACATAATTCACTCCTACTTTGGAGAGGTCATTTCATTTGAGGAAATACAAATCCATAAAATTTAGGTGGGTGGAATTATCATCAAGGTATGGAATTCACGCCTATCTTGATGATTGAATTTCATAATAATAAGAAGACAATCGAGAATTGAAATTTGTCACCAAAGTACGGGATTCACTCCTATTTTGGTGCGGTCATTTCTTTCGTGAAATACAAGTCCATGATAAAAATGAGTGAAATTTGTCCTCAAAGTAAGGAAATCACCCCTATCCAAACGATAAAATTTCATAAAAACCAATAATAGAAAAATTTGAAGCCATCATCGAAGTACGAAATTTACTCCCATTTTAATGAGGTCATTTCATTGGTAAAATACGAATTCATAAGAACAAGAAGAAAGAAATGGTCATCAAGATAAGGAATTCACTCCTGTCTAGATGAGATAGTTTCTTTTAGGAGATTCGAGTGTTTTTAGTCATAAGTTGACTTGCAACACGGTGCAAAACGGTTAAAAGATTTTATCACACAATATTATTACAAAGCTCGACTTAGCAAACGAAAAGAAAAAAAATTCGGTTAGAAACTCAGAAACTTCAAATTACTTCAATGTAACATTAACAAGAGAAAATCATGTTTGCCAGGATTAAGGTTACAGTTCGGGATAACAGAATCAATTGTGATAGGTTTTCAAATCTTGAATGGTTTAAATCAGGAAAACAAAATCAATGACAAAGATGATTCAATACAACAATAAGATGTAAACGTTTGGTTCGCCATCCAAGGGAATACCTTGACTTCTCAAAGTGTTAAGTCAACCATAATTTTATTGAAGACACGCGTACCTATAAGTGGACACTCATCTCATGGGTTCCCAGATAAGGTAGACAGATCCATCGATCGAATAGGATTAATATGGATACCTTGCCTAGACAAAACATCCCGAGATACAGGTATCCCACTTTTACAGCATTGCATGAATTCAGTTATGGGACACACTTTAAGGAGATGTGAAAACCATAAGTAACAATTTAAAATTTTGAAAACCATTCGATTTAGGCTCATAATGCCTTTAAATATATATTAAGATTTATGTATGCATTGATCAAGGTATAGAGGTAGTCACATGAGGCACATAACGTATAATAAAGCTTAAACATAGGAATGGAGGAGTAAAACGAGTTCAATGATAACGAGAACATTCTATAAGATAGAAATAAAGAAAATATTAAAATTCATAAATAAACCAGTTCAAGAAATCAAGAATTTTTGATTTTTTTTTAAATAATAACCTGATGGTTCCATTTGGTACCACATAGCCAATAGGAACATGGACACGTCGAGGTGACTTAATCCCAATTGCCTTTAGGAAGATGTGTGTGTTGACCATAATTTTGCACTCATCCCAGAAATCCCCAGGTAAGCATAACAGGTCTCGCAATGAGGTTTATACGAAATGCTTGCCTTAGCCAGAGGGCCTTTTGCCAGGAAATCCAGAATACAGGTGTTTATGTGTCACACACTTCCCTAAGGCTATTAGAATTAAAACCTCGATGAGATTTTTAAGATTTAGACATATCGTCTAAGGAATTTTTTTCCACTCGATAAGATGAGTAGATTTCCACACGTAGTAGAGAATAAGATTTAGAAAAGATCAGACGCGGTAGAACTTAAAGGCATAAGAAGAGAATTAGGAAGTTGGGGTAAACAAGGTTCAAGGCATATTCCTAAGGCACTATTTTCTAAATGTAAACAAATAGCACATAGGGAATTGATCATGTAATGTGTAGCAACATGTGATAGGCATATAAGCATACTTACAAGGTTATAACAAATGTCATGTAAAGGGTCCCTAGTTTATCCATAGTCTAGGCCACCATTTCTAATAACCTAAATCCCTATAGTTATGGGCTCTTATACCAATCTGTCACACCCCAACCTTAACGGCGGAAACGTCGAGATGTGAGGGTTAAGATTGTTCATGCCACACAACGCTATTTACAAAGTGTAAATATTATTAATTTTCAAGGTTCATAACATACATTGAGAATAAAACATAAGACTCAAGCAACCATAAATACAAAAGATACCCTAACGTCATATGACAATATAAGTCATTTTATTATTCTAGGTCCAATCCTAGATGTGATCAAGTCTTCAAGAGCACTTAAGCGGTAACAAGTCCTGAAACATATTAGAAATAAAAGGTCAACATAAAGTTGGTGATTTTTTCATAGTTTTCATACATAAATATATATAAAAGATGGCAATTCATGTCATAGGTTATTGAATAAAGTAACTAGGGATGGATGAAAAAATATAACAATCAAACCTTAACAGATTACAAGATTATAAAATTAAACGATTAGCTAAGTGTACTTGGATTAACCAAGTAGGCTTGTCAGGCCCATAGATCTATGACGTCGCCAGGCTAGTAATATTTAATGATTGTACATATTATAGTCATCACATGGTAATTACAAGAGTTCAACTAACCATGACAAATAAGATGAATTGCCCAAGTGTTTACAAGATTCAAACGAGTTTACAAGTGCATTTATCATAAGGTTAACATGTTTCACCCCAAAATGTGAAAATATATAAAAGGGGTATGGAAGAACTCACATGATAATAAAGGATGAACAATATATAAGTCTTGTATTTAAATATAGTAAATTTGTAGGTTTAAATAATTTTTTAATCCAAAAGATACACATTTTAAATATGTACATATATATATATTTATATATATTTATTTTCTTTTCAATATATAATTTGAACTTGTAAATGTAGTTTGTGTTGAAAGATTTATCTAATCAAAATTTCTAAGAATTTAAAATATAATTATAATTTAATACCAACAAGAATATACATTTTATATATATATTTTTATAATCTTTCCAAGGTAAAAAGATAAAAGATTTATTAATTAATTTCTAAAAATTTAAAAAAAAATCATTTTATTTAGTTTCTGATTAAAATGATTTTTATATAATAAAAAATAATAATGTAAATATATTTTCTAGATTTTTAACTCAAAAAAACACATTAAAAATATAAATGCAGGGACTCGAGATCGAACCTGGGCACCCTGCATACTCCCAAGTTTTAACCACCGGGCCAATGCCCCATTTCATGTAGTGAACCGGTTTTCAATTTTAAAAAGAACCCATGAAATCAATCCCCCAAATCCACATAAACCCTAGTTTGATTTCCACCCAAATTGAACATCAATCCGTTGATTAAACTCAAATTAATCATGGGGTTTTTGTTCCTCATGTAAAAACAAATCGAAAGACACCTTTAATTACCTGTTTGATGTTGAGTTTGTCGATTTAATGTTCGAACAAAGCTGCGACTGTGTTCTTGAATCAAACGTTTGATGCGTATGTGTTTTGATGAAATTGAGTGCACAGATAGTGAAAAGAAAGTGTTGAGGGCTTTTGCCCTCTATTTTATAGGGTCAATTTGATCTCGAACATGTCCAACGGCTATAACATTAGTGTCGGGGGTTTCAGGTCGAATTGAATGGGTTTAAGACTGTTTCAGGTGGGATTAATCATCCCATTAAGTTCTAGATGATTAACCAATGGTTTATGGTCCATTAATTGATGATTAAAGTGATTTAAGTGAAGAATCGGTTTTAGGTTTGGAGTATAAAGTTTCGGTTTCAAGTGAGCTAGTTAATTCGACCTTGATGGTTTGATTTGAAGTGGTTAACGTTCGAAACTAGTGTTTAATAGTAACATAGCGGTTTATTTCGATTATTATGGTTGAATTTCAAGGGTTTGAGGTGTCCGGAGCTCGGCCGGAGCCCTCACCGGAAAATCGGGGAGAGAGAGGGTGGGTTTGGGGTTTAAATTTCACATTTACACTTTTAGTCCCCGTGCTTTATAAGTTATCAACTTAGAACCAAAGTTTCAGTTTTAGTTACAGTTCAGCCCCTAAGGTTTTAGATTTTATTATTTTATAACTTGTTATTTACAAGTTTTAAAAATATTAACTCATTTAATTTCAAGATTTAACATTTTTTAAGATTATTTACAATTACTTGTATTATTTGTTATTATTTTTATTATTATTATCATTATTACTATGATTATTATTAATTATCTAATTATTTAATTACATCCAAGTTATAATGATTTCCAAGAAATTACAATTAAGTTCCCGTACTTGCATTAATAACAAAACGAACCCTTACAAGAGATGACGACGTTAATCAAACGTTAAATAAAAGTATGAGATGTCACAACTAATGCGGGTGGGGTTTGTCAGACCCAGTAGTACTACTTAAAATTACCTTGCTAGCTCATTATTAACGGTTTGAGTGAGTAAGGACTTGCGTGATAATGCTTGCACTATAGTAACAAGCGATATACCAATAATACTAAAACCAAATAAAAATAGTTTGCATGCTTCTTCCCTAAAAAGAAAGTAAGTAAAAGTAGGATCGTAAAGACTCACCTTAAATCCGTAAGAAAAACATGAAGTGTAAAAGCCAAAAGCTAATCGTTACACAACAAATATAGATCCATGAGTATGTGTACATAATGGTCAAGATGAACCCCGTTGTATCCAAACAAAGTAATTGTTAGCATGCTCGAGAAATGTTTCACAAGTTTAACCAAGTTGACTTTTGACCAAAGTTGACCGGACTGACCTGACGACCTGTTGGTGACTCAAATAAGTAAAAACATGTTTATTCATGCTCAAATAGCTCAAATAATGATTCACATAAAGTTTCATGTCGGAAATCTATTTTTGGAAAGTATGACATTGTTACACATGTGCAATCCATTTTAAGATTATGAATCATACCACAACAACCATCTCAATTATACATGCATGTAACACATCCAACATTTATCCATGACTTGTTAACATAACCAAGAAACTTTATCATTCCCAAAGTTTCCTAATTTAAAATATAAGAACGTAAGTTGCACAAATTTCATCCAAATCTCCTAACATGTTTCTATGATTATTTCAACATCAATCATATCACCATAACCTGTTCTACACTTATCATACTCATCATACAATACATCAAGCCACAAAGTTTCCATAAATAGCAAGCATGTTCATATGATACGTTTTTCACCATTTGATTATTCCCAATCCATTCTTATGCCTAAAACATCATATAACAATTATCACATCTCATCAACACATGCATAAATCATCATCTATAACTTAACTTACCCAAAAAGTTTTCTATAATGGAAAGCACTAAAAAACCGAGCCAAAATGAAAAGTTCGAGACTTGAATTTTCATCCGCTAGCATCAACTAACATCCTAGAATAATTAATTCAATCTAATTTCATCAAAATCATATGATTTATACAAAAGCCCCAAATTAAAGTTTTCTTAATAAGTAAGCCTTGTTTTTTTTTATCAAAACGACATAATTTCACAAAAACCATCCGTACAAACATCATTATATTGAATACTAACACACAATCCATCATCAATTTCAATCAATTTCAAGTTTTGACTTGTTTGGATCATCTAGGGTTCATGTTTATCATGAAGATTAAAGAACATAAAATCAAACATAATAACTTACTTGAAATGCTTAGATGGTGATCCCTAGTACGCGTTTGATGCAACAAACAATGGAAATCACCACCAATATGCAAGAACAAGATCAAAGAAGGTGTGCTTTATATGTGTGTGTTATTTGTTGTGAAAAGTATGAAGGGGAAGGGGAAGGGGACGGCCAAATGGTCATTAGGGTTGGGGGGGTTGGGTTTTATACTTTTTTTTACAAGAAAGGCCCCGTCTTTTCATAAAATCGTTTTAATGCTACACGATTGAACTTTTTCTACACCAAAACCAGAAAATGTTCACATAATATCAAATAAACATTAATAAAATGAAATAATATTTTTTTTCTAGTTCAAAGTCATTTTAATAATTTTTAGGCTTTAAAAGCCGAAAATGCTCGTAAACGCATAAATGCTAGAAAATTCACAACTTTCGCAACAAAGCTAAACATTCAATCACATAAACATGTAACACATAATTTCATACCAGTTATGATTGTTTGAAAATTATTTTGACAAATCACCAACGTTCGGGGACAAACGTGTTTGCTATTTGGCAATTCCCCGAATTACCGTTATGTGAAAGGTTCGTGAATGTTTGTATAATAACTAACACATTTAAGTGAACAAAATTAAATGTATGAATGTATGATTGAAAAACCATGTTCGTGTTGATCAAAAAGTGACCTGAAAATATCGGGTGTCACATGGTCCGAGTCCATCTAGTTCGTAGCACCAACGACTCGAACATACGAGTGAAAAAGGGATAAAAATGTTAGCAACCAAAAGTTCTTGATTTGAAGTAAATAGAATATGGGTTTGTGAGCTTTATGTTTATGGTAAACAAAAAAGAGCATCATTCGTTAAAACAAAGAAGATACCAAAAGCCTGGGGTCGAAAAAATCACAGAGACGTACTGATACGAGAATTTAGAGTTCATTCTGATGCTTATGGGCATACTTTAGTTTCTTTAGTAGGATGGGCCAACTATTATGTCATATTCATTGATGATTCAACACGAAAGCTATGGCTTTTCTTTCTTAAAAGTAAATACGTTTTTATTACTTTTAAAGAAATGAAAAAATGTTGTTGAATTGAATACTAATTTGCTAGCCAAAATGCTTGAATTATGACAATAGAGGCGAGTACATCAACACTCAGTTCATTGACTACTATGCAATGCATGGGATCAAGATGATAAAGATGGTTCTAGAAACTCTACAACGTATGGAGTTACAGAGGGATGATCAGAACTCTAATTAATGTGCTAGGAGCATATAGGTCTCCGTAGTTGTTTTGAGCATATGTAATCAACACTACAACTTATTTGATAAATCATGGACCTTCGATACCTTTTGGTTTCCAACAAGGACGGACCCAATAAAAATTTTCTTCAGGGTCGGTTCCGGTTCTCAAGTAGCCATATATATCCCAAATCGATGTTAAACTTTTAGGTTTGTGTCTGGGTCGTATCACATAAAAAAAATACAAAAAGGCCAACAAAATTTTTATTATAATCAATACCAATAAAATGTTGGATAGTCGTTATTTTACATTCACCATAATGCACCACTAATCAAATCCCCATACTTGATACATTAAAATTAACCCAATCCTCCCATGAAAGAGCAAGTATTTTAACTCTACTCTTTACCCATAAAAAGCCAAGAACATTTATTTCTCCAAATTACCTTTGTTACACTTGTAGGTTTTTTATCATACACCATCTCATTTCTATTTCTCCATAAACACCACATCACAATTTGTATCACCGTATAAATTAATTTCTTCCAGGATGTCGATCCACGGGTAGATTCATGATATTAAAGAAGGTCCTTTTCATTGAATAAGTAAAAGGATACAAGTCTACACCAA
Source organism: Flaveria sonorensis (assembly GCA_025506505.1). Lineage (NCBI taxonomy): Eukaryota > Viridiplantae > Streptophyta > Magnoliopsida > Asterales > Asteraceae > Flaveria > Flaveria sonorensis. The sequence continues at coordinate 12,688,971 of CM046430.1, read as the reverse complement.
GATGCAACAAAATCCCACACTTCCTGTGCGAATGGGCAAGCTATAAAAAGATGACCCAATGATTCCTCACTTTGCTCACACAATGCACAGTCCGAGCAGGGGATGTGGATCTGCCGTAACCGCAATAGATCCAAAGTTAGTAGCCTATTTAAGGCTACTGTCCAGCATAAGAAGTTAACTTTTATAGGTACCCAATTGTTCCACTGAAAATGCACTCCGATATCCATACAACTAAAAGATTGCATTGCTTCTTTCACACTTTTAACATAGAACGTTCCGGAAGGGTGAAGTCCCATGATTGCCACCCAACCCTTCCGAGGTTGTATTATGTGGTTGTATCAAACTACCCAGATCCAAGCCGTAGACATTAAGCTCCTGTTGCATTTTAAAAATTTGCTTCCATGGTCCTAGTTGTGAAATTCTGGCCGGAATAAAAAGACAAAACACCATAAGATACTTAACGAAAATACGATTTCATCAAAAAATAAAAAAAAGTATTACATTTTATTGTTTTTTTTTGAGTCTTTATCTCATAAAAATATCCATTACATCATCAATCGAAACCTTATAAAAAAATTCTTTCTTAATGTACAAATGTACAAATACAAGTATCATTTAAGGTAATAAAATATGAGTTGAGTTATTAGTTAAAGAAATGGACATAGAGATTTAATACAAAATAAACCTATTTGTGATTATATCTAAGATTACGTTTCCTAACTAAAACGAACCATTATTTTATTTTTTAGTGGGTTAAACATTTGAAATAAATTGGGGTTCAGGGGTCGTAAATTTTTTCATAGGGATCGGTATTAAAAAACACGGGGTCAATCGAAAACCGTTAATACACGTTACACAATGAGAAAAAAATCTACGGATGTAGTGCTAGAATGAAAATGCTAAGGTAAGGTGGTAAATCTTGAGCACTTGAAAATATTTGGTTGTAGTGCTTATATTAGGCAAATGATGATTACATGGATAAGCTAGATGCAAAAGCCAAGAAATGTACTTTCCTTAGCTACAGGTCAAGTGAGATGGGTTACAGATTTTGAGACTTTCACAACAAATAGGTAATCAAGGGAAAACATATCACCTTTAACAATCTAAATTATATAAATACATACTTACAACGAAATTAAAGGATCAAAAGAACATATTTAGTTTGAAGACAAGGTTATCCATACCAAAGAATCAAAGGATACTATAGATAATGGGAGCTCCGAGGTTGAGGTACATAATGAAATAACCAACACATTATGTCAGTTTTAGGTGATCAACCAAAGTAATAGGACCGCCATAGTGGTATTCTTCGTCCGTTAATTATCTCTTATTGATAAAAAATGATGAATCTTAGTGCTACACTAAAGCTATTTATGTGAAAGATCCATTCTAACAGGAGAAAGTAATAAATTAAAGAGTTGGGTTCCTTAAAGAAGAAGGGGATACGGGTTTAAGAAAACATCCACTAGATAAGACAGCTTTACAAAATAGACGTGTCTTCAAAATCAAGGATGAACATGATGGTACCAAGGATACAAGGCTTATTTAGTGGTCATAAATGTTTTAATAGAATTAGGAATTGACTATAATAAAATCTTCTCCCCTTTCATGAAGATGACTACTAGTCATCTAGATCTAAGTATTGTAGGGGCATAAACTTACATGTAGAGCTGCTAGATCGGAAAAAAATATTTTAACATGGTAACCTTGATTAAGACATCCAAAAGACACATCTAGAGGGTATTCAGGAAAATGGTAAAATAAATTAGTTGTGTAAATTAAAGAAAAGTATGTATGGCGCGAAACAGAACTCTAGATAGTGTAAAGAAGTTTGAGAACATCATGGGCGACAATGGGTTCCAAATACGTATGATAGATCACCGTTGTTATCTTATAAGGTTTAGAAAATCTTATATTATTTTACTGCTATATGTGGATGATATTTTGATCGCAGGCTCAACCGTGAAAGAAATCAACTGGTTGAAAAGGTAGATGATCGAATAAGTTTTAGATGAAAGACTTGGGTGTTACGAATCAAATACTCGAAGATGAGAATTCTGAGAAATAGACAATATGGCTGTCTAAAACTATCTTAAGAGAAATATGTCAAGTAAGTGTAGAAACATTTAACCTTAAAGATGTTAAGAGTATAAGTACACCTTTGGGGATCACTTTAAGCTTTTCAAGGATTACACACCCTAGACAGATGTAGACATAGAAGAGATGGGTAAGGTTCTTTACACATCCAACAGTTGGTAGCTTCATGTATACTATGGTCATGAGACTAGAAATAACACATATAGTTAGGGTAGTTAGTCGGTTTATTTCCTCTCCACGGAGAGAGCGTCGGGAAGAAGTTAAATGGTTGCTTAGGTATTTAAAAGGACCTTCACATATGGCTTTATGTTTTAAGGAAAAAATGTGTTATTTTAAGGGTTCATTAATGAGCTGAGGTTTTATGTGTTTTAAGTTCTTAAACTAATGTTTTCAGCTTAATCTTCTATCAAACATAATCAATTTGTTATATGTTTGCATTGTAGGTATGGGAAGCCTAAACAAGGATATTCAAAGACTAAATGAAGCTTGGATGACATGTGGATGAAAAGAGAAGAAAAAATATTAAAGAATGAAGCAAAGATGGTAGGGATGTAACTTACATCCATAGAGGACATATGTTACGTCGTTCTTGGTGAAAATGAAGATACCCATGTTTAAGGATGTAAGCTAGAGATGAAGGTTGTTTAGTTTGAGGGAGGACGCAACCTAAGTCCCTATAGAAAGTAGCTTACGTCGTCATTCAAGATTTGATTAAATCTTCCAGATTTTGACCATATTTAAGGAAGATAATCAATTTTCAAAGCTCTAATTCACACAAGGAGAAAAAGAGACGAACTTTGGCTAATTTCCCATAATTCTTCCACATCTCTACATCATTCTAATCCAATCCAATATGTCGAGAACCATTTTTATTGATAAATTCACATAGATGTAAGGCTAAACCACTCGTGATCATCTTCTGGTAGACGGTTAGTGAACAAGATGTGCCTACGTAGGTTTCTATTTTGTTAGGCTTAAATAATAAGTGTTCTTAGATTTTTACTTGTTTGAGTATTTGTTTTTATTATTGATTGAAACAATTGGAATATTTGCTTAAAGAAATAATCATCAATTATTAGTTTTAGAATTATTAATCATTTAATGGTTGATTATTGCATTGACTTTGATTGGTGATTATTAATAACATAACTATGTTCGACATTAGTTAGTTTTACTATCTAATTGAACAACCTATCATTAAGGACAATGTAAAGCTAAGTGTGTGGATGAGGGAGAACTTGAAAATTTACGCAAAGTTTGTGTTAATTGGTAGATTTATGATCATTATGCAAGCTTATGGTAATTATATGTTATTCTTGGTTTAGACTACTATATTAATACACTTGCATACCTTTTTCTAGTATAGATACCAACCTGAGAGGAGTGAAACTTGTGAGAGGTGTGATTATGCGTGAGACAATTTGTTAGGCCTAGTTATATAGATCATAGTTTAAAAAGATAACATCTTTGGTCGCAAAGTTGTAGCTTGATATGTAAAATATGAGTTGCATATGACTTGAAACCTTAGATAACATTAGAAGACGACATGACCGGATCCAGTTTGTCGGATGATAGTCATAATGTCACGAGGGAGTTTGCTTGAGGGAAAGCAAATTGATAAGTGTGGGATGTGACACATTGAGGTTTTGCGTGTTTTTTTAAGTGTTTAAACTTATGTTTTTAACTTAGTTCTTCTATCAAATGTAATCACTCTATTATATGTTTGTATTGAAGTTTTGGAAAGCCTAACTGAGGATATCTGAAGATTAAATAAAGCTCGGATGACATGTGGATGAAAAAAGAAGAAAAGAATAAACGAATGAAGCAAAAAGGGCAGGGATGTAACTTACATCCTATGAGGATGTAGGTTATGTAGTTTTTGTAAAAAAATGAAGATAACCATGTTTTGAGGATGTAAGCTAGAGACAAAGGTCGTTCAGTTTGAGGGAGGACGTAAATTACATCCTTATAAGATGTAGCTTACGTCGTTATGCAAGATTTGACTAAATCTTTAGGATTCTGACCATAGTCAAGGTCTGTAATCAATTCTCAAAACTCTAATTCACAAAAGGAGCAAAAAAGACGAACCTTGGCCAATTTTTCACCCTTCTTCTGGCCCTTTACATCATTCCATTTCAATCCAACATTTCCAAAACCGTTTTATTATTGAATTCTTGAAGATGCATGGCTAAAATGCTCGAGATGATCTCCGAGTGGACGGTTAGTGAACAAGATGTGCCTACTTAGGATTTTTACTACGTTAGGCTTAAACTTTAAGTGTTCTTGGATTCTTGATTGTTTAAGTATTTATTTTCACAATGATTGAAAATTTTTGGATATCTGATCTCATAAATCATTCATCAAATTATTAGTTTTAGAATTATCAATAATTGAATGATTGATTAATCCATCGTCTTTGATTTGTGTTTATTAATAATATAACTAGGTTTGGCATTAGTTAGTTATAATATCTAATTGAACAACCCGTGATTCAGTTGATAAACATGTTTTAATAAGAAAATTAGATGAATTATGTCTGTAATTCTTAACTTAGTAAACCTTTGGTGCATAATGCATTTATCTACTTAAAACCTGGAGTTGGTTCCATTTTCAATATATTAATCACTAACCCTTTCAATTTCTCATTCTTTGTGAAACTTTCTTGTAAAACTTGTTAAAGAATCCAACAAACAACTTATATCGTTGAAGATCTTTCTTGTAAAACTTGACAAGAAACAAGTAGATTGTTCACTCTTAGAGTGGTATACATCTTGCAAAGAACCTATTATTACATTTTAAGATAAAATACATTCAACTGACATATCACTTTATCATAGGCTTAATCATTAATGGCGCTCTGAAGTTACAAAAGCTTAAATGAACGAAATATCGAGCTAATATACTAACCAAGATTGTTAACTTAGAAATAGTTAAGCTTTGCATAACTTCAACTAACCTTCAAGAATAACTAATTGGAAGGCAGTAATAGTAGTGCAGGGTGAGTATATGGATACGCCATATCAAAAAACAGTGTGAAGTTGGTCAAAGCCTCTAGGTGAGAGACTATTGGGGTTTATGGCGTCTTTTAATTGAAGACAATGTGCAACTGACCCTAAACCTAATTGGGCTAATTTAGACTTATAGGGCATTGCAAGTTTCATCAATAATAAATCAAACCCTAGTTACAGCAAAGTGAACGTAAGTTACACCAACCGAGCCATCATACTCACTGTGTTTTTGTGTTCTTATTGGTACATTTATAGTTTATATGAATACTCAGTACGTAACATTACATTTATTAGGTAACCTATTAAGCTAATTGGCCTAAAATCCCTCCATGAGGATGGATCCCAAACCTTAAGAATGAGGGTGATGAAGGATAAATTATAACATTTATGTAACTGGTCGTTGCATTCAAACACCTTTATGAATCTAAAAAAGCCAGTTTTCATGTGCCCTATAAGTTTTGGTGAATTTAAAAGTATCCGTTGGCTCAAAGTGAAAGATACGGACCTGGCTTCATGTTTCGAGCGCATCAAATCATGTCTAAGATGATATTCCATCGGCATGTTAGGTACACAAGATAAAATATCTGAGATTATCAATTACAGCTAAGTCCCAAGCAATGATCCAGATCAGCTTGATGACATGTCCTCTGGAGATTATGTACAAACCATGCTGATAGATTGGTCTAAAGCACATTTGAATTTGAAGCTCCAAGACATAACTTTACAATCACTAAATTAAAGAATCACTAAAAAAACCTGAGTACGGATCGGTTGAACCGGTTATATATATATATATATATATATATATATATATATATATATATATATATATATAAATTTAATTTTCATTATTTTTAACATATATTTATTAAAATTATTATAACTTTATCCGGTTTTTATATCCGCTCCGACTGGTCGAACCGGTCCGACCGGTGGATCGGTTAAACGCCCGGTTCACTATACGGTTTGGTTCAAACATTGGTATAAAGCTCATTTTTAGTGATTCAAGCTCCGACACATAACTTTACAATCATTTGAATTCGTGATAGCTGATATACGAAACCCATAACCAAGGTATCTCCATTATCCATACAACAAGTTCAAAATAATTTATATCTTATTGGCAATCATAATTTAAGAATTTGAAACCAACATCTAGGATTAGACTTATTGATTCTTTAAAAAATGAACGATTAATAATCAAAGTATTTTGCGAAAACCTAAAAGGTGAAACATATATATTTATAGGACTAGACTTCTCGATTCCCTTTGAATGAATAATTGATAATCGAAGTTTATTTTTCCTGAAACCCAACTAAAAAAAATAAAATATATATTAAAAAATTATATACAAGTGAAATAAATATTAGTTTTTTTAAACGGAAAATATTATCAAGGAATCACTAGCAAGATGCTAGGGGATGCAGAAAAACAACATTCATCACATTGGAAATCTATAAAATGAAAATTAAACCAATTTGTCATGTAGGTCTTCAAGATTCGTCCTATGCTTCAACCACCCAAATGAAACATAGTTTATTTCTTCAACCACCTTTGATATGGAAGCTGCCCTAGAATTAAAAATGATCCCCTTAAAAGCATTCCAAATCCCCTAAAACGTAGCCAAAATGATGGCATGTATCGTCTTCTGTAGAGCTAGCTTAGAACCTCCCTGGATTTCAAATCGCGCCATATGAACAAATATTAGATAGAAAGTGAAATTAATGTAAGAACCGTATGGTCTAATATGAGTTATTAATCAACATTAATCAATGATTAAGATGATATATATGTAATGTTAACACAATCAAACAAATTAATTGGTTGTAAAGTGTAAAATGAAAAAAGTTCACAATTGTTAACTTTTATATACTTTCTTTATATTTTTTAAACTCAAATAATCTTTTTAAACTTTATAACTCTTTTAAGAAAATATTATCATAAAATAATTTTATTACCATTAACTTCAGTATGTTACAATTTTTTAATAGAAAAATAATTATTTTAGAAACATCATTTTACTATACGTATAACTGTGAGTTGTATATACGCAAGGTAATATATTATGTATAATAATTTATGCGTAGCGCATATTTGTGTGTAATAATTGTGTACGTAACATATTTTTGCGCGCAATAGTTTCATATCTAACTTATTATTGTGCGTGATATATATCTACATACAGCTTACATAGTACTTATATATGTGTGATTATGATGTGAATTTATATTAAAGCATATACACCTCCTTTAATATACGAATCTTATCTTGATGACTACTCTTCACGCACTAAAAACACGTTATACAATATAACCCACCTCAATATAAGCTTTAGTTACGTACATATTTAAAGAATAATAAACCAAATTATTTTATTCCTTGGTTTTAGTCCATTGAAAAGAGCGTGAAAATAGAATAGACGAAACAATACGTGTTGCTTTTCTTGTGGCAAATTCTTGAACTTATGGAATTAAAAAAACGAGAAGAAGAATTTGTTCTTTATGTCATATATTCCCTACATATTTGCCTATATAAAAGAAGGTTCGATCATACCTTTTGGCAGATCATCCATAAGAATTCGTTGCATACTCAAACAAACAAGTTTTCTTATCGGTCTCTATCTTTCGAACCATGACCACAGGTGGACTTGCAACGACCATAAAAACTTTATTCCTTAGGTTGGGCTCGATCTCGTTGTCTATAATTTATATAGTGGTCTTCGGACACTAACGATTCGTGTTTTGGTTTACATGGCACTCATCATTCCACTAGAGATCATAAACAACATTTATAACTATCTTTATTATTTTAAAATTTAATTGTTTATAACAAAGTTTCAATTTAGCATGTGACGTGTTTTTTATTATGAAACAATAAAGCTTTGGTTGTATACATGCAGGGGCAGTAATATCGTTACTCCCAAAGGAGTTGTGGTACGTTGCATGAACAAGGTGGCTAGATGGGACGAATGTTACGATGGCGAACATGAAATACAATCATTTGAGCATAGGGTACGACTACAAGATATAAAGTACAATGAACATGAAGAAAGTTGTTGGATTCCACATCCTCGTACAGGAATATATTATCCCAAAGGTCACGAATGGGTGATGAAAGACGTTCCTAAAGGTGCTGCTACTTTTGATTATAATTATTGGTTTAGGAATGGTGACGTTGACAGTGATCGAGTTTGATTTTAATGATCATACATCTAAATTTATTACGGCATTAGTCGTAACATTTGAATCATTAAAGATATGTATACTTTATATATTTGTATTATTGTTAATAAGGATAATAACAACATGACAGCGGAAAAGTACATTTATGATAGTATTGATATTACTATGTACGTAGCTTTTTATATAATCTTATTTTGTAGTACGGTTGTTTTGTTTAGCATATGACTTCGTAATTTAAATACAAGTGGTTCAATTAGACTAGTACAATTTTTTTATTTTAATAAAAAAATCAATAGGATGACACATAATGAAGCAAAACATTCCTCCTTATAAAAATTATTTGTTTTTCTCTCATGTTAAATAATTACATTAATTACTAATAATATTATTTAACTATTTGTTAAATTAAAAATAATTTTTAATAAATAAAAAGAAAGATATTTTTATTAATGTTATTGCTAAAGAAACAAATTTTTATAAAATACATTTTTTTCTAAACATCATACTTTTTTAAAAATTCAAAAAATATTAAAATTAACTATGTACTAATTTGCAACTTTGTTTTGCATTATTAGTTGTAAATTTGGCGTAGTTGGTTGTACCCCATTTTGTTATGTTTTAACCTTACTTTATTTGTTTACTTTTAACTCTAATATTTTACATCTTTTACAATTTAATCACAACACTTTTTCACTAACAACTTTGGTTCCTACAATTTTCATCTTTTACAATTTTTTTGTTTTACGTTTTTATCTAAATTTTGCGAGTTACGCGTCGCAACATACGTATGTGGTTCAACTTTTTGACTCTTATTTTTTTCGTTTAACGGGCCCCGTCATAACGCACGGGTCCTAAACCGATTTAGTTATTGTATTCTATGTTTTTCGCTAGCCATGTTTTGGCATTGGTACTCAACTTGGTTTTTTTAATCTTTAATTTTTTATACTTTTAACCTTATACTTTTACATCCTTTACTATTTAACCCCAACACTTTTCACTTTCAACTTTCGTCCCTTACTTTTCTTCTCTTAAAAGTTTTTCATTTTACATTTTCGTATAAATTATGCAAGTTAACACGCTGCAACGTACGTACGTGGTACAACGTTTTTACGCCTACTTTTTCCCGTTTAAAGGCCCTGTCACATGCGCCAGTCCTAGATCAACTTATTTATTGTTTTCTACGTTTTTGGTTTCATGTGTGTGGTTCAATATTTTTACGTCTATTTTCTTTTTTGTTCAGTTCAATTTTTTTCGTTTTTTATTTTTGATTATACGAAATTTTTTGGTATTGACGGTAGTTGGTCGTGGTGTGAGATTGATGTTACTTGACACGAATTTACGCCCCCGCCGCAACATGGGGCTTGATACTAGTTGGTTTTCCTAAAAAGTAAACTTTTTATTTACAAAAATAATTAAAATTGGGAATAATAATAAGCAATTTTTTAAAAATGACATTTTTTAAAAAAAGGTTTGTTTTTGAAACAAATTCTTTAATTTTTTTTTGAAAAAAATAAAAAAGTTTAAAAAGTTGATATCATTATTTTATTACTTAAGGTTCTTACTCATATGTAATTTTAATTATATCTTATGTTAAAATGTTGTCTTATAATTAATAATTTTTTATTATATTTGATATTTTATTTATTCAACCCGTATAATACATAAGTTTATTAAAGATAGTAATAATAATATATAATTAAGAGTAAATTGCCGTTTTCGTCTATGTGGCATGATCATATTTGCCATCATTCAAAAATATTTTTTCTTGCATTTCGCTCCCTAAGATTTGAAAAAAATATGATTTTTATCCAAAAATATTAGCTTCATTGTTTTAAAATGTTAGATATTTATCATTAAAAGGGTGCTTATGTGAATTTTCATATAAAAAGAAAATCTTAATTTATGTTTACATGTTGCTAATAAGATTTCCTTCATGAAATTCATGTTTTCGGATGAAAACGGTAACTTTTTCAAACATTGGGGAACAAAATGTAAGAAAAAACCTTTTTGAATGAAAATGAAAAATATGACAAAACCACGGGGAGAAAAACAACAAATCACTCTATAATTAAGGTGCCATTGTTATAAGATCGTTAGTTTCTTTACTCGAGGAAAAAAATTGAATTAAAAAGGTGATTTATATTATTTTTTAATGGCAAGGTAAGATGCATTAATAGCTAGTAAGATATTAGAAAGTACAAGACATAAAAGAGAAACAATGTTAAAATTACACCAGTTTTTCCATTGAAGTAACGTTAAAGATACCTTATAATTGACCCAAGTAAATAAGTTAGATTTGATGTCTTTGATCACTTTGTCATTTATTGAACTAGCATCTTTGAAAACAAGTTCATCCCTCGCATTCGAAATAACACTACAAGAAAACCACATTGTCGCGACCAGATCTATGGCGACGACAAGTTGTTGTCGCTATAGGTTGCCTATGGCGACGACATGTCGTCGCCATAGAGGTAGTTTGACTTTTGACTATTCTACCTCTATGGCGACGACATGTCGTCGCCATAGGTCCTTTTTTTCTTTTTGATTTATTTAAAATAATGCTAGAATGATTAAAATATCTTTTTTTTTCTTTTTGATTTATTAAAAATAATGCTAGAATGATTAAAATAATGTATGACCCCTATGGCAACGACACGTCGCCGCCATAGGTAAAAACATTTTTTTTCCTTTTTTTTTTCTCTAAATAAATTGAAGGAAAATAGTCCCGCCAATATGAAAACTCTATGGCGACGACATGTCGTCGCCATAGAGTTTTATGATTTTCTTAAATATTATAATAATTAATAATTATAATAATTATAACAATAATTATTAATTATAAATATTATTATTAATTATAATAATTATTAATTATAATTATTAATTATAATTATTATTAATAATTATAATTAATAATAATAATAATTATAATTAATAATTATAATTATAATTATAATTATAATTATTATTAATTAAAATTATTAATTATAATTTATGGGAAATGATGCTTATTAATTTACGAAAAATTATGTTTGTTAAAGGTAGATTAAGTTCATTTATACTTAGCTATCATCAATGAGTGTCAAATAAGTTCAGTTATGATAATTAAGGTGAATTGCATACGTCAAATGCTAACTATGATCCAATTATGATCATTGGTAATTTAAGTTTGTTTATAATAATTAAAACAACAACAATAATAATAATAATAGTAATAATAATAATAATAATAATAATAATAATAAAAAACTAATAATAATAAATAATAATAATAATAATATAATAATAATAATAATAAATAAATAAATAAATAAATAACCATCATAATAATAATTATAATAAAAGACTAATAATAATAAGTAATAATAATATAATAATATCTTTAATTATAATTATTACTTTTATTAATATCATATTTAAGAAAATCATTATTATTGTTATTATTATTATTGTTATTATTATTATTATTAATTATAATTATTAATAATTATTATAATTAATAATTTTAATTAATAATATTTATCTGCAATAATATTTGAAGCTTTTAAAAGTTTGAAGTTTTCAGTCTCAGGTTCTGGTAATTTTCTTTCCTTATTTTATATATTTATATTTGTATGATTGCCTCAATAAGAGGCTAAACACATAAGTGTTGAAACATCACCATGCTCAACAGATTATCATAATAAAAAAGAGATCTTAAAATCCAGATGAAGGTAAAAATTTAAGAGTAATCTTGGAATAGGGTTACAGCCCATCTAAGATGCTAATGTGGGCGGTCGACCGCTGGGGAACCCGTTAAGCCAAAAAGCCAAGAAGGCGTGGGGCGTTTAGGGTGAGACCCATACTGATCACATGTTAGCATCCTAGATAACGACTGTGTAAAATCACCAACGTTCCATCGTTTCTCTTGATCTTCTGCCCTTGTCTGAGTTTTATGGTTTTCCTCTCTTTTCTCATATAAGGTCCTGCCTTACTATGGTATCAGAGCCATGGTATTCTGTTTGATGTATGTGTGTTTGTTTCAACACTTAACTCTGATATTCAAATATGAATATTTTAAGATCAGAAGATACTGTTAAAAACAGTATGGAGGAAGAATATGATATTCCTCACAATTTAGATTTATTAAATAAATGGACTATTCCAAAAATTGATTACAAACTAATTTATAAATTAGGAACTTTTGAAAAATTGGGATTAAAACAAGTTGTTAAAACAACTGAGGAAACATTTTCTTTAAATACTGATGAAATGATAATAAAGTTATTATCAAAAAGAGATTTACAAAAATATAAAAAAGAATATAAATTTATCCATATAGGATTAGTGCAAATTGCATTTAAGCCTCTAACTTTAGAAGGCTTACCAGAAAGTTTTATAGCAGCTCTTAGAGATGCTAGAAACTTAAATTGGAAACAATCCCTTATGGGAATTGTTCAATCAAGTCTGGCTCATGGTCCAGTCTATTTTAATGTTTATCCTAATCTGCAATTATCATTGACTGATGTTAATATTTTAGATGCTTTAACTCTGAATGTTAAAACGCATGGTTACAATTATGTACCAGGATCAGAGGTAATTTGTATCTGTTACAGGATTTATTATAAGCCTTTATTTACGCTTAATCCTCACTGTAAAATGGTAGATAAACCTTTAAATGAAACTATTCTAATAGAAACTAATTTTAGCAAAGCTAATATTACAACTAGAAGAAAAATAAAGTGGGAAGAAATTAATTTTCCAGAAAACTGGCTGCTAGATAAAGCTAGCACATCTCAACAATATGTTGATAATAATCCAATAAATATATCACAAACTAATGAAGGGTCAGTTCAAATACAATTTGAAAATAATAAAATAAAATATGAACCCTCCTTGTCCAAATCAGTGTCATCACACTATTATATTTCTCCTGTAGATTATACAGTTAGAAGTCCTTCTAGGGCATCCACATCTAGAATCAGGGAAGAATTACCTGAGAAAAAAATAGATGAATTAAGAATAAACTCGGATAATATAGTTCGAGGAATTAGAATAGATCCGGAACTAACCGAATCAGAAATAAATTTTGTTTAAATATGAATCAAAAGGAAAAATTAGATTTTACTCCGGGATCACCGGTAAGAGAAGAAATTTCTAAAGAATTTCTTCAACCCAAATGGGAATTATTCAGAACATGGTTTTTCAAAAATTTTGAAAAAACAGATAAAGAATTTTTTAGAGAAGAATTCTATAATGAATTAAATGAGAAACAAGAGATTATACCTTTTGTTCCATGGTTTATTGAAAAATATACTAATAGTATTATTTCTGTTATAGAAAGAAATTTTAATATCAATGGAAACATAGTATCAAATGTTTTCCCTCCTACTAATGGTTTTAAAATTGAAAAACAAGGAGAGGAAATATACTATCAAGCTTTTCAAAAACTTCTGGAAGGTGAAACCTTGCAGACGACTATTTCTCATATAAATGGTTTAATAAAACAACAAAATTATTCAAATCTTTATTTAATAATAATTGGAGAACAACTCCAGGATATTTCTAAGAAAATGGATAGAATATTATGCCATTTAAAAGAAAAACAAAATATCATAATAAATGATCAGATAAAAAATAAAGAGTCTATTGCGACTCCTAGCATTCAACTACCTCCTAAGGTAACAGACTTCAAAATAAAGTCTGACGAAATTTCAATGCAAACGTTAAATGATACGATTAATATTTTAAAAAATTTAAAAATAAATACATTATCGGATTTTGAAAATAGTCTAAAAGAAGAAGATTTAAAAAATCAAATCTCAAAAATACTTTTAGAATCAGATACTGAATCTGATCAATCTTCTAATGAAGATTTAAATATTTTAGAAAATGAAAGTCTATACTCTTCCTCTGAAGAAGAAAACTGTTGTAAAAACAACTGTTGTAATACTTCAGAAGAAGAAGAAGAAAATATTTATAAAATAATCTCACAGTTCCAAAATATGGAAATAAATGTCTTAACAAGTGAAATACTTGAATTATTAAAAGTGGTAGATGATCCACAAATTAAAGAGAAAATAATCTCTTCATTTATGGAAAAACAAGAAGAAGGCACTTCTTGTTCAAATTATAAAGATCAAAAACCATTTTCTCTGGCTGAATTAAAAATTCAGTTAAATCAGAGAAATAAAGAAAAAAACCCCGTTGATATACAACAATTAAAGAAAGAAATTGATAATTTAAAATCTGATATAAAGATTTTACAACAAAATAATAAAGAATTAGACAATAGAATAATATGTCTAGAAAAAGATAAATTAAATATACAACCAATAGAAGAATCAGAATTATATCTGAAAAATATAAGAGAAATTATTACTTCTCAAAAATGGCATGAAAAAATTAAATTACTAATAGGTAATGATTTCTAATAGAAGTAGTTGCACTCTTCGATAGTGGTGCAGATCTAAATTGTATACAGGAAGGATTAATTCCTACAAAATATTATCATAAAACTATGCATACTCTTAGCCATGCTGGGAAAGGAAAATTAGAGGTAAATTATAAAATCCCTCAAGCTTTTATTTGTCAAAATAATACTTGTATCAGTACAAGTTTTGTATTGGTAAAAAATTTAGGTAACCAAGTTATACTTGGAAGCCCTTTCTTTGATAAAATATTTCCTTTAAAAAATGTTGACCGTACTGGAATAACTGGTACGTATGAAGGAAAAGAAATTGTTTTTAAATTCATTTCTAATCCAATAATAAGGACATTAAATAATTTAAAAGATGATTTGATAAAAGCAAAAATAAATCAAATTGATTTTTTACAAAAAGAAATATTTTCTTTAAATATTCAGGCAAGATTGAATAATCCAAAACTACAAGAAAAAATTAAACTTGTAGAACACCAATTTAGTTTACAAATATGTAACGATCATCCCAATGCTTTCTGGGATAGAAAGAAACATATTGTTTCACTTCCATATGAAGAAAATTTTAATGAAAATCAGATTCCGACCAAGGCTCGACCTTGTCAGATGAATTCTGAATATATGGAATTATGTAAGCAAGAGATAAAATCTCTTTTAAACAAAAATTTAATAAGAGATTCAAAATCTCAATGGTCATGTACAGCCTTTTATGTTAATAAACATTCAGAACAAGAAAGAGGCGTACCCAGATTGGTTATTAATTACAAACCATTAAATAAAGTATTAAAATGGATTAGGTATCCTATACCTAATAAAAAAGACTTATTAGACAGGTTATACGATTCAAACATATTTTCTAAATTTGATTTAAAGTCAGGATACTGGCAAATACAAATTGAAGAGAAAGACAGGTATAAAACTGCTTTCACAGTACCTGTTGGGCATTACGAATGGAATGTTATGCCATTTGGATTAAAAAATGCCCCATCAGAATTTCAAAATATCATGAATGATATTTTTATTCCTTATAGTGAATTTATTATTGTTTATATTGATGATATCCTTGTATTTTCAAAGGATATTGAAACTCATTTTAAACATTTAGAGATATTCAAAGATATAATTTTAAAGAATGGTTTAGTCATATCTAGACCAAAAATGTCTCTTTTTCAGAATAAAGTCAGATTTTTAGGTCATAATATTAACCAAGGAAATATAATTCCAATTAATAGAAGTATTGAGTTTACATCTAAATTCCCAGATGAGATTTTAGATAAAACACAATTACAAAGATTTCTTGGAAGTTTAAATTACATTCTTCCTTATTATAAAAATTTAGCGGAAGATACTGCCTTATTATACGATAGGCTAAGAAAAAATCCTAAGCCATGGTCTATCGATCATACTAAAGCAGTACAGAAGATTAAGCAAAAGGTTCAAAACCTTCCCTGCTTAACATTAACAAACCCAGAATGGGAAAAAATTGTTGAAACAGATGCCTCAGATATAGGCTATGGAGGAATATTAAAACAAATATCTCCAATTAATAAACAAGAATATCTTGTTAGATTTCATTCTGGAAAATGGAATGAAAGTCAAAAGAATTATGCAACTGTTGCAAAAGAAATTCTTGCAATAGTCAAATGTGTTTTAAAATTTCAGGATGATTTATTCAACAAAAGATTTATAATTAAAACTGACTGCAATGCAGCTAAATATATGTTTAATAAAGATTTTAAACATGATGTCTCTAAGCAGATGTTTGCCAGATGGCAATCTCATCTCGCACCATTTGATTTTGAAGTAATTTATAAAAAAGGAACTGATAATAGTCTTCCTGATTTTCTTACCAGAGAATATTTAAATTAATGAGTCATTCAAAAGGTATTATGCGCATAGCAATGTTCGAAATTATTGAACAAGAAATTAATATTCAAATCCAACTGATAGGATTATATGATAATATTCGCGAAATAAAAGAAACTCCATTTATATCGGATAAGGCTAAAGATTATGCTATTAAACAAATTAAATATGGAATAAGATCCTTAAATAAACAGCTCAAGGATCTAAAATATAAACAAATAATACTTTCTTGCGGATAAATAATATTTATGCCTAAAGTTTCAGGAATGATCCCCTGGGAAAGGGGAAGAGGCCGTGGAAGAACTTCCTCTTATAGAGGAAGAGGAACAGAAAGAATTATCCATCAAATGGGTAATAAAAAGCTTATAGCTATGGATAGTGCATCATATGCATCATCCTCCTCAAAACCTCAATTTGATGAAAAAACTTATAAAGAGTTTTTAGCCTATAAGGCATCACAGGGACATATCCCTGAAGAAACAGCATCATATGCTCAAGCTGCTAGTGATACTGATGATGAAAACTGGATTCATAATCCAAAAAAGGATGTTATACTCCTTCTTGATCATAAAGACAAAAAATGGAATGATCAACCTTGGTTTATAATCAAGAGATATTTTGATACTGGGTTCTACCCAACTGAGACTTATAAGTCCAGAACATATTATGAGGAAATCCTCAAGGCCACAAATTGTGAGCTTACCCATTATATGGGAGGAAATAAAATAATAAGTTTTAGTAAAATCATAATTAAACAGATCATATCTGTCGAAAATTGGGGAATATCTCCATTAAAAGACAGGGAAATTTTTCACCCTGAAACAAAAACTCCCATTAGATATAACTACTGGGATTATGTGAATGCCTTTTATAAAGCATTCCTATTTGAAAACCAGAATTATAAACATTCTTGGTTTATCAAAATATGTTCTAAAACCTATGAATCGGAAATTCCGACTTGGTTTTATAAATGGTGGCAGTCATACGGTCCATCAATTAATATCTTTAATAAAGATTCACAAAGGTTTAAAACCTTATACACCCAATGGGTGGACTTATCTCCTGCCTTAATAGAGGCACAACATGATAACAATTTCATAGAGGGAATGGCCTCATTACACTTCTTTGTCCAATTTAGCATTCCATGGATATGGAAGTGGTTACCAGAAACTGGTTATACCAGTGAAAATATGTTCTGCTTAAAAAGAACATATATAACAAAATTTTGGAAACAAATGATGAAGATTGAAGATGGCAAGATTAAATGCCAAGATACAATAGATCATATTCAACAAACGATTGAATCATATCAACAACAAAAAGAAAATCAACAACAAAGGGAATCTCCTAGTCCCTTCCAACATATTATCAGAAAAATAAAAATGAGTACAGGTACTGAAGATCTCAGTCAAGAAAAACTTCTACATCAATACATGGAAGAAGTTAGAAAAGACATAGCCAAACACTTCAGAAAGAATGAAGCTTCATCAAGCTCAAAAATGTCTGTATCAGACTCTTCCCAGATAGGAGAAGACACTCAGTTATACCAAGACAGTCAAGAAGAAGACAAGTCTATGGACGATGAGTCCTATGCCAAGATGATGGCAGATTTAGAGGAAGAATTTGGTCCGGTTAATACACCAGAGAAGACAAAAAACAAAAGGACACAATAGGCCCCACAAAAAAGAAAAGAAGAACCAATAATTCAACTTTATAAGTGGTCGACAAACAATTTTGTTTGTTTGTTACATTATTGTAACTTTTACTATTTACTTTTTGACTTTGTAACACAAAACGCGTCATACGCAATTATGAGCGAATATTCGCTGTAATATGCGATACTAGAGCCTCTATATAAAGAAGGCTTAGTAGTTAGTAGAGGACACCGGTTTTTAGAACCACCTCTCTCTCTCTCTCTCTCTCTCTCTTGTAATAAATATTCTGCAATAATATTTGAAGCTTTTAAAAGTTTGAAGTTTTCAGTCTCAGGTTCTGGTAATTTTCTTTCCTTATTTTATATATTATATTTGTATGATTGCCTCAATAAGAGGCTAAACACATAAGTGTTGAAACATCACCATGCTCAACAGATTATCATAATAAAAAAGAGATCTTAAAATCCAGATGAAGGTAAAAATTTAAGAGTAATCTTGGAATAGGGTTACAGCCCATCTAAGATGCTAATGTGGGCGGTCGACCGCTGGGGAACCCGTTAAGCCAAAAAGCCAAGAAGGCGTGGGGCGTTTAGGGTGAGACCCATACTGATCACATGTTAGCATCCTAGAAACGACTGTGTAAAATCACCAACGTTCCATCGTTTCTCTTGATCTTCTGCCCTTGTCTGAGTTTTATGGTTTTCCTCTCTTTTCCCATATAAGGTCCTGCCTTACTATAATAATAATAATAATAAATAAATAAATAAGTAAACAATAATAATAATACACCCTATGGCGACGACATGTCGTCGCCATAGGGTTTTAGATCCGCGGGTACGCCCCCGCCCAATTATTTGCCCAAAAAAAAAAATGAAAAAGACCCTATGGCGATGACATGTCGTCGCCATAGGGTTCAGACGCATACGAGCCTTACAAAACCGATCTGCTTCGTCTCTTTCACCCAAAACACCCAATTTTCTTCTCTAGAACATCCAGGCAACCTACAAGCTGCAATCCTTCAAGTTGAACCCGTTCACTACCATAATCGCACCTCCTTTTTTGTCTTGTTACCCTCCTACCCCAAGATTGAAGCTAGCCACCACCATAATTGGTTCTTTTACAGTCCAAAGAGACGACCACTGCCGCCCAATCAACCACCAACACCAAGATTAGCAGTCCACATAACGTTTTTGGGTTATTGTTAAACTTTTAAGGTTGATTATATATTTTTTAAGATTTGCTTTGAATTTGTTGGTTGTTAGATGGAATGTTTAATGTTTGGTTGTTTGGGTAGAATTAAGTTGTAGGTTGTTAGATTTGGTTGAATGATGTTGTTGGTTGTTAGATTTATAAGATAATGTTTGGTTGTTTTGGTAGAATATAGTTGTATGTTGTTAGATTTATATGATAAAAAGTATAATTAGATTGTTTTGGTTGAATGATAATATTTGGTTGAATGATTTTGTTGTTTGTTAGTTTTAGATTTATAAGATAATGTTAAAAAGTATTTAGATTGTTTTGGTTGGATAATGTTTGGTTGAATGATGTGTTGGTTGTTAGATTTATAAGATAATCTTTGATTGTTTTGGTTGAATGATAATATGTTAATGTTTATGTATGCGTATGAAACAGTTATGACAATTGATAAAAGTTGAATTAAAATAAAAATCGGACGTCTCCGGTTTTCTTAGAAGGTCTTAAGGACTTTATGGAGTATGTTAAGAAATTTGTCGACAGTGATGGCAAAACAAAATGCCCGTGTAGAGATTGTGTCAATGCTTTTCGACAGGATTTAAAAACTATTAATGCTCACATACATGATCGTGGCTTTGCTCAACATTATACGAAATGGGTTTATCACGGTGAGGTCTCTAGTTCTTGAATTTCCTGGAAGCGATGTAAAAAATGAATTTTCTCCATGGCTTAATAATAAGTTCAATACGTCTCCTTACAAAGAACTCAAGGCATTGGCTCATGGCCCTGTGTGCACATATTCTTACACAGCTTGTATTGTCAATGGTGTTAGATTTGTGGTACACAGCCGTGATATCAGACGCACTACATAAAATAGCGGTGTTGTTACAGTAGGAGAAGATGGTACACGATTTTATGGTCAATTAGAAGACATCTACGAGTTGAAGTATATAAATGGCTACAACGTTGTACTATTTCGTTGTAAATGGTTTGACACGTCACGGAAGGGGTCCGTAATTAAAAAGAATAACATTGTTGTTATCGATGTTATTCGTGAATGGTTTGGTGACCAGCCTTGCATTTTAGCAACACAAGCTCAACAAGTGTTTTATCTTGAAGATCATTCTAAATCCACTGGCAATTGGAGGGTTGTGGAAGATGTTCACCATCGAAAGTTTTGGGATCATCCAAGTATTAGTGTTGCTAATGAGATAGATGTATTACACGACAGTCAATCATCTGATTATAACTTGGTTGTCGATAGCAATTTTGAAGTTGGTGAATCAAGTGCACGAGTTATAAATGATGAGAGAGATGCGCATGATAATTGTGAATTAGTCGTAGACTTAAGTTGGTTGCCTGTTGCTCCGCTTGTTCAAGATGAAGATTTATTAATGATGATGAAGAAGATGAAGATGCATATCTCTCAGATGAGGAAGAATTTATTAATGATGATGAAGAAGATGAAGATCCATTAGATATTAATGATAGTAAGGACGAGAGCGATGATGATCTTGTAGATGAAGATGAATATCTTTATAGTGATAATTCAGATTGATTGTATGTATTAAGAATACTTTATTCTTTTTCTTATTAAAATGTCACATGAATATCTTTATAGTGATAACACAAATTGATTATTGCAGGTTATGTCTTCGTACGTAGCAGGATCACACGAGGGTGACGGTGGGGGTCGGGACCCCCACGGACATGGATATACTCTTCCTTCTACTTGCCAATCATGTAAGTTAATATTTTAAATATATATCTTTTAATTGAATATATTTTAAATGTTGCTAACTTTTTAATTTTTTATATCAATATAGCATCAGCTAAAAAAAAATCAAACGGAAGAAATCTAAACTTATATGAGATATGGGCTGCAAACAACAGCCAACCATTTCCTGTGCAATTTGATCATACAGGAAAACAATATAAAGCTGTTGGAGAAAACAGTCAATTATTTGTCCGAGTTTTATCTAATCATGTTTCCACTGCTCTTTTTCATTATCCCATTTGGGATAAAGTTCCTGATACATTCAAGATATCCTTGTTCAATTTTCTAGAGGCGAGTATTTATGTAGTGTTTTATTTGTAATTTGATAATCATAACTTTTATATGTTTCTAATTATTTTATTTTGCAGGAATATTTTGATCTGGAAGCTCATCGTTGCTCAGACCACTGGCAAGGTATACAACTTGGAATACATATGGATTGCCAACGAGCTTTCAGAGACAGGAGATATGACATGAAACAACATTTTTTAAATCAAGGAGGCTATGATAACATTGAGCATGCTATCAATAATCCACCTGAAGGGCAAAGTCAAAAGTCTTGGGAGCAGGTGGTTGAGTTGTTCTCAAGTGAACAACATAAACGTCTTTCTCAAAAAGGCGTAACGAATAGAGCTAAACAGCTCTATCCAAGTCTGCATGGTAGCAATCATATGCTCAAAGACGATATATTCAGGTAAGAAAACATATATTATACATCCTATGTATTATTAATTCTTTTCAAATATTATGAATATTGTTTTTAATGTTTTTAGGAGCAACAAACTGGGACCCCAAGTCACATCGAAACGTGGAGGAGGGCGTATTACAGTGAAGATTCAGGATGGGTGAACCAGAGGGCAGAAGAAGATTGAGTAAGTTTTATATGTTAAGTATGCTATTATCATATGTTCATATGTTTATAATATATCGAGTTCGGTGAATTTGACCCAATATGATCTATATGCTATCCATATTTGAGAATTATTGGTTTTGATGAGTTGTTAGTTTATATATTAAAACTTAGGAATTTTATGTTAGTTGTGCTTATAAATTTAAACTTAGGAATTTTATGATAATTGGGAATTTTATGGTATTGTGCTTATGAATAAATAACATGGTTTGTATTCATTTTATAATAGTTATGCTGTCAAATTTTTATAAAAATCCTAATACCATTTCATTTTAATTCTTTATAATTGCATGCAAAAATTGAAAATCAATACGCCCAAATGCAAATGGAGGCGGGTGAGTCGCCCGTTAATGAGATGCAATATTTAGAGTTGGCATTGGGACAAAGAAGTGGTCATATGAGAGGTGTTGGACGAAAAGTAAAAAATCTCTCTAGTTATGAGCCATCAAGCGGGTCATCATCACATCGGGATGAAGAAATGGAAGAACTAAAGCGCCAAATGCAAGAAATGCAAGAAAGAATGAATCAATTTGAAAGACAAAAGCATCATCCCGATAACGATGGAGATGATGAAAATGACGACAATTAAATAGTTTGTTTGTTTGGTTTGTAAAACTTAAAATATATTAGTTTGGTATGTAATTAACTAAAATTAGTTGATTTTCATTTGGATATTTGATACATTAGTTTGAATTTCTGTGAATTTGATTTGGGATTTTGTTTGGTTTTTAGGTAAAAAAACCTGGAAAAAAACAGAATTTTAAAAATTTAATTTTTAACCAGATACCATATAGCGACGACATGTCGTCGCCATAGGATAAATTAAATAATTAATTAATAATGGGTGCATTTTTTTATTAATTTTAAATTAAAAATATTTATTTCGACGAGTTTGTCGCGACAACATGTCGTCGCGACAGGGTTCTATGGCGACTAGGTCTATCGCGACGACCAATTTTTGAGCTATTGCGACAAGGCTTTAACTACTCACCCTATGGCGACGACATGTCGTCGCCATAGGCTATAGCGACGACAAATAGAACCTATGGCGACGACTTTTGTCGTCGCGATAGAGCGGTTTTCTTGTAGTGTAAACAATAATGTGGCCATAACTCCACACGTTCACTTCCTTGAAATCAGATATTAATTTTCACATCCCATAAAACTCGATCAACATGGATCAATTCCACACTCATGACCCGTGAACAAAACCCGATTAACCCAACAATCGAGAATTTAACGAAGGAGTCACTTTTCCAGAATCACATATCACTATCATTTGAGAACTTATGGTTTGAATATCTTTTTCACATCTATGCTTCTCATCAACAATCATTGAATCCACCATACACGTGTTCTCGGGCCAATGATCTTCCAGGAATCATTTTCATAAACCAGCTGAATACGAACTTAATCGTTCTTTAACATGTCGATTCTATTAGAGGTTTGGGTACTTTTTGTCTGATGGACTGCCATCCAGTTATCAAACTAGAATAATGCTTTATCTCCATTAGCTATAATACATATTTATAGAATCAAAAATTTTAATGTTCTCATCTTTCATCTTCGTGATCACCTTGTTGATGGAGCTCCGAATTCCTAATAAATCAGCTGATAACAGATCATAGAACTCTTTTATGAATTAGAATGTATAACCGTCAGGGCACGGAATTTGTTGTTACCATAAGACCGCACTACATTCTTTACTTCTTTTATTGTAAAAGGAGCCTCCAAATGTGTTACTTCCATGATAGACTGGGTCTTGAAGTTTGTACCAGTGAATCACGACCTATTTAACATTGGTTCACTAAATTCTTTTGAAAAAAACTCTAAGCTCCCACTTTTATAACAGTTGGATCATTATTCCAATGGTCGTAGATGAGCTAGCACCTCGTTAAGCCTATACTTGGATTATCTTGAGTTTATCATGCCATGAAAAAATGACGTATTCAATCTATTTCCCATTTTACTTTTACATTTTCTTTCAAGTCCATGATCTTCTATTTTCCCATATCTAATATGCCCTTTTTAAATTCAATCATAATGCTTTTTCATGCTCTATAGGATCCCTTAGTTCAGCTAATATGTCTAGCTCCTCAACATTGGTTTTCAACTCTTTGAACACTTTGTCTTTTCCTCTTTAATTTTGTGTCTCCATTCTTCTATTGTCTTTTTTATGTTATTAAGTTTCCAAGATAATAACTTGTCTATAGGGGCTTGATGAAAAGAAATTGAAGCCGCTCCTATACTACCTTACAAACTTCCTCCTTTCCTAATCATGAATTATAGTATTTGGATGGTGTAGGACTGAAGTACTTCGAATCAATCTTCAGATGAATGGGACAATGATCCGAGAAATCTCTTGGCAAAACAGTGACGGATGCATTTGGCCATGATTTTCTAAATGTAGAGCACCTTAAGAATTTCTCTTACTTAGTTTGTCACCATTACTAGACATACACTCCATCAAATCTGCTTCCATAATAAACCTATTGAAATTAGCAACCCATTGGTCATTTAATTATATGTTTCTCCTTTGGTGTTTTGCCCTTACCATATTAAAATCTCCTATAAATTCACAAACACCTTTATGGGAAAGTTTCAACTTGATAATAAACATTTATCACTACAAAGTTCCCCTGTACTCCAACCAAGCTTGAAATCATTGCAAGATAATTATGAGATTTATTTCGAGAATAATTTTGGTCCCATGTGGTTACTAATCCACCTGAACTCGGATAACACAACTTCATAAGCAAAATATGAGTTCCACCAAAATTCATCCATATTTATATTACTATTGATGCTAATCTGGGTTTTGCTAAATTACGATGAGGCTGATTTTATTTTTCAATTTTAGGCCCCTAATGCATTTTGTTTTCTCCACATTCCATTATTGGGTTCAGTGGTATCTTGGTTAGGTTTGTTGAGATTAATTCAAAGAGTATTTTGCACGTGTTTAGTAGTTTGAATAATGTACTTCTTGGTCTTTAGGATAGTACCGAGTCTTAGGTGTAAAAGTGGTTAAGTGGGTTTACTTTTTCTTAGTTTACGTTGTACTCCACTGCTATATATAGCAGCCTTTTTTTCATTGAATAAGATTATCAAGTTTTCTGGTTCATTGATATCTCAAATAACATTGTGGTATCAGAGCACCAGGTTTCGAGATCTGTGAGGTAATACACAATAAAGAGAGAGAGAGAGAGTTATGGCATCTGCAAACAACAACAACATTCAACAACTCCTTCCAGTTTTCAAAGGAGAGGGTTATGAGTTCTGGAGTATCAGGATGAAGACGGTGTTGCGGTCACAAGAACTCTGGGATCTGGTTTCCACAGGGTTCTTGGAAGAAGACAATGATGTTGCTAGGTTACGGGGAAATCAAAAGAAGGATGCACGTGCCCTTGCGCTCATTCAAAAAGCTATTCACGATAGCATCTTTTCTCGTATTGCTGCTGCAACGACTGCTAAGAATGCGTGGGATGTTTTGCAGACGGAGTACCAAGGTGACTCTTAGGTGAAAACTGTGAAATTGCAAGTGCTAAGAAGGGAGTTTGAGACTCTTCAAATGAAAGAAGATGAGGCTGTTGCTGATTTTCTGTCAAGAGTGATGCGTATAGTGAATCAGAAAAGAGCTTATGGAGATACCGTGTCGGATCAACAGGTGGTAGAGAAAGTGTTACGAAGTCTACCCATCAAATGGGATCATGTGGTCACTGCGATAGAGGAATCAAAGGATCTGACAAGGCTTACTTTGATCAGTTAATGGGGTCTCTGCAGTCTCATGAAGCAAGAGTTAACAGAAGTGTGGAGCATGTTGAAGAAGAACGTGCATTTCAGGTCAAAGAGGGAGAAAGCTCTTTTGGCAGAGGCAGAGGAAGGTTCTCTACACGTGGTGGTCATGGTAGAGGACGAGGTAGACTCAGTGGACATGGTAGAAATGGAATACAATGCTTTAATTGTAACCGTTTTGGCCACATGAAATCAGAGTGTTGGTTTGAGCCTCAAGCCAATACTGTGGTTGAACAAGAGGATGATGAAGATGATTGCAGACTTTTTATGGCACATGATGACAAGTCCTTTTTGGGTACATGAGATGGTGATGGAAACTCAAACGTGTGGTTTATAGACAGTGGGTGTTTGAATCACATGACCGGGTATAAAGCTATCTTTAAACATCTGGATGATAAAGAGAAAGTGAATGTAAAGATGGGAAATGGCAAGGGCATTAAGTTTGAAGGAAAATGAGTTGTGAAACTCCTTATGGGTAATAGACAATCAAAAGTTTTGCATGATGTACAATATGCTCCTGATTTGGGGTATAATCTTTTGAGTGTGGGCCAGCTAATGAGAAGTGGGTATAGGGTCCTATTTGATGATGATGCTTGTACCATTACTCACAAGTCAACTGGAAAAGTAGTATGCATGGTACCTTTAGCAGCTAATAATAATTTTCCCTTTGATCTTGAAAGGCAAGTGGATACAGCTTTAGTCATGGATGGAAGTGACTCTTCATTATGGCACAGTAGATATGGGCACTTGCATGAACAAGCTCTTCAACAACTTAGTAAAGAGAATATGGTGACTGGTCTTCCATCGATAGGGAATATAAATCCATGTGAAGGTTGTATCCTTGGAAAGCAAACCAGACGATCGTTTCCCACTAGAACATGGCTCACCAACTGCCCTCTCCAATTAATCCATGCTGATCTTGTCGGTCCCATGCAGACTAAGTCAATGGGAGGTAACTCTTATTTCTTTTTATTAACTGATGATTACACTCGCATGAGCTGGGTATATTTTTTAAACAAGAAATCTGAAAGTCTTGAAATGTTTAAGAAATTCAAGATAAAAGTTGAGAAACAAAGTGGTTTATCCATTAAGGCCTTGAGAACTGATAGAGGAGGTGAGTTTATTGGAAGGTTGTTTAATGAGTTTTGTGCAGCTAATGGAATTCATCATGACTTGACAGCCCCATATACTCCAGAGCAAAATGGGATCACAGAACGAAAAAATCAAACCGTAGTAGAAATGGCTAGATGCATGCTTCAAGCAAAAGGTTTGTCGGACCAATTCTGGGGTGAGGCTGTTTTCACAGCAGTTTATCTACTCTCATTGTCACCTACTACGGCTATCCCCGGGAAAACACCTTATGAGATGTGGTATGGCAACAAACCCTCTGTAAGTAGGGATGCAGTTTTTTATGAACAGGGGACATGGAATGATGAATTGAAGAAAGATAGCTCACATGATGAGGTCACATTTGTAAAGGATTTACGGTTTCCAGATGATGATAATGGTGGAAGTTCAAGTACTTTTGATGAAGGGTCAAGCAGTTCTTCCAGTAATAGTGACAGGCCAGATCACAATACCACACCAAGTCCGAGTACCAGTGAATCTAATCAGGGGTCAAATGGAAGTTCAGACACAGCTGGTAATGAATAAGGAGAGAGTGACTCTGCTCATCGGGTACGTGATCTTAATGACATATATGATAGTACCTCACCTATTTTTGACTATGAGGCATGTCAGTTTGCACTCTTTGCTGTTGAACCTACTACGCATCAGGAAGCTCTTAAAGTGATAGAGTGGAAAAATGCCATGAAGGAAGAGATTGCAGCATTGGAACATCATAAAACGTGGACATTGACTCAATTGCCACCCGGTAAGAAAGCCATTGGACTCAAGTGGGTATTTAAGCTTAAGTTTCATGCAGATGGTAGTGTGCAAAGGCACAAGGCTCGGCTTGTTTCCAAAGGGTACTCTCAACAAAGTGGAATAGATTATGAAGAAACGTTCTCACCGGTGGCTAGATTTGAAACAGTACGAATGGTTCTTGCTCTAGCAGCTCAAAAGGGATGGGTGGCGTATCAATTTGATGTCAAGTCTACGTTTTTGAATGGCGTACTTAATGAGGAGGTGTATGTTACACAACCTCTTGGGTTCGAACAAGAAGGGCAGGAGAACATGGTGTTCAAACTGCACAAAGCATTGTATGGGCTGAAACAAGCCCCTCGGGCTTGGTACAGCAGAATTGATGGCTATTTGGTGCAACATGGCTACAAAAGGAGTCAAAGTGAGTTCACTCTATACATAAAAATGACTGGAACAAAAGATATTAGTGTAGTATGTTTATATGTTGATGACATAGTGTATACAAGTTCCTCGAAGAAGCTACTGGCAGAGTTCAAGCAGAAGATGATCAATGAATTTGAGATGACTGATATTGGAGTGTTAAATTATTTTCTTGGTTTGGAAGTAAATCAGCAATCAAAAGGTTTTTTTTGTCACAACAAAAGTATGCGCGGGACTTGCTAAGGAAATTTGGCAAGGAGAAATGCAAACCCGTTGCAACACCCATGAACACTAATGAAAAATTGCAGAATGAAGATGGAGGAGCTGCAGTAGATGAATATTTGTTTAGGAGCCTGGTTGGTGGGTTAATTTACCTTACACATTCTCGTCCCGATATCGCGTTTGCTGTAGGGGTGGTCTCTAGATACATTCAGAAGCCATCAGTTTTTCATATGGGAGCTGCTAAACGAATTTTAAGATACGTTGCAGGAACTATGAACTTGGGACTGTGGTACGAGAAATCTGATCAAGTAACGTTGATGGGTTACACTGATAGCGATTGGGCAAGTTCTATAGAAGACAGAAAAAGTGTATCAGCTAATGTGTTCTCGCTTGGTACAACAGCAGTTACATGGAGTTCTAAGAAACAAGAAGTAGTTGCTCTTTCAACTACGGAGGCAGAATACGTTGCAGCAACAGCTGCCGCGTGCCAAGCTACATGGATGCGAAAGATTTTGATTGAACTGGGTCATGAGCAAGAGGGGGCAACTCAGATTTTCTGTGATAACACATCGGCGGTGTTTCTCTCCAAAAATGCAGGTGATCATGTGCGCAGTAAGCATATTGATACCAAATTTCATTTCATACGAAATTTGGTTCAAGGAAGACAAATAGAGTTGCAGCGTTGCACTTCACAGGAACAAGTTGCAGACATACTAACCAAGCCACTTGGATCTGAACAGTTTGTATATCTGAGAGGAAGACTTCGACTGACAACTCTTTGAATTAAGAGGGGGTGTTGAGATTAATTCAAAGAGTATTTTGCATGTGTTTAGTAGTTTGAATAATGTACTTCTTGGTCTTTAGGATAGTACCTAGTCTTAGGTGTAAAAGTGGTTAAGTGGGTTTACTTTTTCTTTGTTTACGTTGTACTCCACTGCTATATATAACAGCATTTTTTTCATTGAATAAGATTATCAAGTTTTCTGGTTCATTGATATCTCAAATAACAAGGTTAATCTATCAAAACAGCTTTTTGATAATTATTAATCGGATTAATAAGAGTTAACACAGCGGAGTAAGAATTAAATACCAAAAGTGAACCTGGCAGGATCTGGGTTACAAACAATGCAAATATAGAAAATTAATAACCTACTAATGAGATACAATATACCTTGGTGGTTAATAATTAACCGTTTGAGACACCTAGGATCAACGATTAGGTGCTAGATTGAACCAACAGAACGAGAACGCTACAACAACACTGCGGTAGAATACAATAATGGTGTACGGTGGTTTACTTGTGGTCTACGGCAATGTAGGCGGCAACAGACGATTTTGGCTGTATACGACAGCCTTTTGAAAACGATTGGAATTATGATTTCTTTTTTTTGCTTGTGGCCGTAAGAGGATCTTTTAAAGAAAAAGGTTGTTAGCCTTTTCTTATTCATCCATATATATAATAGACAACTAGGTTTAAAATCTAATTAACTAGCTAAATTAACACTAATTTACTTGCGGGTCTCAAGCCCGGATAGATTAGTATTAGCCCACGTAATAACCGAAACCCAAAACAAAAACGTATATAAGTTTATTAATAATTAATAATTAGTATTAATTATTAAATATCCGTTAATATAATTATACAATATAATTATATCTCGTATATCGTTCGTAATACCAGTTAATCAAATTAAGTGGGTTTTAAATTCATTGCCTAAGGTGTAACTCTTACGGGTCATACGAGTTGGCAACGTCAACTAATCCAACAAACTCCCACTTGGACGGTATACGATTAAATCTTAACGTAGACAGTTAGCGGCGCTCTAGCTGCACATGGCTGCCCCCAACAAGGTATGACACTGTAAAGTCATTAACCAAAACATCTTGTTTTAGTAACATCTTACTATAACAAGATAATAGACTTATGGTAATCATAGTTATTTATTATTTCTATAAAAGACATCAATTGAGTCATTGAGATTTATTCTCATATGGAGCTCAATCATTATTTTCTCGATCCAGATTCAAAATGGTCCAATCAAACACACAGTCAGTTTGGGTGAGGCATCACACTTCACCAGTTTGAATCAACGAGAGCGTCATGATGTCTAACTGCTACATATAATATAAGAGTACAAAATCCCTTATTGATTACATACAACTCCCACTGAACTTTAGAATTATTCCTAAACAAAGCCTTTATAATTGGTAGTTACACGACAGCGATTGACAGTGATCAAAGAATAACCCTTGGTAAATGAAAGTTCTAGCATGCATCTCAGGTCAGAGGATACTAAATGAGTATACCAATATCAAAGCATCTTATAATAAAGATGGTTTGTGGCTAGTTACATCCAATGTCATTTATAATGAGGTTTGTGAATTTAGAAGTCAACTCTTTGAGTCTAAATTCATATAGTCTTAATTCAGAGTTGTTCCCACAAGTCTGACCGACTATGGATAATTTAGAATACAATATTCATGGATTAAACATATAAAAATCGAACACAGTTATAAGATTCATAACTGTATTTAAATAAGTAAATCAAAATGAATTCAAAATTATAACTATTAAATGTTCGTACATCCAAATACTAAATCAAAACATATCACTAGCTAATCTAAGCCCGATCGTATCCCTATGCAGATCAGGCTTGTCTTGAGTCATGGGCCTAGTGAATGGGTTTGCTAGGTTTTGATCTATGTCTATTTTGCTTATCATGATGTCTTCCTGTTTCACTATGTCCCGTATATAATGAAACTTCCTCTGAATGTGCTTGGCCCTGTGATGAGATCTAGGCTCTTTGGCTTGAGCAATGGCACCTGTGTTATCATAGAATATCTCGATTGGGTGCTGAATACTTGGAACTACATCGAGATCGGCTATGAACTTCTTCATCCAAGCAGCTTCCTTTGCAGCATCTGATGCTGCAATGTATTCTGATTCAGTAGTGGAATCTTTCACCACACTTTGCTTGGAACTTTTCCAGGAGATGGCTCAATCATTGAGTGTGAATACAAAACCAGATTGTGAGCGAGAGTCATCTCGGTCAGTTTGAAAACTAGCATCAGTGTAACACCTTACAGTGAGCTGTTCTTCAACTCCTCCAAATATTAAGAACATGTCTTTAGTTCTTCTCAAGTACTTCAGAATGTTCTTAACTGCAGTCCAATAGGCAAAGCCAGGGTTCTGCTCATAACGATTGGCAATGCTTAAAGCATATGAGCGTCAGGTCTAGTGCACAGCATAGCATACATGATAGAACCAATCGCTGAAGCATATGGAACCTTTTCCATTTGCTTAATATCAATGTCCATTGAAGGAGATTACGATTTTTTCAACACAGTACCTTTAGTCATTGGAACTCCTCCTTTCTTGGAGTTTTCCATCTTAAAGCATGTCAACATTTTATCTATGTACGTGCTTTGACTAAGCCCTAGAAGCCGTTTAGACCTATTCCTATAGATCTTGATTCCTAGAATGTAAGCAGCTTCTCCAAGATCTTTTATTGCGAAACAAGCTCCCAACCATTGTTTAACTTCGTTAAGCATTGGGATATTGTTTCCAATGATCAGTATATCATCCACATACAATATGAGGAATGATATAGTGCTCCCATTAGCCTTTCTGTAAACACAAGGCTCATCTTTACTTTTGACAAAACCGAATTCCATGATTCTCTTATCAAAATGAAGTTCCAGCTACGAGATGCCTATTTAAGTCCATAAATGGACTTATTCAGTTTGCACACCTTATTTGGATATTATGGATCAACAAAACCATCAGGCTGAACCATATAGACATCTTCAGAGAGATGTCCATTTAGAAAAGTAGTTTTGACATCCATTTGCCATATCTCATAATTATAGTACGCGGCTATGGCAAATGATCTATTTGATCATAGAAACGGGTGACAAGGTTTCATCATAGTCAACACCTTGAGTTTGAGTAAAACCTTTGGCAACTAGTCGTGCTTTATAGGTTTGTACATTTCCATGCATGTCGGTTTTTCTCTTGAAAATCCACTTGCTCCCTACTGCCCGTGAATCGGGGGTAGCTCAACCAAGTCCCAGACTTGATTTTCACGCATAGATTGCATCTTGGCGTTCATGGCATCTAGCCATTTTCCAGATTTCGAATCTGAGATAGTAGATTTGTAGTTAGTAGGTTCATCACCAGAATCAGCTACTACCAGAACCTTAGGACCCTCTAGATTCCAAAGATATCTATTAGGTTCTTTGCGAGTTCTGCTACTTCTACGAACGCTTGCGTTTATGTCTGAATCAGCAACAACTTCTTGTTGTTCAGACACACCGACTACATCAGCGTTTGTTTGTGGTTCTCGAATTTCTTCAAGATCCATAATATTACCAGTTCCTGGATCTAGAAACTCTTTCTCGAGTAAATATACCTTCCTTTTGATGGAAACCATATTTGCATCAGAATGGTAGAAGTAATATCTGTTTCTGTTATAGTATCCGACAAAAATAACTTTTTTGCCTCGAGGATCTAGCTTGTCATCAGATTCGCTGGTGACATATGCATCACATCCACATACTCTAAGGTAAGACAAATTAGGTATAGACCCATGTCATATCTCATATGGGGTTTTGTCTACCTTTTTAGTCGGTGCCAAATTGACCAAGCGGGCGACGGTCATAAGAGCATAACTCCAAAAGGAGTTCGGTAAGTTAGTTCTACACATCATCGATCAAACCATATTAAGTAGGGTTCGATTTCTCCTCTCACTCACGCCATTAAGTTGGGGTGTCCCGGGTGAAGTGAACTGTGAAACAATTCCACATTCCTTTAGATGATTAGTGAACTCACGGATTAGGTATTCTCCACCTCGATCTGATCAAAGTACCTTGATAGTCTTACTAAGTTGGTTTTCTACTTTGTTCTGAAACTCTTTGAACTTTTCAAAGGTTTCATGTCTATGCTTCATAAGGTAGACATAGGCATATCGACTATAATCGTCAATAAACGTAACGACGTATCTTTCGTGATTTCTAGACATGGTTCTGAAAGGACCACATACATCAGAATGTTTAAGTGCTAACAGATCCATGGCCTGTTCACCAACATGGGTGAATGGACCCTTTTTGAGTTTGCCAGCTAAGCAAGATTCGCATTCATCAAAAGATTCAAATCCTGTGGATTCAAGAATCCCTTTAGACTAAAGCCATTTCACGTGTGCCTCGCTTACATGGCCAAGTCTACAATGCCACAGAAACGAATCGTTAATTCCAGATTTGATACGTTTAGTAAGATTATATATGTTATTGTTTGTTTGAATATCAATCTCATAAATACCACTTCGAGGTTTAGCCTCAAAATAAAAGACATCATTCAAGTAGGCAGAAATAAAGCATCATTAAAAACATACTTGAATCCTTGTTCAAACAAACTGAAATAATGTTTCTGGTCAAACCAGGAGCAAATAAACAATTATCTAAAGTAATTACAAGGCCAGATAGACAAGAAAGATAATATGTTTTAGTTGCAAGAACTAGTACTCTTTTCCCATCACCAACGATAAGCTCCATGTCGCCTTGTTTCAGTTCTTTCCACTTTTCAGGCTCCTACAAGACATTAATGATATGGTAACCACATCCAGTATCAAATACCCATGTGTTGCTAGAAACAGTGAAAAGTTCAATAACAAAATTAGAATACCTGAAGAAGAGCCTTCACCATTGGCCTTCTTCACCTTCAGCTTGGCTAGATAGTCAGGACAATTACGTCTCCAATGCCCCATCTTATTTCATTCAAAGCAGTGTCGTTCCTCAGGAGGGGGTGCTGCTTTGTTTTTAGCCAGCTGTTTGTTGTTGGTGGTAGGTTTGGCAGCAATAACTTTACATTTACCCTTACTGTTATAAGCCTTCTTCTTGGGGTTTGGCTTCCTAACACCAGTAGATCAGACCATCAACATTTGAATGGCATTACCTGGTATGTTTTGCTCAGCAGTTTTGAGCATACCGTGTAGTTCAGCTACACTTTTAACCCATGCATTCATATTAAAGTTCATTACGAACTGGTCGTAAGAACTATATAGGGAGTTCAAGATGTAGTCTGCTGCCATTTCATCCTCCATAGGGTAACCAAGTTTGGCCATTTGGTCGATGTTGTCACACCCTCAAAATCCGCGTGCGGGGTTTTACCGTGAGGCGCGTGACATACCAGGATCTCAGTCATTAGTTACCAAGAACGACTCTATATGATTAATAAACAAAACCAGAGTTAACGTTTAAAATACTGCGGAAGCGTTTTTAAAACTAGAAAACCCAAACAAGTAGTATGTAAAGAGAATGCGCAAAACATACGCGCCCCAAACACAATTGTTTAATATGAAAATAATCCCAAATTTGTAAACAAGGCAAATGTAGACAACTCAACAATGCTGACGTGCGTGCTCCTAGGCAACTGGCAACCTTAACCTGAGAATAGCATACTAAACAAGTCAACACATGGTTGGTGAGTTCAAGAGTTTGCGTTAATAGGTAATCCGATAAACAGTTTTCAAGTCATAAGTAGTGTATTGCAATAGATAGCTAGTCTATTAACATAAAAATATTAATCATAGTGATTTCGCGATTGAAGCTGACTGTGATAGTTTGTGCCTCCCGTCACGACTTACCAGGTCGTGACAAATATATGTTAGGACAAAATTACACCCGTATGACCTCGAGTCACACAGGTGGGGCTCGTCAGACCCAGTAGTACTACCCAAAATTTCCCCGCTAGTCAATATTAACAATCTGAAAGTGTGAGGACTTTCCATGGTAAACAGCACTATATCAATATTATACACACTCATATATAAAAGCGTTTGTGATCAACAGTATGCTATCTCCCCCAAAAGAGATTATGTAAAATGAGTGGGGCAAGAACTCAACTGAAAGAAAGAGGGGAAAGACAACCTTCAAAGGTCACCTAGAACACAAGAGTACATAAGCACGTGTACACAGAATCAACATGAAACCCTAAGTGCTTTACAAACCAAGGGACTCAAGGTTTAAGAAAGACAAGACACATTTGACCCAGTTGACCCGTTTGACCCGTTGGTGACATTATAGGTGATAATTCGTTAATACTAACACAACAGCATATCATACCTGATCAACATACAACTTGATATCATACAAGCCATGCGAATCTCAATTATTATCATGCTCATAACATCTAAAATGTTCATTCTTAATCAATCATCAATCCACAAAAGTCCTAGCTTACCTATATAACTCATACCATGATTTTTCCACAAACAGGCCAAAATAGGTAACAAACCAAATCAACATTCATACAACCTAAACAACACATTTAATCACCTTAAAAACCATCCATGAACACACTAGCATGGTCCTAATATTCCAAACATGCTCAAATCATCCAATTCAAGGATTTGCACAAATAAAGTTTCCCTTTTGGGAAAGTTCATCCCAAATTCATCAAACTCACACTACATTCATGAATTCATCAATTATATACCAATTCAAGTCCATGACAACATCTAAACATGATCAACAACACCTAATCATCATGATTCATCAACATTCAACACCAAAAGTTACTATTTTTAGCAATGTATGAACTATAAGACATCTTCTCGA
Organism: Flaveria sonorensis; assembly: GCA_025506505.1. Taxonomy (NCBI): domain Eukaryota; kingdom Viridiplantae; phylum Streptophyta; class Magnoliopsida; order Asterales; family Asteraceae; genus Flaveria; species Flaveria sonorensis. Next base: position 12,652,953 of record CM046430.1, on the reverse strand, counting down.
TTTTAAATTGTTCATATCATCAACCTAGCATCTAATCATCATCACAAACACATCCATAACATTCATACATCATCAAATCATCAATTCATACAAAATAAAGTTACTATTCTTAGTAACCTATGAACCATGAATCAAAATCGAAGCTTTCTTGCATAATCGACGTTAACTAGAATCCAACTAACATAATAGCATCAACAAACAACCAACAACTAACATCCAATTTCAGATTTTAGAATTAGGGTTTCGGCCCTAATGTAAATCCCATAAGAACTTGTAAAAATCAAACCTTTATTGCATACTTGACGTTAATTAACATGTAATCTACCCAACAAACACATTAACAACAACAAACAAGCATCAATCGACCATCAATTGCAGATTTCGAATGGAACTTTCGGCCAACATGAAAAATCATCAAAAACATGTAAAAATCTAACCTTTAAATGTGTAATAGTTTACAATTGAAGGTTCTAATGTGTTCTATCACTTGAAATCGATCAAATCCGAGGGTGATTGCTTGTGCTTGGGCTGAATTCGAAGAGGAGAGGGAGAGGGAGTGCAGGTCGCGGCCGATGGGGCTATTAGGGTTAGAGTTTTGTGTTTTAATCAATTTTAATTTTGCATAATTACCCTTTAAACCCTTGCATTTTGTATTTTATAAAAATTAGACTTTTAAATACTCTTTTAAAGCGTTTTTAACTAGAATAATAAGCATATAAACTAACAATAATAATCATATGCATTATCTTCACTAGATACAAAACATACGGATTAAACACACACGTTTCCACGTTACGCGATAAAATTCACAAATAATATTTAAATCACGTAAACCCATAAGCACAACTTAATAATCAACATAGAAATTATTTGTTTCACATTATTAATTATTATTAAGTCATCAACGTTCAACGACAACTAGTGTGTGCTCCCGACACATGTATGCAAGACTTAACGGAACTAACGGAGTTTGGTAACGGAAAATTAGCGAATGTCACATTATTCCCATGTTGAAAGAATTTTCGTCCCGAAAATTGCGTTACATGGTGAGTGCTCCATCACTGGTCTACTGCATTGGCACAAAGTAATCGAAATCGAGTGAGTTTTTGGATGTGTTGTCACATCATCCCCATGTTGAAAGAAATTTCGTCCCGAAATTTAATCAGTACCTTCGCCGGCTGGCATCCTTTCGAATAGGTGAGGGTACTTAAGCTTCATTTGGTCTTCACGTTCCCACGTGAATTCTGGTCCACGTCTCGAGTTCCAACGAACTTTGACGATGGGTATCTTGCTTTGCTTAAGCGTTTTCACCTCACGATCCATCACTTCGACAGGTTCCTCAATGAAGCGTAACTGTTCGTCTACTTGAACTTCTTCCAGTGGTACGACCATCGTTTCATCCGTTAAACATTTCTTTAGATTTGAAACATGGAATACATCATGGATTCCACTCAATGAATCAGGTAAGGCTAGTCGATAGGCCACTGGACCAATTCTTTCCACTATCTCAAATGGTCCAACGTATCTCGGATTTAGCTTTCCTCGCTTACCAAACCGAACTACGCCTTTCCATGGTGAAACTTTCAATAAGACTTTGTCACCAACTTGAAATTCTAAAGGTTTCCGTCGCTTGTCAGCATAGCTTTTCTGTCTGTCTAGCGCTGCGGCCATGCGGTTTCTTATCTGAACAATCTTCTCAGTTGTCTCGTGTACTAACTCAGGACCCGTTAATTGACTATCACCAATTTCAGCCTAGCAAACTGGTGATCTACACTTTCTCCCATACAAAGCTTCAAAAGGTGCTGCCTTTATGCTAGTGTGATAACTGTTGTTGTAAGAAAATTCCACCAATGGTAGGTGAACTCCCCAGTTATTCCCGAAGTCAATAACACAAGCACGTAACATGTCCTCCAAAGTCTGTATAGTACGCTCGCTTTGACCATCAGTTTGTGGATGATAAGCAGTACTCATATCCAATCGCGTACCCAAAGATTTCTGCAGGGATTGCCAGAAGTGTGATGTGAAACGAGAATCGCGATTAGAAATGATTGAGATTGGTACTCCATGCCTCGAAATGATCTCCTTCAGATAAAGTCGGGTTAACTTCTCCATCTATCCATTTCCTTTATTGCTAGGAAATGAGCAGACTTTGTTAATCTATCCACGATAACCCATATTGTATCACAACCAGTAGAAGTACGAGGTAACTTAGTAATAAAATCCATTGATATCTGATCCCACTTCCACATAGGGATCTCGGGTTGTTGTAGTAGACCAGATGGTTTCTGATACTCCACTTTAACCTTCGAGCAGGTCAGACACTTGCTCACATAAGTAGCTACATCTGCTTTCATGTTAGGCCACCAATAGTGCGCCTTCAAATCGTGGTACATCTTGTCAGATCCGGGATGTATAGAATACTTGGACTTGTGAGCCTCACTCATCACCAAGTCTCTCAGGTCTCTGTGTAGAGGTACCCATAGTCTATCTATGAAGTAACGAATCCCATCCGCCTTTACTTCTAGTTGCTTTTCCATTCCCCGTAACCCTTCTAAACTCATATTTTCTACCTTCAGAGCTTCTGTTTGAGCATCACGGATTTGTTCAGGTAATTGCGTACTAATCGTTAGTTGCAGAGCTCGCACTCGTCGAGGCTTAGTAGTTTCTTTCCTACTCAGCGCGTCAGCAACTACATTTGCTTTTTCCGGATGGTACTTGATAGCACAATCATAGTCATTCAACAACTCTACCCAGCGCCTTTGCCTCATATTCAACTCCTTTTGCTCCAATATATGCTGAAGACTCTTGTGATCGGTGTAGATAGTGCATTTGGTACCGTACAAGTAATGTCTCCAGATCTTCAAGGCAAACACTACCGCACCCAGTTCCAAGTCATGGGTGGTATAGTTCTTCTCATGAATCTTCAACTGTCTAGAGGCATAAGCTATCACTTTATCCCGCTGCATCAGGATGCATCCAAGTCCTTGAATAGACGCATCGCAGTAGACTACAAAGTCATCACTACCATCCGGTAATGCTAATATTGGTGCGCTACACAATTTATGTTTTAGCAACTGAAAAGCAGATTCCTGACTCTCACCCCATTTGTACGTCGTTCCCTTGTGAGTCAAGGCTGTGAGAAGTTGTGCAATCTTAGAGAATCCCTCAATGAATCGTTGATAATATCTCGCTAATCCAAGGAATTGTCGTATCTCACTTGGTGTCTTAGGAACAGACCAATTCTTTATCGCTTCAATCTTAGCAGGATCAACATGTATTCCCTTCTCGTTGACAATATGACCCAAGAATTGTACCTCACGTATCCAGAAATCACACTTAGAAAACTTTGTGTACAGTTGTTCCTTTCTAAGTAATTCTAAGATTAAATGTAAGTGCTTCTCATGTTCTTCCTCGGTCCTTGAGTATATCAGTATGTCATTAATAAAGACGATAAAAAACTGATCAAGATAGGGTTTGCACACGCGATTCATGAGGTCCATGAATACTGCTGGTGCATTCGTCAACCCAAATGGCATGACCAAAAATTCATAGTGACCATATCGTGTACGGAAGGCAGTTTTCGAGATGTCCTCTTCTCGAACTCTCAGCTGATGATACCCAGACCTCAGATCAATCTTAGAGTAATAGCTTAATCCTTGCAGTTGATCAAACAAATCATCGATACGAGGTAAGGGATATCTATTCTTGATAGTAACCTTGTTCCGTTCCCTATAGTCAATGCACATTCGAAATGTACCATCCTTCTTCTTCACAAATAGAACTGGCGCTCCCCAGGGCGACGAATTCGGTCGGATAAACCCTTTATCCAACAACTCTTGTAGTTGGGCAGATAATTCCTGCAGTTCGTTCGGAGCTAACCGGTACGGTGCTCTCGCAATTGGAGCGGCTCCTGGAGTCAATTAAATCTGGAATTCATCTTGACGATGAGGCGGTAATCTAGGCAGGTCTTCCGGAAACACCTCGGGAAACTCACGAACCACGGGGATATCCTCTATCCTCTTTTCCTCGATCTGTTTATCTATGACGAGTGCCAATATGGCTAGTCGACCCTTTCGTAGCAACTTCTGTGCCTTCATGAACGAAATGATGCCTATCACCGCACCACTCCTATCACCTCTGACCGTAAGGACTTCTTTACCAAGGGGAATCCGTATGATCTTCTCGTGGCATATGACTTCCGCTTGTTTATCGGAAAGCCAATCCATGCCTACTACCACATCAAAGCTTCCTAACGTAACAGGCATGAGATCTATGGTGAATGTATGACCAGCAAGCTCTATCTTGTAGTCTCTAAGAATATGCGTTACGTGAATCTGTGTGCCGTTAGCTAACTCCACGGTGTATTTAGATTCTAAGGCTGAGGGCATATCACTTAAAAAACTACAGAACCTAGTGGACACGAAACTTCTATCGGCTCCGGTATCGAATAATACGGTAGCAAAACAACCATTAACCGAAAATTTACCAGTTACCGTTGTAGGATCGTTTAGAGCCTCACCTGAGCCAATGACGAAGGCTCTTCCTTTGGCTCCATTGTTGTTATTGCCTCCATTGTTGTTGCCATTACCATTGTTGTTGTTATTATTGTTGCCATTGTTATTGTTGCTGTTGTTTCCATTGTTGTTGTTACCATTACCATTCCTCTTAAGTTGGGGACAGTTGCGTCTGTAATGGCCTTCTTTTCCGCACTCAAAACAACCTTTCGGAGTTTCTTGTGATTGTTGAGGCTTCTTCATCAGTTCACCAAAGGTGCAGGGGCTTCAACAACCTGAAGTGCTGCTAGCTGTGCCTCTAGATCAGCAAACCTATCATCGATCACTATGTTATGGTGATCTTGTGCGTCCATGCGCCCACTAAGTGCTACAACGTTGCCTGCCAGAGTATGATGTCCACCGATGGCCATCGAGAGTCGCTCCTGAAGCGTCTCTACCTGGAAACGCAACTGATGCATCTCAGATCGTAATGCAGGTTCTCATCAGTGAGTCCTCTAATCCGTTGTCGCTCCGTGTCTAGAGTGGCTACCAAAGCTGCAAACGCCTGCTCGAGAGGGATGCTCAAGGTAGGAAGAGTAGGCAATGCAAAGGCGGTCGATGACCTAGTCCTAGGTCGTGTAGGAGCTACTGGTGGTACGCGCTCTCTATATGCCATACGGTTTATGTAGGTGGGGTAGAAATCCCAGTTCCGCGGAGGATCGAGCTCAGGAGGTATGAAAGGCTGATCCCAGTCTATCTCGCCAGGAGGATAAGGATGTCGAGGCCAGTTAAATCCCCTATCCGGTACGGGAGAAGTAGGAGGTGACTCAGATCGTGCAGGTCTCTTGCCTAAATTTCTGGACGACGATGCCATGCTGCGAAGTACGTGTTGCGTATGCCAATGAGTATACAGTAAGGAGAGTAAGCGATAAGTAACTAACAACTGTGCGGTTATAGTCTAGTGTGTGTATGCAACCTAGTTCCCTATAACCAATGGCTCTGATACCAATCTGTCACACCCTCAAAATCCGCGTGCGGGGTTTTACCGCGAGGCGCGTGACATACCAGGATCTCAGTCATTAGTTACCAAGAACGACTCTATATGATTAATAAACAAAACCAGAGTTATCGTTTAAAATACTGCGGAAGCGTTTTTAAACCAGAAAACCCAAACAAGTAGTATGTAAAGAGAATGCGCAAAACATACGCGCCCCAAACACAATTGTTTAATATGAAAATAATCCCAAATTTGTAAACAAGGCAAATGTAGACAACTCAACAATGCTGACGTGCGTGCTCCTAGGAAACTGGCAACCTTAACTTGAGAATAGCATACTAAACAAGTCAACACATGGTTGGTGAGTTCAAGAGTTTGCGTTAATAGGTAAACCAATAAACAGTTTTCAAGTCATAAGTAGTGTATTGCAATAGATAGCTAGTCTATTAACATAAAAATATTAATCATAGTGATTTCGCGATTGAAGCTGACTGTGATAGTTTGTGCCACCCGTCACGACTTACCAGGTCGTGACGAATATATGTTAGGACAAAATTGCACCCGTATGACCTCGAGTCACACAGGTGGGGCTCGTCAGACCCAGTAGTACTACCCAAAATTTCCCTGCTAGTCAATATTAACAATCCGAAAGTGTGAGGACTTTCCATGGTAAACAACACTATATCAATATTATACACACTCATATATAAAAACGTTTGTGATCAACAGTATGCTATCTCCCCCAAAAGAGATTATGTAAAATGAGTGGGGCAAGAACTCACCTAATGCGCGCAAGAATTAACTTAGAGCTTAACTAGAAAGAAAGAGGGGAAAGACAACCTTCAAAGGTCACCTAGAACACAAGAGTACATAAGCACGTGTACATAGAATCAACATGAAACCCTAAGTGCTCTACAAACCAAGGGACTCAAGGTTTAAGAAAGACAAGACACATTTGACCCAGTTGACCCGTTTGACCTGTTGGTGACATTATAGGTGATAATTCGTTAATACTAACACAACGGCATATCATACCTGATCAACATACAACTTGATATCATACAAGCCATGCGAATCTCAATTATTATCATGCTCATAACATCTAAAATATTCATTCTTAATCAATCATCAATCCACAAAAGTCCTAGCTTACCTATATAACTCATACCATGATTTTTCCACAAACAGGCCAAAACAGGTAACAAACCAAATCAACATTCATACAACCTAAACAACACATTTAATCACCTTAGAAACCATCCATGAACACACTAGCATGGTCCTAATATTCCAAACATGCTCAAATCATCCAATTCAAGGATTTGCACAAATAAAGTTTCCCTTTTGGGAAAGTTCATCCCAAATTCATCAAACTCACACTACATTCATGAATTCATCAATTATATACCAATTCAAGTCCATGACAACATCTAAACATGATCAACAACACCTAATCATCATGATTCATCAACATTCAACACCAAAAGTTACTATTTTTAGCAATGTATGAACTATAAGACATCTTCTCGATTTTAAATTGTTCATATCATCAACCTAGCATCTAATCATCATCACAAACACATCCATAACATTCATACATCATCAAATCATCAATTCATGTAAAATAAAGTTACTATTCTTAGTAACCTATGAACCATGAATCAAAATCGAAGCTTTCTTGCATAATCGACGTTAACTAGCATCTATACAATCCAACTAACATAATAGCATCAACAAACAACCAACAACTAACATCCAATTTCAGATTTTCGAATTAGGGTTTTGGCCCTAATGTAAATCCCATAAGAACTTGTAAAAATCCAACCTTTATTGCATACTTGACGTTAATTAACATGTAATCTACCCAACAAACACATTAACAACAACAAACAAGCATCAATCGACCATCAATTGCAGATTCCGAATGGAACTTTCGGCCAACATGAAAAATCATCAAAAACATGTAAAAATCTAACCTTTAAATGTGTAATAGTTTGCAATTGAAGGTTCTAACGTGTTCTATCACTTGAAATCGATCAAATCCGAGGGTGATTGCTTGTTCTTGGGCTGAATTCGAAGAGGAGAGGGAGAGGGAGTGCAGGTCGCGGCCGATGGGGCTATTAGGGTTAGAGTTTTGTGTTTTAATCAATTTTAATTTTGCATAATTACCCTTTAAACCCTTGCATTTTGTATTTTATAAAAATTAGACTTTTAAATACTCTTTTAAAGCATTTTTAACTAGAATAATAAGCATATAAACTAACAATAATAATCATATGCATTATCTTCACTAGATACAAAACATACGGATTAAACACACATGTTTCCACGTTACGTGATAAAATTCACAAATAATATTTAAATCACGTAAACCCATAAGCACAACTTAATAATCAAAATACAAATTATTTGTTTCACATTATTAATTATTATTAAGTCATCAACGTTCAACGAAAACTAGTGTGTGCTCCCGACACGTGTATGCAAGACTTAACGGAACTAACGGAGTTTGGTAACGGAAAATTACCGAATGTCACAGATGTACCCTTTTATTTTAAGCACATGGGAACTAACAGACGAGCCTTCTTGCATTTGTCACGATATAAGATGCTTCATGGTATCATAGCGCTCTTGTCGGGCCTGTTTTCGAAACATGCCCTTAAGTTGCTCAATCATGTCAAATGCAGCCATGTTGTTCATGTTCTTCTGGAGATTAGTGGACATGGTGGCTAGCATAAGGCAGGCTACCTCATTGGCATCGTCCTTAAATTTTTTCCAAGTTATATGGGCAGCGACCGTATTATTTTCAAGCTCCCTGGGAACATCGCTATCTAAAACAGAGAGCTTTTTCGCTATTTTGAGAACAATTCTTAGATTGCAGTGCCATGCGAGAAAGTTGGTGTTATCAAGTTTCTCTTTCTCAAGAATAGACTTGAGAATGAAGGAGTAATTGGTTTTTTAAGACATCTGTTTAAATAAGCAAAAATAAATTAATTAGTATTTTCGATGTATTATTTTCTTATTTTAATTAATGACGCATTTACAGTAATTTTGAATAAGGAATGAGAATCTAGCTTGGTCAGTTACTAATGACAGTTGGGGCACGCAACATTAGTAAGTGATAAGGCAGACTGACAATGCTTGTCAATTGTGAAAATTGCACAACTCTCGGGTATGAGGCCGCAACAACGACATTTGTCAATGCATTGATACGTTTAGCCTCATCTATGCCCACTTTTCTCTCTAGACAGCTGTGGCACGTAAGAAGAGAGAGAAATAATAATCATCCTAAAACAGGTACGCGTGAAAGGGCCAGGCGTGTCAACGAAACCCTTTCACCTTGGAAGAATAAACTACATATCAACTGCGGTGTTGTGGCTCCAAACACTGATGTTTCGCTTAATGTTCCAAGTGTTCCTTATAGTAGAGTGGCATAGACTATTGGTGTTTATCTATGGGATCCAATTTAGTATTTACCGAATAGGGTCAAACACAACGTATAATTAAGTCATACGTGCGTTGTAAAAACTTGTTTTACAACTTTAGTTCGTGATAATAAATGACGAACCCTTTCATCTCTCAGGACACCAGATTATAATACTCTATTAAAACTAGATTTATCGTGAGATGGACAACCGATTTAAAGTTGATTTTTAAAATCAAGTATTAAGTTTTGAAATTTAAACTAATTTTAAACTTATTAAGTTATCCTTTTGATAATTAATTTTAATTAATTATCAAGTTTTAAGTTTTGTTTTGAATTACTTAGTTTTTAGATAATTTGTTTTTAAACAAGTTGTAATTTTAAAACTTGTTATTTAATAGTATATTTTTTTAGTTTGATATTATGTTGGATGTTATAATAATTATAAAATAAAGCAACCATAATAGTAAAGTAATATGTAAATCTAATGGCTATGATTGTTTGATCTTACTAGGGCCAAGTAGCAGCATCAAACCAGGTCACGGGGTCAAAACACAAAATAACCACAAGGATGGACCTAAATGCATGTAGTTCTCTTGATGGGCTCCAACTGACTCCTTGATTCGCCTTTCTCTAGTTTTGGCTTCGGGTTTTCAAATATTACAATATTTACAAAAGAAATACAAAATAAAAGAAAACTCTAATTTATTACAACTTTTAGCCATTAAATGAGCCAAAACCACAAGACCACAAAACCAAAAAAAAACACAAAACTAAACCACAACACAACCATTTAACCACAGGGTTCAGCCAGATTTACATATTAAAACACAATCAAAATAATATGGTCAATCTTTGGGTTAATAAATATTTAACCAAAATAAATAAGTTGCCCCAAATAAAATAAATCAGAAACTTTAAATAATTTTAAAATTTGTGATCTATAACCGGTTAACAGACCGGATCTGATTTCCATGTTGTAAGCGTGGCTCTGATACTATTGTTGAGTTCAGCGGTATCTTGGTTAGGTTAATCTATCAAAATAGCTTTTTGATAATTATTAATCAGATTAATAATAGTTAACACAGCAGAGTAAGAATTAAATACCAAAAGTGAACCCGACAGGATCTGGGTTACAAACAATGCAAATACAAAAAATTAATAACCAACTGATGAGATATAATATACATTGGTGGTTAATAATTAACCGTTTGAGACACCTAGGGTCAACGATTAGATGCTAGTTGAACGAACAGAACGAGAACGCTACAACAACACAGCGATAGAATACAGCAACGGTGTGCGGTGGTTTACTTGTGGTCTACAGCAATGTAGGCGGCAACAAACGATTTTGGCTACATACGGTAGCTTTTTGAAAACAATTGGAATTATGATTCCTTTTTTTTGCTTGTGGCCGTAAGATGATCTTTTAAAGAAAAAGGTTGTTAGCCTTTTCTTATTCATCCATATATATAATAGATAATTAGATTTAGAATCTAATTAACTAGTTAAATTAACACTAATTTACTCACGGGCCTCAAGCCAGGATAGATTAGTATTAGCCCACGTAATAACCGAAACCCAAAACAAAAACATATATAATTAAACGTTTATTAATAATTAATAATTAGTATTAATTATTAAATACCGGTTAATATAATTATACAATATAATTATATCTCGTATATTGTTCGTAATACCAGTTAATCAAATTAAGTGGGTTTTAAATTCGTTGCCCAATGTGTAACTCTTACGGGTCATACGAGTTGACAACGTCAACTAATCGAATCCGTACATGTAATCCAACACCCCGCACCTCTTTTATTAATTGAAAGACAATTCATTGGGAAATATATGTACCACTGTTATGGACCGAAACCATTACAAGGTATAGGACTTGTCCCACATTGGTTGTATGGGTAATTGATGTGGAGTTTATAGGCCAAATAGGTTCCCTCACCCATCAGACTAGTTTTTTGAATTGAGTTCTTCCGTTTGGCCCGTAACAACCACCGACACCATTAAACCTCTCACTAACCTTAGATATGAAATCATTCATTTGGAAGCCAATGTAATTGTCCAATTGAATTGTAATTTCATTCTTTAGGGTTTTGTTGGTTTCGGATCTAGCCATCTATTCTCCTAAGTTTACTGATTGACTAAATGATTGTGAAGTATCAGAAATCGAGACATTAGCAGCATATATTGCCCCAAAAATCCGCCCCGATTTGGATATTTTCAAATCTTCCCAACTTGATTGATTTCGATTACCTATAAAGGAGCATATATAGAAAGATATTTAGCTCAAATCCAACCAATATGTTATGTTAAGATCGATGGTATATACCTGCATGTTCATCGATTTATTTACTGCCCGCATTAATCCATTCCCTTTGATCACTTGTACTTGTAGCAAATCCGTATCCAGAAGTCACCAAAATAAGTTCACGCCCCTCCTCAATAGGCCTATCTAAAGGGTCTGTAACCAATCAGGTCTATAATGGATTAGGTTGTTCAGCTTAAATTCATTTTAGACTTTCCTCACACCTTGATATTTGATTATCATTTGCTGTCTCCTTCCTCACTGGAGATTGATTTTTCATCTCGATCGAGTTCTGTAGAGAAACTATAATTTTCATCATCTTGATCAAAATTATCATCATTACTATTTGCAATATTGTTCATGGTATCGATCAACATCATTGACAAAAGTCGAGGTCCATTGTTCCTATTCTTCTTGAATCCAAGCTTCATACGAGGTACCCTTCCAATTAATCGCCACTGATTCAAATTATCATTTTAGCTTGGTTCACAAGTACATATACAAAACAATAGGAGAGGTCTTCATACTTTCTCAAAAGTTTATGCTGTAGTATTGTGTGTTGTTGAATCTCTTGTTTCCAAAGGCTACCATAGTTAGACGTTTGAGAAATACTTGCATCATGCATATTTCTTCTCTATATAATGCTTAGCATCCTTTAACGCGGTAAACAAATCATAATTCTCACTCCTCGAATGTAAGCAAACTCTATGTCATTGAGACCTTCCTCCTCCATGGGTGTTTTGTACTCCTAAAACCGTCTCTTGTAAGGTCAAAAACGGCTTAGGGAAGAAGTTTTTCGTAAACGTTCTTTTCTGCCTCAAATAGGTCATAAAATCCCGAATTATCGTAACCTGATAGCATAGGGACCTAATTTAAGTCCCCCTAGAAATCTTAATTTTTGCTATTGTCATATGTCCATCAGTGTGTCCATTCTTCATGTGAATTCCACCGAGGACGTAATTTACATCCCTCATTAAAATGGTCTTGTGTCTTCATTCTTCCATGTCTTGTTTCTAACGTGAGTTTCCGGCTTTTGTTATAACTCACGAAAAACATTCGAATTATATCCTTTTAGCTCCATACACCTGCAATCTAATCCATTCTCAAAATAATTATGTTTCACATTAATAAACACGTAAAATTACCTAATTACACGTTTTAACACACAGATAAAACCCATCACATAAGACACCATGAAATTTATAGGAATAAAAAATACTAAAAAACTAATAAAAGGAGTCCTAATTAATGGGTCATTCACAGTAAATTGGGTGGAGATAAAACACAACCGGGCGGAGATAAGCATTATAATAAGTCATAACTATAATTGAATTGAATAAAACAATAGTTGCTATTTCATCATAAATTCATGTTTTAGAGTTCGTATACTTATGTTTTTAGAAACAGGTCGGATAGTGAACTGGTCTTTTTAACGGTTCACTGGTTGGATTAGTTGAATTGGATTTAAAAACCGGATGACCTTATCTATAAAAATATTTAATAATATTTATATGTATTTGGTTCAAAAAATAATATATGAAAATACTAATGTTTTAGGGTGGATTTACGCTTCTTATAAAATATTAACACTTAAAGTAACTAAAATATGGATCATAAATACTAAATTAATTTCACAATGAGATTTTAGAAATAATAAAAAATAAAAACAAAATTTTGAAGTTTGGTTTGACCACTGTTCCCTATCAAATGAAAATGGCCTAAATAGCACATAACCGGATCTGTTTTATGACTAGTTTCCGATCCAACCGGTTCGGTTTTGCTAACTATGTTGTATGCATCATGTGCTAAAAATTTTAAAAGTTTAATACCCTCAAAAACAATTTTTAAATCCTACGATTTGAATATAACGAGAAAGTTGAGTCTGCACTTCGCTGCAGGAGGTGGACTTTAGAAGGTTGAGTCAGTGACATAAATGTGGCTAACCGCATATAAGAAACATGGTTAATGACATAAAAAAAATGTGTAAAGTTACCGTGAGTCGGTAGTGGAGATTGAAACATAAATAAAGACATGTATATAACGGTACCGATGTTTTCAGTTGGTGACGGTCTCACTCTTCATAATACGACCATGTTACCATCAGCCGATGTAACTCACGATACCTAAAAACTGCCATATTTTAAATATGACTCCTGTTTTAACAAAATTTATATCGATAATAGCCACAAATAACTGTTTTAAAACAAAAATTAACAAATAAAACTTATTAAGGAAAAATCAAATTACATATATATTACAAGGAGTAAACTCAAAACTTTACAAACTTGAGTAGTAAAAGTAACATTTTACAAAATTGAAGGGTGAATTTGAACATTATATAAAGCTGACCGGTAGATTTTGTCGGTGGCAAAAACCACCGGCACTTGAAAATTAGTAGTTATTTAATTTTATAAATTATATGTTTGTATATTATAAACTAGTATAGTACATTGTATATTACATGTACTGAATAAATTGATATTTTAAATAATATATGTCTGTAATACGTATAAGTAAGTACTTCAAGTAAAAACAACATGGTTATAAAATTTTGTTTTATAAAATTGTGTTTGTTTTTATTGTTTTTTGAAATATTTTGGTCTTTTTATTTATTTCATTAAAAAAAGAATCCTCCATATAAAACTTAGAAAAAAATTTGGTATTAATATAGCTCGTATTTATAAAAAACGTTTTTTGTTCAAAGCTTTTTTGTGTCTTGTACATTTTTAAAAGTGTGCTTTTTTATTAAAAGATATAGTTCGTAATTTTTCTTTAACTATAAATAATCAATATTATTATTACCATACATTTTTAAAAGTGTTTTTTTTTTATTAAAAGTTAACTGAAATTAACTTTTTTAGTTAGTTTTCTAGAATGTGACCCTTCTATCCTTAACCTGTTGTTACAGCTTTTTTAACTTTCACTTAGTTTTCCAGTATATGACCATTCTATCCTTACCCTGTAATTTTTTTAACTTTCACTTAATAAAGTAAATTACTATTTGTATCACTAACCTTTCCCCAAAATAGCTAGTTGCATCCCTAAAGTTTAAAGACGTCATTATGTCCCCTGTCTTTTTATTTTTTCATCTATTTGAATCCTGAATGCTAACGCTGTTATACTTTCTGTTAAATATTTTATGTAAAGACAAATCTACCCCTAAATATTAAAAGAATAAAAAAAACTTGTCCCTCTCTCCCCCTCCATAATCTCCATCACCACCACCACCACGCACCACACCATCATCACCACCACCACAGCCCCCATCGCCGCCACCACCACAGCCCCCATCGCCCGCCACCACCACAAACCTCATCGCCGCTACCACAACCCCATCGCCACCACCATAGCCCCCAGCGTAACCACCATAGTCCCCTATCAACACCACCATAACCCCCATCAGTATCATCTGCCCCAATCTTCATCCTCACAAACCGACTCGAATCCGGAAGACCCCTTCTTTAATCTCCAAACTCAAAAACCGAAACGCATTCACCGAGTACCCGATCACATCAGCCCCACGAGCCCAAAACCCCTTGTTCCCTTCTCCAGCAGGCACACAATCCTCAATCGCTAACCTTAACCCTAACCCCTCTTCCCCCACAATCCCCCTTTCACCACCCATCAACCCCACCAGCTCCCTAACCACACACGCCGCCGCCGCCTGGTCACACGCCGCCGTGTGCAACCGCAGCACCACTGCCCACCGCCCACCGCCCACCGCCCCTCCGGCAACCCATAAACACCGACAAACATAACTTTCGATTCGTATTCAGGTTCTTGATTATTTGCCCAGGGGTTTGTGTTGTTTTCTTGTTTGAGGTTTTGATCAAAGTAGAGGTGGAGATTGGAGATATGGAGGTGGAGGTTTGGGGGTTGTGAAGGAGAACGTGTTGGTGGTGGGGTGGTGGCGGAGCTTTGATAGGAGGATAGGGTGGGAGAGTTGGAGGCTGAGGATCGAGGTGTGAAGGAGGGGGGGGGGGTTGGGGGCTTGGAGACGAGTAGGGCGGAGACGGTGACGCTGGTGCCGCTAGGGCCGACTCTGCACCAGCTGTGCTCCGTGCCACCGACGGGGCGGATGGTGGCATCTGGCGGAGACTCGGTGGACATCTCGCCGGAGAAGAAGACTATGGGTTAGTGAGTAGTGGGTGTTGGGAGGTGTTTGGTGAAGATGAAGATAAAGAATGTGTTTATGGTCAAGTTGGGTGGGTCCCATTTTTTATTTTATTTTGAAGGGTAGTTTTGTCTTTTCACAAAATATTTAACAGAAAATATAACAACGTTAGTATTCAGGATTCAAATTGATGAAAAATAAAAGTCAGGGGACATAATAACGTTTTTAAACTTTAGGGATGCAACTAGTTATTTTTGAGAAATGTCAGGGTTGCGAATAGTAATTTACTCTAAATTAATATACCCCCTCCACAACTCAACCCTTATCTTTGATTCATTTCCCCTAGCTACAGTTAACCATCACCAACCATCACTGTATCTCGCAACACACAACACTATCTTTGTTAACGAGGTTAATCTGAAAACCATCACTTGTTGAAGCTTTAGAAGCCTGTAGCTCTTTTGCCGCTCAACCCACCCCGTCCCCTAGATCGCTACCGTAATAACGTCGAGGATATGACCTCACCCCCCATCACACACACACACAATTGCTTCTCTAACCCCTAAAATTCAAATCCCTTTTTCGGATATGCAACCACCAAAAATGGAGGATGAAAAAGGTGATGATACGATGAATATTGTGACCTTTTGAATATCTGTTAATTAATTATTACTTCCGTTATATTTTGTAAGTGCTATTTATATCAATAATAAAACTATGGATGTTCATTTTTTGCATTTCTAATAATCTCGATGTTTCTATTAATCTAAAATCTTAGTTTCGTTTATTTAAAATTTTATAACTTGATTAGTTATTAAATAAATAAATTTTTGTAAAGTTTAAGTATTAATTATGAGTTTTAATGAAAATAAAAGGTTTATTACAAAATTTATAAACTATATAAAATTTTATAAATAGATTAAGTTAATTTTATAAAAGTTCAGGTTTAAAATGTTAATTTTGAAACTTGATTTAAAAGGTCTTGGCATAAAATAAGAGATTTCAAAACCGCAAGGACCAAAGCTGTAAAATTGTTTTAAAACTCCCCACCCCCGTCGTAGATCCGGCGACTCCTTCCGGCCAACTCTGGCCATCTCTGTATCGGTTTCGAACTCAAATAAATCCACCAATATAAACCCAAATAAATCACCCTTTACGCTCGTACATCAGTTTCGAACTCTGTATCGGTCTCAGTTTGAAATTATTCGGTTGTTTCAACTCATTTAAATCGAAACTGAACACCCCATTCGAAGCTAATCCGTTTTCCCCGCAATAATCAAATCAATCGATTAAATTAAAAGCTTGAAAACGTTCATCTAATCATTTCGAAATCAATGATATGATTAATTTCATTTGAAACGGCAGTTTGCACATCCAAATCGACTCGTAACACCCAAGATCAAACTTGAATTCGTTGGGCATATGATCGATCAAATTAAAATTATATAATGGAGGCAAACCATTCCATTCGACTTTCTTACACTCTCTACACTCTCAATTTCACCAAAACACACACACGCATTGCATTTGGATCATGACCCAGTTGCGGCACTAGCTCGAACTCGTACTCATCGATTCTGCAACCATTCCAGGTGATTCTAACACCCACACACTCGATTAATCATGGGAAATCAAAGCCCTATGGTTAATTTCATTAACATCAATGATTTGATGTTCAATTAGTTCGGTTTTGATTCTAAGGTTCTTGTGCAATTTGAGGGTTTTTCTGTTTAAGTGTTTTATAAATTTAAAACGGACTTTTAACTGGCATAGGCGCTTCCAGCCTACCGGTTAACACTTTGCGCTCATACACAAGGGTCCCGGGTTCGAGCCCGGGCACCCGCATTATTATTTTTAAGTATTTATATATATATATTTCTAAATTCCAGAAATCATAAAAAAATATATATTATTTAATCAGTATAAAAATTATTTTGTTAATTGAATTTATTCCGAAAGATTTAATTAATTCCTGAAAATTTTTAAAGGTTTTTAAAATTTTATATTTTTATTTCTTTAAAGGTTATAAATGTATAGAATGCTATAAAAATCTATTAATATTTTTTTAAAAAATTTAATCTACACATAATCAATTATTAAATATTAATTATTTTCAATATTTTAATATTTAAACACTATCTTATCGATCCTTATGGATTAAACATTTAAACTATGTCAAATAACTCTATTTCAGCAATTACGTATTATTGTTATTAAATCCATCGTATTTCAAATTAATTCTTAAAACCCCGATCACAATTGAAGCCTTAGTTTTATCGAATCGTCTCTTGAACTTTACCGGTTATACTTAAATCTTGGAACATCCACTCTTAGGTAAACTGTGAAGAAATCGTTGATGTTATTCTAGTGTGATTATTATTCAAAGTACATCATATATCAAGCGAGTTTCTCATACCATGTTTTACTTTACTTCACACGTTTTGGGGTGAAACATGTTATTCATATCAACGTACACTTGTAAATCATTTAAATACTTGTAAGCACGTGCAATTCATTCTATATTTTTGTCATGGTTATTTGAGACTTTTGCGAATATTATGTGATAGACTCTTGTAAAAACAATCATTAACTATTGCTAGCCTAGCGACGTCATAGATCTATGGGCTTGACAAGCCTATTTGGTGCTAAAGCCAAGGTTATTGCTGGCTCCTGATGATATATTTTTGTTCATCATGGGAACCAAGTACACTTAGTTAATCATATATTTCGTTGTGGCCATAACTTTGTCAAGGTTTGATTGTATCATTATGTTATCCATATATTTTTTGCATTATTTCTTAACCTATGAATTGAATTGCCACTTAAAAGGTTTAATATATGTATGTACAATTTTATGAAAACTCACCAACATCATATGTTGACCATATTTTTAACATGTTTCAGGGAATGCTCAAGTTTAATTGTTGATCTTGAAGATTTGAATTCATCTAGGATTGGACCTAAAAATAATAAAAAATTCACTTTTAATCTGGAAGTTTTAATTTAGTTTATGTTATGGTTGTTTATTTGGGATTTATGAATGTAATGTTACAATATGGTCCTTATGATTAATAATATTTACACACTGAAGTAGCGTTGTGTGGCTTTGAACAATCTTAATCCTCACATCTCAATGTTTCCGCCGTTAAGGTTGGGGTGTGACAGATTGGTATCAAAGCCCATAACTATAGTGATTTTGGTTATTAGCAATGGTGACCTAGAATATGGATAATATAGGGACCTTTACATGAAAATTCTTCATGATCTTGTAAGTTTACTTATGTGCATACTACATGATGCTACATGTTACATGATAGATTCCTTATGTGCTACTTGATTCTACTTAGTTGAAATTGCGCCTTAGGTGGTTAACTTGAATGACAAAACCTTCAGTCTTGTATATCTCCAACTCCTTAACCATCTTCACCCGTCAATAGTTCAATACGTAAATGCTTTTTTCTTAAACTAATTCTCGACTACACGTGGTATCGTATGCTTTACATCAACGGAATGAATTCTTTAGGCTCTATGCCTAATCTATAAAAGTCCCATCAAGGTTTTGATTCTAATCGTCTATAAGGAAAAATGTGTGACACATAAACACCTGTATCCTGGATTTCCTGACAAAAAGCCTTTGGGCTAAGGTAAGCATTTCGCATAAATCCCAATCAACTGCCGGATCAGTTATGCTTACCTGGGGATTTTCGGGATGAGTGATAAATTATGGTTAAAATACACAAATTTCCTAAGGCAAATTGGGGTTAAGTTACCTTGACGTGTCAATGTTCCTATTGGCTGTGTGTTACCAAACGGAACCATCCTGTATGTGTTTTATAAGTCCTAAATTTTTTTTCTGTTTTATTAAACTAGCTTTACTTCAAAATTCCTATGTCTAACCTATTTTCGTATTTAGAATGTCTCGTCATCATGGAAAGTGTGGTAGCTCCGACCGTAAAATCGCCGCTATGATCGCCCGAAAAATTGCTGTCGTTCTTCCTACAATGGTCGCTGAACTGAGTAGCACCCTAATGGCCAATGCTAGAAATAATGAAAATGGGAATAATGGTGGTAATGGTAGTAATGACAACAATGGTCAAGGAGAAAAAAACGGTAATCAAGGAAGGAATAACCAAACCTATACATTCAAACACTTCAACTCTTGTAAGCCAACCAGTTTTAGTGGGAAGGAAGGAGCCATTGGACTTCTCGAGTGGTTCAAGAGCATGGAGAATATCTTCATCAACAGTGAGTGTCTAGAAGCACTCAAGGTTCGTTATGCCACGAGTGTCCTCCAACAAAGGGCAGTTACATGGTGGAAAAGCGAAAAGAGGAATAGAGGTACTGAAATTGCACTGGCTTTACACTGGGAGGAGTTCAAGAACATTATGATCCAGAAGTTCTGTCCTAAGAGTGAACTGCAAAAGCTAGAAAAGGAATTCCGGAACCTTAAGCAGGATAGTGGCAATTATTTGGCTTACTCTACCAGGCATTATGAACTGAGCATTGTTTTGTCTCACATGGTGGATACTGTACCTCGTAACATTGAGAAGTTCATCAAAGGGGTACCACCTCAAATACAGGATGCCGTAGTAGGAAGCAGGCCCACGACTCTGGAAGAAGCAATCACCATCACTGCCCAGCTCACTGAAAATCACATAAAAGCCGGCACTTTGACTGTAAAGGGTGCTAAAAAGACTAAGAAGGTGGTCCCAGAAGCTACTAAGGAGGTGAAGACTGAATCCTTGTCTAAGGGCAAGAAACGTAAGTTTACACCTGCCTGAAATTTTGCTGTGGCAGCAACCAATGCACCTCAGAAACAGGCTGCTTCTGCTAATCAAGCACCTGTTGCTAGTGTTGGGAACAGTCTGCCCAAGACACATATTGAATTGATGTGGCTAGTACGTTATGCTCCAAGTCAGGTCATACCCAATAACAAGCTAGACAAACACCCACAATATTTATTTTATGATATGATCATGTAAATAAATATTGACACTTGAAGTATTTAGAAATTAGGTTTCTAAATATTTGCACTAGTGTAATGAATAAATTATATGGATAATTTATTCTAGAGAGAGAGTACTTTGTATTGTTATTCAAATGGTTGAACAACAATACAAGTCCTTTGTCCGCATTTCTTTATTACTCATCCGCATTTACTAATGCGGATGTATTTTGAGGAAATGCAGATAGATGTTCCTCATCCGTATTTACTAATACGGATGTGCATTTGTGAAAATACTGAAGGAATTTCTTCATTCGTATTTACTAATGTAGATGAGTATTTAAGAAAATGCTGATGAAACTGATCATCCGTATTTACTAATGCGGATGTGCATTTAAGAAATGCTGATGAACTGTTTGTTCGCATTAACAAATGCGAATGTGCATTTGTGGAAATGCTGATGGAACTACTCATCCGCATTTACAAATACGGATGGACATTTGGGAAATGCGGATGAAGTTTCATCTTCCATAATTACAAATGCGGTTAGAGTTTGTTCATCCGCATTTACTAATGCGGATGAATATTAGAGAAATGCGGATGAGTTAAAGGGATGGGTCCCGCCCACTTTTCTCTCACTCTGAAATTCAGTTTCATAGGACGTGCAATATATGATTGCACTTAACCACTCTCTCTGATAACTTTCAACATACATAAAGGTGCAGATCAGTGTTTCTGTTGCTTTTATCTCAATCGGTCGAAGAAAACCAAGAACAGAACTCGTTCAAGAGAAGAAAATCCTAGCAACCTGGTGTTTTGTTAGAAGCTTAGGGTAGACAAGCTTGAAGTTTCCTACTTTGGAAGCTGCCGATCAAAGATCATCTTCCTCTGACCCATTCGAGAGGTAGAATTCTAAACACCATATGGTTGTTTGTAAGCGTGGTTTTTCATATAACGATCCATTACGGGTTTTAACAGATATATAAATTGGTTTATATATATTAACTGTAACAAGTTTTTCTTTCCAATTCCGCTACGTTTTTCATTTTATAAGGATAAAATGACTCTGATAAACTTGTGAAAATCCCAACAATGGTATCAGAGCCGGTTATATGGATACATGCTTCATCTGGACTGAATTCTCGGTTTCTTGCTGTTAATTCACCAACAGACCGAATATTCAGGTCTATGTTTCCCCTGTTTTTTTAAGATTCTACTTTACATGCATATTGTAATCTTGAAAATTTTAATCATTTAGATGATTTAGTTGTTTGGACAAGAATCATGATATTCGGTTTGTTTTTACATTAACCGAAATTTGTGATTCAAGGGGAAAACTCTCGGATTTTTGCTTACATATTTGGATATGTATCTTGATGTTCATAACCTAGCCGAGACCTTGTGTTTGGTTGTCTTGTGATTTGTATCTGATTATTCAAAGGGTTGTAATAATTAAATGTATTTTTTCTTCCTATTGGCTATGTAATTTATTTATTTTCATTTGGTATGTAAAATAAATAGATTAGTTGCATTTCACTTTTACTAGAAAATATATATAGGATATATAATTTTGTAAAAGAAGATGCAACAAGAATGTTTTTCGGTTTGGGCCAATTTTGGGCCCAAAGGGCTTTATAGCTCTTAATGGGATTTAAGCCCAATAATCAAAAACATATTTTGAAGGCCCAAAGGGGTTTGGTGGAGAATTTTAAGTCCATTTTGAAGCTCAAATTGAATGGGAGAATCACAACACAAAGTCGACACTTGAAGCATTTGGATGCGGGATCAAGTGGGAGTTCACCGGCACAAGTGTTACCCTTAGGAAGGACCTAATAACTCACTTGTTTCGGTCAACAAGTGATGTTAAATTAGTTGGCTATGGTTATGAACTTGTTGTTGTATGTGTTGCTTGTATGGTTGATTTAATTTATTGTTCATGTGATATTTGGATATACACTGTTAAACAATTTCAAATCTACAACAAGATGGAAACGGTTCTTTTGGTTACATTAACAAGGATAATAAAACAGTTTTATTAAAGATTAATGTTTTTGCAATAAAATTGGGTTTTATTATAAGAACCTTGGAAATTGGTTTTACTAATGTACCACGCATTTGAATGCATGCAAATGTAAGGTACAAAATGTTTTCATAACTAGAATTAATGGAAACAAAATCCCTTCTTTTAAACAAGTTTAACACCATCCTTTTATACAACACTCGAATCACTTGGGAACTATTTGTGGGATAAAGGTCACCTAACCACATTTAGGGAACTTGTGTGTTTGAGGTGGGTTTAATATATTTGTGGGATAAAGGTCACCTAACCACTTGTATGTGTAAACTCACACGTGTGTGTAAGTAGGACGACTTGAGTTGGAAACCATGTGAATAGGGTCACCGAAGCATGGCGTACAATGGTGTTGATGGGATTATACATGCCGACTAAACATAAAGATGTTTAACCGATCCCATAAACTAGAAGTTGCAAAGGGTTGCAATTGTCAAAAGTGGACTACCTTGTTAATATAAATAATGGGATGTTGGATTCTAGGTTTTAATTATTAATTGTCTTTGAGACATGAAAGGGTATTAATAATTAAAATTTCATTTTTATAAATATTAAAATTGAACTTTGTTTATATTGTAGTAATGGCCGCAAATAATAACAAAGCTACCTCCCCGACCGTCCATAACCTGTCATTGAGAACTATCCAGGAAAAGGATTGTCTAAACCACAATAATTTCATGGATTGGTTTTGAAACTTGAGAATTGTTCTCAAGCAAGAAAAGAAATCATATGTGTTGGACGATCCTATTCCTGATGAATCCAACGCTGATGATGTTGATGCCTACGAGGATTGGGTTAAGCACACTAAGGATTTTATGCAAGTTTCTTGCCTCATGTTGGGAACCATGATTCTCGAGCTTCAAAAGGATGTTTTGTAGACGAAATCGAGCGGGGAATGGAAGAAACCCAATCTGTGTCATCTTATGAGATGAAGATGAAAATCCACATTGATGGCCTTGAAAGGCTGAATTGTCCCGTCTCAAAAGAGTAGGCCACGAATTTGATCCTCAATGGTCTAACCAAGAAGTTTGAGACTTTTATCATGAATTATAACATGAATGGATGGGACAAAAGCATTGGGGAACTTCATGCAATGCTCAAAGCAACCGAGGCAGGGATGGGTAAAAGGGTTTTACCGGTTCTCACGATCAATGAGGGTGGCAACAAGAAAAGGCATCACCCCAAACCCAAGGAAAATGTTGCCAAAGGCAAGGGATACATCAAAGGAAAGGGTATTAGATACCGGATGTGAAAGGGCAGACCTCAGGTACAACTTTCATGATCCATATTGAACTTAATGTTATTTCTTCAAATACATGGGTATTAGATACCGGATGTGAAATTCATATTTGCAATTTGTTGCATTGGTTCAAAAGAAATAAGCATTTTAAGAAGGGGGATACTAGTCTCTATATGGGCAACGGAGTAAAAGTTGATGTCGAAGCCCAAGGAGACTATATCTTGAAGCTTTCAAGTGGTTTGGAAGTCGTTTTGAAGAATGTTTTGCATGCTCCTAGTTTGACTAAGAATATAATTTATGTATCCCTTCTGAAACAATATGGTTATGTATTAAAGTTTGTAACGGATGGTATTTGCGTTTTTATGGATGATGTATTTTATTTTAAGGCTATGCCTTTTAATGGTATTTATGAATTGGTTCATGATGACTCATCCTTTAATAACTCGTTATACCAGTCAAGCACCAAGAAACTTAAAATGGGTTTAAGTGAATTATATCTTTGGCAATATCGTCTTGGTCACATAAACAAGAATCGTATTCAAACACTTCAAAAGAATGGTCTTTTGAATGCAAATGAAGAGGGTTTATTTGGTAAGTGTGAATCTTGTTTACATGGAAAGATGACCAAGGAACCCTTTAGTGGGACTAACCAAAGGGCAAAAGATTTATTAGGAATAATACATTCGGATGATGTGGTCCTTTTAAAGCAATGACAAGGAATGGTGAAAGATACTTCATTACCTTCATCGACGATTATAGTCATTATGGTTATATGTACTTGTTGAGACACAAAGATAAAACTTTTGAAACGTTCAAAATCTTCAAGAATGAAGTAGAAAATCAACTCAACAAAACTATCAAATTTCTTTGTTCGGATAGGGGAGGTGAATACCTTAGTGATGCCTTTCAAGATCATCTTAGGAGTTGTGGGATTGTATCATAGCTTGCTCCACCCGAAACAACACAGCATAATGGTGTGTCTGAGAGGAGAAACCGAACCCTATTGGATATGGTTCGATCTATGATGGCTAGAAGCACTCTACCTCTGTCATTTTAGGGTTTCACATTGCTCTCCGCGGCCCGTATTCTGAATATGGCCCCAACCAAGAAAATGGATAAGACACCTTTTGAAATATGGCATGGAAGGGTTCCATCGTTATCATATTTAAAAGTATGGGTTTGTGAAGTTTATGTTAAGCAGGACACCCCAAACAAGTTAGAAAGCCGATCTACTAAGTGTATCTTTATAGGATATCCCAAAGACTCAATGGGATAATACTTCTACATTCCAACAGAGCAAAAGGTGTTTATTGCTCGAAAGGCTGAGTTCTTGGAAGCTAAATTCCTTATGGAAGGAACTACCGATAGAATAGTGGAACTTGATGAGGATCGAGAAACATAAGCTGATACACGTTTGGTTGATACTAGAATCAACAAGAGGTTGTTGATAATGATCAAGTGGTTGATCAATACACACAAAATGTTCATAGATCTGGTAGAATTAGCTATCCACCCGAAAGATATGGATTTTTCATGAATGGATGCTATGTAGTTGACTCGGATGAATCAACTACGTACCATGATGCAATGTCCAATTCGAATTGTGACAAGTGGCTTGAAGCCATGAACGTAGAGATGCAATCCATGTATGACAACCAAGAGTGGGAATTGGTTGTGCCACCGTCTAACTCCAAACCGGTTGGATGTAAGTGGGTTTCAAGAAGAAAACCCATATGTATGGAAACTTGGATACTTATAAAGCAAGACTTGTAGCAAAAGGTTTCACTCAGACTCAAGGGGTTGATTATGATGAGACTTTCTCGCTTGTGGCAATGCTAAAGTCAATTAGGATATTATTTGTCATAGCTGCATATCATGACTATGAGATTTGGCAAATGGATGTCAAAACTGCTTTCCTTAATGGACATCTTGAAAAGAATGTCTATATGGTTCAGCCCGAAGGTTTTGTCGATCCATAATATCCTAATAAAGTATGCAAGTTAAAGAAATCAATCTATGGATTGAAACAAGCATCGAGAAGTTGGAATCAACATTTTGATGAAGAGATCAAGAAATTTGGATTCATTAAGAACGCTGATGAAGCTTGTGTGTATAAGAAGGCTAGTGGGAGCATCATCACATTCTTAGTATTGTATGTTGATGATATATTACTGTTTGAAAATGACATTCCAACCATGGAAGGTGTTAAAACCTGGCTTGGAAGTTGTTTTTTCATCAAAGATCTTGGTGAAGCCACTTATATTTTTGGAATAAAGATCTATAGGGATAGATCAAGGCCGTTGATAGGTTTAAACCAAAGTGCATATATTGATAAAATCTTGAAAAGGTTCAAGATGGAGAACTCTAAGAAAGGTTTGGTACCTATTCAAAGAGGGACAATATTGAGTGCATCTCAATGTCTAAGCTCAAAGGATGAGCAAGAAAGGATGAAGGAAATCCCATATGCATCTGCTATAGGATCCATCATGTATGCAATGATATCCACTAGACCGGACGTGTCATGCGCTTTAAGCATGACAAGCAGATATCAGCAGGATCTAGGAAATAGTCATTGGATGGCTGTTAAGAGTATATTGAAGTACCTTAGGAGGACTAAGGATATGTTTCTAATATACGGATCTGGTGAAGAGGAACTTGTTGTAAAGGGTTACACGAATGCGAGTTTCCAAACTGATCGAGATGATTCTCGATCACAATCGGGGTATGTCTTCATTATGAATGGAGGGGCAGTGTCCTGGAAGAGTTAAAAGCAGGATGTGGTAGTATTGTCCACTACAGAATCAGAATACATCATCGCTTCATTAGAAGCACAGGAAGCTGCATGGTTAAAGAAATTCATTGCCGATCTAAGGGTAGTCTCTACCATTCAAGATCCCCTAGAGATCTTTTGTGACAACGAGGGTGCGATTGCTCAAATCAAGGAACCCCATGCACATCAAAAGACAAGGCACATTGAACGAAGATTCAACTACATAAGGGATGAAGTTGAAAAAGGAAAGATATGTATTCGCAAAGTTCACACCGATCAATATATTGCGGATCCAATCACGAAGCTCCTTGAAAGGCCAAAGCATGGGAGTCATACTTGTGCCTTAGGACTTCAATATTCTAGTGATTGGATTTGATCTATTTAGTATTTAAATATCGGACCAATTGTTATTTGACTCATATATATATATATATATATATATATATATATATATATATATATATATATATATATATATATGATTATGATACTATGAGTTATGTTCCATTTTAGCATGTTTAGATCCATGAATATGTTTATTATTCTAAATGTCCGTAGTCGTTCATATTTGTGGGAACAAATATGAAGTAAGACTATTATAAACTTGGATTGATGGATATTCATAAGGTATGAATATAGAGCAAGAGGTTGCTACCAAGGTTCATAGATATTTGTGGGATACAAATATTGGACAGACCCGCTCTTAAATTTTACTGCGTGAAATTATATAATTGATCATAAGTAAATTTGAGTAAAGGTGAATATCATTGTATCCTCCAACCTGAGATACATATTGGGGTTGGATATTCACCAAATATTATACTTTGATCTAGTTCTTCACTGTTCTGAAATAATGGACAGTACATAAGGCTAGTTTCAAGTGTGATACAAGGTGATTGTGAGAAACGTATGTAGTCAAGATGGGATTTGTTCCTCTTATTCATTGAGAGTATGATGTCTAAGGCCTGATAAAGTTAAATCAACAGGGAATGATCATTCCGTGTCTCTGGATTTAACATGACATCTGTAACTAAAGGATAAATGATAGATTCACCTAAATCATTTTCAAGTAAGGGACTTGAGGAAGATGATGTTATTGAATGGCACTTCGTCTTGTGTATGTGGGAGATTGTTGGGAACGGTCCGCCCAAGAAACATATTGAATTGACGTGGCTAGTACGTTATGATCCAAGTTGGGTCATACCCAATAACACCTAGACAAACACCCATAATATTTATTTTATGATATGATCATGTAAATAAATATTGACACTTGAAGTATTTAGAAATTGGATTTCTAAATATTTGCATTAGTGTAATGAATAAATTATATGGATAATTTATTCTAGAGAGAGAGTACTTTGTATTGTTATTCAAATGGTTGAACAACAATACAAGTCCTTTGTCCGCATTTCTTTATTACTCATTCGCATTTACTAATGCGGATGTGTTTTGAGGAAATGCGGATAGATGTTCCTTATCCGCATTTACTAATGCGGATGTGCATTTGTGAAAATGCTGAATGAATTTCTTTATCCGCATTTACTAATGCGGATGAGCGTTTAAGGAAATGCTGATGAAACTGATCATCCGCATTTACTAATACGGATGTGCATTTAGGAAATATTAATGAACAGTTTGTTCGCATTAACAAATGCGGATGTGCATTTGTGGAAATGCTGATGGAACTACTCATCCACATTTACAAATGTGGATGTACATTTGAGAAATGCGGTTAGAGTTTGTTCATCCGCATTTACTAATGCGGATGAATATTAGAGAAATACGGATGGGTTAAAGGGATGGGTCCCGCCCACTTTTCTCTCACTCTGAAATTCAGTTTCATAGGACGTGCAATATATGATTGTACTCAACCACTCTCTCTGATAACTTACAACACACACAAAGATGCAGATCGATGTTTCTGTTGCTTTTCTGTCGATCGGTCGAAGAAAACCAAGAAGAGAACTCGTTCAAGTGAAGAAAATCCAAGCAACCTGGTGTTTTGTTGGAAGCTTAGGGCAGACAAGCTTGAGGTTTCCTGCTTTGGAAGCTGCCGATCAAAGATCATCTTCCTCTGACCCATTCGAGAGGTAGAATTCTAAACACCCTATGGTTGTTTGTAAGTGTGGTTTTTCATATAACGATCCATTATGGGTTTTAACAGATATAAGTTGGTTTATATATATTAACTGTAACAAGTTTTTGTTTCCAATTCTGTTGCGTTTTTTATTTTATAAGGATAAAATGACTCTGATAAACTTGTGAAAACCCCAATAGCTAGAGCATACACTGGTCCACACCCGATGTGTATTATCTGTAAATATCATCATGTAGGGAATAATCCATGTCATATCTGTTCACTTTGCTGGAAATATGGTCATTTGGTTGCTACGTGTCACCTTGCACCCAACAATGCTGCTCTAGTTGCCAACCGAGCTTGCTAAAACTATGGGGAAACCGGCCATTTTCACCCATAATGTCCTCGTCTCGCGGGTAATGTTCCACAAGCTTGAGGCCGTGCTTTCAACATTAACGCAAATCAAGCACAAGCAAATAACGACGGGGTGAACGGTACGTCATTTTTTTACTCATAATCCTATTGATCAAATTTTACTTTGCTTTCCTGTACCAATAAAAGTCCTATATCTGAACAGGTATGTATCTTGTTAATAATTGCTATGCCTCTGTCCTGTTTGATTTGGGAGCCAATAAGAGTTTTGTTTCCTTAGAATTTGAGCCTGTACTTGCTAAATCGCGTACTAAGCTAGGAAAGTCCTTTACGGTTGAAGTTGCCGACGGAAAATCCATTACTATCGACGTTGTTGTTCACGATTGTAGCTTGTGTCTTAATGAAAAAAAGTTTCCTATTGATCTTATTCCTGTGCAAATCGGAAGCTTTGACGTCATCATCGGCATGGATTGGTTAGCCAAACACTACGCGGAAATTATCTGCTTTGAGAAATGTATTCGGATTCCATTACCTTCGGGTGATACTTTGAAAGTCTTTGATGAGAAATCATCTAAAGGACTCAAACTTATGCCATGTACTAAGGCTTGAAAGTTCCTAAGTAAGAATAACATAGCCTTTTTGCTTATGTAGTCAACACGAAAGTCAAAGGGAAGGAACTTAAGGATATTTCCATTGTATGAGATTTCCCGGAAGTATTTCCTGATGATCTTAGCGGTCTACCTCTCATTCGTGAAGTTGAGTTGAGTTTAAGATTGACTTGATTCTTGGTGCCAATCCTATGGCTAAGTCACCTTATCGTCTTGCACCATCAGAGATGCAAGAACTAGCCAGTCAACTTCAAGGACTATCTGATAAGGCTTTATCCATCCTAGCTCTTCGCCATGGGGTGCACCTGTGTTATTCGTAAAGAAGAAAGATAGTTTGTTTCGTATGTGCATCGATTAACGGGAGCTCAACAAACTCACCGTCAAGAACCGATATCCTCTTCCTTGAATCGATGATCTCTTCGATCAACTTCAAGGAGCCACTCAATTCTTAAAAATCGATCTACGCTCTAGTTATCACCAACTACGAGTCCATGACAATGGTATTCTGAAAATTGTGTTTCGCACTCGATA
This sequence comes from Flaveria sonorensis, assembly GCA_025506505.1. Lineage (NCBI taxonomy): Eukaryota > Viridiplantae > Streptophyta > Magnoliopsida > Asterales > Asteraceae > Flaveria > Flaveria sonorensis. The sequence goes on along the minus strand of CM046430.1, from coordinate 12,622,985 downwards.
TGGGCACTATGAGTTTATGCTCATGCCCTTTGGTTTGACTAATGCTCCTGCCGTCTTTATGGACCTCATGAACCGGGTATGGAAGCCCTATCTGGACAAATTTGTGATTTTTTTCTTCGACGATATTCTTATTTATTCAAGAACTAAAACCGATTATGAGCTCCGCTTGTGACAAGTTCTTGAGCTTTTGAAGAAAGAACAGTTGTACACAAAGTTTTCTAAGTGCGAATTTTGGCTTGAGGAAGTCTAATTTTTAGGTCATGTGGTGAATAGCCAAGGGATTCATGTTGATCCTGCTAAAGTGGAAGCTATGGAAAATTGGAGTGTCCCCAAAACCCCAACCAAAGTTCATTCTTTTCTTGGACTAGCGGGTTACTATCGGCGATTTATTGCCAATTTCTCGAAGACCGCGAAACCGCTAACGACTTTAACTCAAAAGAATAAGCTCTTCGAGTGGGGACTTGATCAAGAGGAGGCCTTCGAGACTCTAAAACACAAGCTATGTAATGCTCCTATCTTAACCCTTCCTGATGAAAATGATGATTTTACCGTATATTGCGATGCATCTAGTCAAGGCCTTGGTTGTGTTCTCATGTAGCGAGGAAAGGTCATAGCTTATGCATCGAGACAATTGAAGGTTCATGAGGTGAATTACAGGACCCATGATCTTGAACTTGGGGCTGTGGTTTTTGCCTTAAAAATATGGAGGCACTATCTTTATGGGACATAATGTATAGTCTACACTGATCATAAAAGCCTTCAACACGTATTCAATCAAAAGGATCTGAATATAAGACAACGTCATTGGGTCAAGTTGATTAGGGACTACGACTGCGACATCTGTTATCATCCAGGAAAAGCGAATGTTGTAGCCGATGCGTTAAGTCGCAAAGTCCATAACAAGACCGTCTCATTCCAGGAAATTCGAGACGAACGACAATGGTTTGACACACTGGGAGAATTTGACATGGAGATTCACATAGATGTTGACAAGACTACTGTTATACTTTAGAATATAAGGATTGATAGAAACCTCGAGTATTGTATCCGTGAAGCTCAACAAGCTGCCATAGCTGAAGGAAAAGTGGATGAAGAGTTGGCGTATAGTGTTCGGTCACAGCTTGAAACAAAACTGAATGGTATTTTGTATTTCTTAAATCGTCTTTGGATTCCAAATCATGATAATCTTCGTACCTTCATCATGAACGAAGCTCATCACACTCATAATTCGATTCACCCTGGGTCCGATAAGATGTATATGGACCTACGTGGGCAATACTGGTAGCAAGGGATAAAGAAAGACATCACTTCTTAGGTAGCCAAATGTCTTACGTGTGCAAAGGTCAAGGCAGAGCACCAACATCCCAGTGAATTACTTGAGCAACCCGAGATTCCTATATGGAAGTGGGAACACATATAAATGGATTTCATAACGAAGTTACCTCGTACTCCTCGTGGTCATGATAGTATATGGGTGATCATCGACCGTCTGACCGAAACAGTGCATTTCATACCCATACGTGACACTTACAAAACTTCAAAGTTGGCTCGTATTTACATCGATGAGATTGTGAGTCGTCACGGTGTACCTTTGCACATCACATCTGATCGAGATGCTTGTTTCACTTTGCACTTTTGGTCTTCAATGCTGTTAACACATATTATCAATATTAATACCAAGAGAGTTTAACTCTTCTAAGTGTAATTAAGGCTCTCGGCTGGGTAGCAGGAGCAACTTTTAATTTATTATGAGCCCAAACGATCCTGCCCGATCCGATTCCGGGTTGGGTACTCAGCTGGATTTAAGCACGGCTTACCATCTGCAAACGGACGGTCAAACTGAGCGAACTATTAGACTCTTGAGGATTTGCTACGTCTTTGTGTACTTGATTTTGGTGGACACTGGGATACGCATTTACCATTAGCGGAATTTTCGTATAATAACAGTTATCACTCAAGCATCAAGATGGCACCTTTCAAAGCACTTTATGGTCATAAATGCCGTTCCCCGATTTGTTGGACGAACATTGGTGAAAACTTCATTACCGGTCCTGAACTTATTCAAGAGACTACCGATAAAGTTTCTAAAATCCGTAATAACCTTGAGATGGCTAGAGGTCGACAAAAGAGTTACGCGGATAAAAGACGCAAGACATTAGAATTCCAGGTCGGTGATATGGTTCTTCTAAAAGTCTCACCATGGAAGGGAGTTGTTCGCTTTAGGATGAAGGGTAAATTAGCTCCACGGTTTGTTGGACCTTTCAAGATTCTGAAAAGAGTCGGAAAGCTGGCTTATAAGCTGGAACTACCCTCTGAACATAGCGGGGTTCATCCTGTTTCTCATGTCTCAAATCTGAGAAAATGTTTGGCCGACAAAAGTCTTCATGTTCTTTTGGATGATATCCAGATAGACGATTCCTTGCATTTTGTTGAGAAACCCATCAAGATCATGGATCGAACAATGAAGAAGACCAGAACTACTACCACCCCAATCGTCAAGGTTCGTTGAGAAAATAAACGCGGACCCGAGTTTCTTGGGAACGCGGGGATTATATGAAGAAGAAACACCCTCACTTATTTTCCTAATCTCATCCTTAATTTCGGGACAAAATTTCTTAAAGTTGGGAAGACTGTGACCTTTTGAATATTTGTTAATTAATTATTACTTTCGTTATCTCTTGTAAGTGTTATTTATGTCAATAATATAACTATGGGGGTTCATCTTTTTGCATTTCTAATAATCTCGATGTTCCTATTAATCTAAAATCTTAGTTTCGTTTATTTAAAATTTTATAACTTGATTAGTTATTAAATAAATAAATTTTTATAAAGTTTAAGTATTAATTATGAGTTTTAATGAAAATAAACGGTTTATTACAAGATTTATAAACTATATAAAGTTTTACAAATAGATTAAGTTATTTTTATAAAAGTTCAGGTTTAAAATGTTAATTTTAAAACTTGATTTAAAAGGTTTTGGCATAAAATAAGAGATTTCAAAACCACAGGGACCAAAGCTGTAAATTTGTTTAAAAACTTCCCACCCCTGTCGTAAATCCGGCGACTCCTTCCGGCCAACTCCGTCCATCTCCGGCGATCTCCAAACCATCAAAATCCACCGAATTAAACCCAAATAAATCACCCTTTATGCTCGTACATCAGTTTCGAACTCTGTATCGGTATCAATTCGAAATTATTTGGCTGTTTCAACTCATTCAAATCAAAACCGAACACCCCATTCAAAGCTAATCCATTTTCCCCGCAATAATCAGATCAATTGATTAAATTAAAAGCTTGAAAACGTTCATCTAATCATTCGAAATCAATGATATGATTAATTTCATTTGAAACGGCAGTTTGCACATCCTAATCGACTCGTAACACCCAAGATCAAACTTGAAGTCGTTGGGCATATGATCGATCAAATTAAAATTATATAATGGAGGCAAACTATTCCATTCGACTTTCTTACACTCTCTGCACTCTCAATTTCACCAAAACACACACACGCATCGCATTTGGATCAAGACCCAGTCGCGGCACTAGCTCGAACTGGTATTCATCGATCCGCAACCATTCCAGGTGATTCTAACACCCACACACTCGATTAAGCATGGGGAATCAAAGCCCTATGGTTAATTTCATTAACATCAATGATTTGATGTTCAATTAGTTCGGTTTGATTATAGGGTTCTTGTGCAATTTGGGGGTTTCTGTTTAAGTGTTTTTATAAATTTAAAACGGACTTTCAACAGGCATAGGCGCTTCCAGCCTACCGGTTAACACTTTGCGCTCATACACAAGGGTCCCGGGTTCGAACCAGGGCACTCGCATTATTTTTTTTAAATATATATATATATATATATATATATATATATATATATATATATATATATATATATATATATATATATCTCTCTCTTAATTCCAGAAATCATAAAAAATATATATATTATTTAATTAGTATAAAAATTATTTTGTTAATTGAATTTATTCAGGAAGATTTAATTAATTCCTGAAAAATTCTAAAGGTTTTAAAATTTTATATTTTTATTTCTATAAAGGTTATAAATGTATAGAATGCTATAAAAATCTATTAATATTTTTTTTAAAACATTTAATCTACACCAAAGCATATATTATTTTGCACTTATTTAAAAATTAAGACTTGTTGCTAATGCAATTTAAATAATTAATTATTAAATATTAATTATTTTCCACATTTTAATATTTAAACACTATCTTATCGATCCTTATGGGTTAAATATTTAAACTATGTCAAATAACTCTATTTCAACAATTATGTATTATTTTTATTAAATCCATCGTGTTTCAAATTAATTGTTAAAAACCCCGATCACAATTGAAGCCTTAGTTTTCTCGAATCATCTCTTGAACTTTAACGGTTATATTCAAATCTTGGAACATCTACTCTTAGGTAAATTGTGAAGAAATCGTTGGTGTTATTCTAGTCTGATTATTATTCAAAGTACATCATAGATTAAGTGAGTTTTTCATACCCCGTTTTACTTTACTTCATATATTTTGAGGTGAAACATGTTATTCATATTAATGTACACTTGTAAATTGTTTAAATACTTGTAAGCAAGTGCAATTCATTCTATATTTTTGTCATAGTTATTTGAGACTTTGTCGAATATTATGTGATAGACTCTTGTAAAAACAATCATTAACTATTGCTAGCTAGTGACGTCATAGATCTATGGGCTTGACAAGCCTATTTGGTGCTAAAGCCGAGGTTATTTCCGGCTCCTGGTGACGTATTCTTCTTCATTATGGGAACCAAGTACACTTAGCTAATAATATGTTTCGTTGTGGCCATAACTTTGTCAAGGTTTGATTGTATCATTATGTTATCCATATATTTTTTGCATTATTTCTTAACCTATGACTTGAAATGCCACTTAAAAGGTTTTATATATGTATGTACAATTTTATGGGAACTCACCAACATTATATGTTGACCGTATTTTTAACATGTTTCAGGGAATGGTCAAGCTTAATTGTTGATCTTAAAGATTTGAATTCATCTAGGATTGGATCTAGAAATAATAAAAAAATCACTTTTAATCTGGAAGTTTTAATTTAATTTAAGTTATGGTTGTTTGTTTGAGATTTATGAATATAATGTTACAATATGATCCTTATGATTAATAATATTTACACACTGAAGTAGCGTTGTGTGGCTTTGAATAATCTTAACCCTCACATCTCAACGTTTTCGCCGTTAAAATTAGGGTGTGACAATTATACTTTGTTGATAGTTGCTCAAAACCTCGATGTCAACACCACAATCCTAACCCTATAGAGATGCATAACTCAGCTTCACCATAAACACAAGGGATCATCATCATTTTACTTATTTGGGTTAGTCAGTGGAAAGAAAAAATGATGAAGTGAATGTGGATGAAACATGAGTGATAGTGAATTTTTTTTGCTTCCAAATGATGTCAATTGTGTGGCGGTGATGATGTGGTGGTGGTAGTGGTGTGGTCGGCAAAAGGATGAGGAATATATTAGTTTATAAAATAATTTGGTGAAAGAAAATAAGGAAAACAAAACAAAGTGAAAAAAGAAAGAAAATAAAATATTGATGAAAATTATAAGTTTGTTACTTTAAAGGGTAATGACAAAATAAAAACTTACTAGAAAACTAATTAAAAAAGTTTATTTGATGGAAAGAACACATAACAAATTTTAAAATAAAAGATCTAAATTTATTTATGATATAGTTCGACAACAATATGTGTGATTTACTTTAGAGTTAAATGCATTTTACATCTATGAGTTTCATATAAATTGTCATTTGAATCTAAAATTTTAAATTTTGCCATTTGCATTCAAAACTTTTACGAAAATTGCCATTTGAATCCACTTAACTCCTCATAATTAATGCTGTTAAGTTTTTCCGTTAAGTTTATTAAATTATAAGTATTTTAGTCAAAACAATTACAAAATAAAAAATCAGCTCTACGTGATAAGTTTTAGGTGTTTATTCTCACTTGGTAATCATCATTACGATTTAAATTTACCAAAAATGATAGGTCAGTATTTCTTTCATTTCATCAAGAAATGCAACTCTGAACATCATATTGTATACAGTTATTGGATTTTAATAACCTAAAATTTTATTTATTGGCTAGGATTAATCACAACTCAAAAAATATTTACAGACACCCCCAACTTTGATCTTATTTTCCTCCAACGATCCATTATTATGAGATCTTTGGAGAAAAATAAGCTCAAAGTTGGGCGTGTTTGTAAACATTTTTCGAGTTGGGATTAATCTGGGCTAATAAATAAAATTTAAGATTATTAAAATTCAATAACCCTATTATATATAATAAAATATAAGTATAACTAACTAAAAGTGATTCATTTATAACTTTATAAAACACACAAACAAATATATATATAAATAAATAAAAAAGTCATATAATATAAATTATTTGAATTATAACCATAAACGACATATTATCATAAAAGTATAAAAGCAATTAATAATATGACAATAACTGCCCATGAATAATAATCATAAAACATCAATCATCGTAACCACAATTAAACTTTAAACTAAAAAAAAATATGTTTAATAAAATGGGCAAAAGTAACACGATTACTAAACCAAAATACATTAACAAGTCAAAACAATAAAATACTATTATAGAGTTAAATCATAACTGTAATTATCAAAAGGAGCTAAACATATAAAAACTCTCACGTGAGTTGGTTTTTTATTTTGTAATTTTTTGATTAAAATAACTCTCATGTTGCAAACTTAACGGAAAAAGTTAAACGTGTTAGTTAGGAGTAGCCAAATGGATTCAAATAACAATTTTAGTGAAACCTTTGAATGCAAATGGTAACATTTTAAACTTTTGAATTCAAATGACAATTTCTATGAAACCTTAGGGACGTAAAACGTATTTAATTCTTTACTTTAAGTTCCTTTTATTATTTGAACCGCCTCAAAAACCTACATAAGAACCGCCGTAAAACAATATTATATGTTATAATCAGTATTTGAAGAGGTTAGTAAACCACCCCAAAATAATTTTCTGTTATTATCAAAAACCTAAGCTACCATGATGAACCTTTATCGGTTTGGTATCAAGTCATTTCTATAGAAATCTGGCCTAGGGGTGTGCAAAAAACAGAAATAACCGACACAACCAAACCAAAAAACCGAAACCAATTAGAAACCGATGGTTTGTTTTATTTTTTTTTTTAAAACCGTTTTTTATTGTTTGGTTTGCTTGTAACGAAAAACTAAAAATCGAATCGTTACCATACAACCAAACTTGTAAATTAAGAGGTGTATTCATATACTTATAAAAATGATTAGCCTATAACTTACTTATTTAACTTATGCTATCTAAAATAGATTGAATACTTAGGTTTCGAGAATAATCGTAAAAAAATTTTTGTTTGGTAGATTAAATTGTTTTATTGAATTTTTTGTTATTTATAAATTGCAATTAATTTTGATGTCAAGTAATTTATAAGAATATTAGGTTATTTTTAAAGATCAACAAAATAATATAAGCCTAACATTTCTTGCTTGACAAATTTTTGCTTTAAAAACTTGAAGCCCAAAAAACAAAAATGAAAAAACCAAAACCGAAACGAAACCAAAGTAAAACCCGAAAAACAAACTGTATTAAAAACCTAGAAGCTGAAATATCGGTTTTTTGTTTCGGTTTTACGCTAAACCGATCCAAATAAACCCATACACACCCCTGATCTGGCATTTGGTTTGGTATGGTTTCTAGCTCATGAACACTGATGATGAAGGTATGTTCCCACGTTTAGATAAGAAAACGTGTCAGACATAACAACAGAATACAAGTCCTTTCATCCATTAATTAGCTCACAACCATTATAAATCGTCAAGCATGGACTTTCCATTGTAAAAACAACTTATTTATTGAAAAAAAAAGTAGCCTCTACCATTATTAAAATTATAAACTCAAGTTAAGTTATGCAATTCAGGTCAAAGTTATAAAAATATCATGTTGATGAATTGAGGAAACACCACGTTTTATATCATATTTAAAGTTGACATTAACATGTTTCTTTAAGATCATACCCCGTTATTATATTCCTTGGGTTTGACATTGAGAAAAGCATGAAAACAGAATAGATGAAAAATAACGTGTTGCATTTCATGTGCCAAATTCTTGTATTAATGGAATTAAATTAACAAAATGAAGAATTTGTTCTTTATGTCCTATATTCGCTACATATTTGCCTATATAAAAAAAATATATTCGATCAATCCCTTTGGTAGATCATTCCTGAGAGTTTGTAGTATACTTGAACTAAAAAGCTTCTCATTGGTATAAATTAAATAGGGCTCCATCTTCTAATCTCTTGTTTGTTTGGTGGACTTGCAACGACGATAAAAACTTCATTAATTCCTTAGGTAGGGCTCCATCTTCTAATCTCTTGTTTGTTTGGTTATGCATCATTGTATTAATTGAATAGTGTATTGATGACCGGTCCGGTCCAGCCCATTGAACCCGAAACTGTTTGGGTAGAGTTGGGTCGTTAGGAGTTTTTTTTATAAAGGTATTTTTAGTTGTCACTATTTCAACCCAAGACATCCCATTAAAATAAGATAGCCCTTACAACTCTTTAGAAAGATTTTGTTTTTTTTTTTTTTTGTTATTTAAGTACTATTTAAATTCTTTAAAAACTAATTTCGACTTCATTTGGTTTTCTGGTTCTTGAGTTTGGTTTGACGAGTCCGACGAGTGAACAGGTGAGATACAATCCTATGATCGGCCCAATTATAAAAACATTGCCATCAGGTGTTCATGTGGGATCAATCATCTCCTTTCTTTTATAGTTGATACATATAGTGGTTTTTGTTGGATATATGTTGAAGTGCAAAACAAATTTATGATGAAATGCAATTGTAAAGATTAGAGTATGCGATAATGAAATCTAATGGACAATCGATATGGAGTAATAATCGAAATTTTTCTTGGTGTTTTGACACCGATTACATAATAGTGTATATATAGCATCACAATTGACAGTTAATTGTGACATTTGCCATCGGCTAAGATTTGGCGCCAATAATCGTTTAAAACGGCATCATCTTCTCCTACACAGCGATGTCACAATTAACCTTAATTAACAAGCTAACCAATCTAACTAACATATAATTCGAACATCCTACAATAATAATACAAATGAAAAAGATGAATTTAGTTTATATTTTAATACACTGTAAGTTAATTAATCTTGATGGCTTCAATATGTTAGAAAAGTCAAATCTTGAGCAGTGGATCTTAAGCATGGGTTGAATGGTTCAAAAGTGTTTGACGGGTCATCATTTGATCTAGTGGCTATTTCCTGTTTTAGTTTAGTTTGCAACAGAAAGTATTTTTATTTTTTTTTATTATTGAGTAGTGTGTTAGTGGGTACTAAATTATGATAGTATGCTATAGTTTGTATGGTGTAGTTGGTTAGTTCTTTTACCCATGTTGCATGCTTATTTAGTGTTGGAGTCTTTATTTATTGTTCGCAAGTGATGAATTAATCAAGAGTTCTTGTGCAATAAATCCCCAGAAGTTTCCTTTCTTTCTTTCTATTCGTGATACTCACTCAAAACAAAAGGTTCTTGAAGAGTGTATTGTGTGTATTTTTGGGGTTGAAACCAACAATTGGTATTAGAGCCTTAGGCTCATACCGGAAGGCGATTGTAAGCAAGTGAAGCGGAGATTCCATGTAATCAAACCGCGAAAAAAAAGCAAGCAGTAAGATTTGTAAAAACCGGTCGATTAGTAGCAAGTTAAAGCAAGACGCAGCAAGGTAAAGCAAGAGGCGCCAAAAGAAAGCAAGAAATTGAAGAAGTAGATAGCAAATAACAAAATTCAAGCAAGTATTTAGCAAGAAATGATGGAAAACGCAAGAGTCGTAACGGTTCGAGAGCAAGGAAAATGTTAATTCAAGGATCGTTGCAGAAATTATCAATTTGATTTTAACAAGTATTGATAGTGGAATTATCAATACCTGCTGTTTAACGGATTGTTTATCAAAAGTTGAAATCGATGAACAAAGTAGAACAACTAGAAAAAAACTAAACGTAATAATGCAATACAAAGATTGTTTTCAATTGCTCTTCATTCACAAACAATCGATTACAATTGATTATAATGCTATATGTTCTTGATGCTTGATATTGCTATATTGTTAATGTTCTAGTTGATCAATGTTTATCAATCAATATATACACCTAATTGTGTATAGATATCTTCCTATTCTGTTCCTATTTTCTAGCTAATATATCGCTATTCTGTTTTGATATTCTGTTTCTATATGTGCGAATCCTTGCCTTGTTTATTGGCATAGGAGTTCACAATTTACATAGGAAATTGTAAATTACATAAAGAATGTTGTTGATGTGTCGTGGAATATTCTGTTGACTTAATTACCCTTCGCCGTCATTGATTTGATGATATTGCTCTGACATGTTGACTTTTTGTTACGTACTTGATGATTTGAAACAATACAAGTTTGTTAATCTTCCGTAGGAATTGGTCTTACGTAGGAAGTTCTTCTTCCGCAGCAATTAGTCTTCCGCAGCAACACTTTGTCTTCAGCATTTGTTCTTCAGTGGTTGTGCTTCCGCAGGAGTTCTTGTACTTGTTCTTCAGCTGCAAGCTCTCCTTCAGCAGCTCCACTTGATCTTTGGTCTTGTTCAGCAGTTGTTGTTCTTCCATAGAAGATCTACGGAAGCACAAACTTCAGTTATACTCCGGAGAATATCTACGGAAGAACACTTATTCATCCGTAGGTTGTTCTAACACTTAGTCAATTTTTCCAAATTGACCAAGTCTGATGTTTCCTGTAATAACATAAACTAACACACATAATAATATAGGTTATCATATAATTCATGCATTATATTATATTATCAAAAAGAGAATTACAATGATTAATTACAAGAGTTGACAAGTCAACTAAACCTATACATTTGATCTAGTCCTAACAATACTCCCCCTATAGGTTTAGCCTCTTGTAATCATCTGTCAAGTCTCTCAATTCTTGAACTCTTGTCAAAATTTTGGTGTTGAAGTATCCCACAATATTCTTTTGATCTTCATACAGATACTTTATCTTTATTCTTCCCATTCTCTTTAATGTTTTGTATTTCAAGCCTAGGATGTCCTCTTCAGCGGTTAATGTTGCAACAACACTATTATTAGACACCATTTCCAGCTCATCCTATTCTGAAATTCTCAGTTCTATTATTGGTTCTATTTCTGCTCCCATCAATTGACCAGCCTCAAACTTCCTTCTCTTATAGGCCTTGGCATGGAGCTTGTCAATAACTTGAATGATGTGTACATACAAGCAAAGGTCATTTTGAGCATCCTGGTCATTCAGCTTGGGAAAGTACTTGTCATGTAGATATGAAGTGTAGCCTGGATGAAGCAATTTGATCTCCATGGGGTCAAATAGTCTTATGCTTTGACCCTTCTTCTGTGGATCATTTCTTTGCAACACCAACTCCTTGGTTCTTTCTACATAGCCCCATTCTATGATAGGCATTGAAAATTGATTTCCTTCTATGATTTTGATTGATGCTTTAGATCTGTCTTCATATCAAATTCTTTGTAAAAATTCATCATCTAAAGCTTGAGAAGAACTTACATGAGACCTTTTCTGTTTCAACTTCCTTTTGTTGTGTTCTGCATCTTCTCTCTTTGCTTCTTTAAGCACATCTCCCTTGAACTTGTGACTCAACTTAGCCACAAGTCCAGAGAAGTCTCTTCCCCTTGGACTGATTGGGTAGTTTGTGATGGGAATGTTTTGCAAAGTAGTGAGGCCTGCATCTGGAAGTGTAAGGAGTGTTTCCACCCTTAGAAAGTATTGAATCATTCCAGATGTTCTCTTCAACATAACACAATCCCATTCTAAATCATATTTCCATGCTACTATTTTATTTTCTTCAGCTGTTCTTGGAGTGGTCATCTAATCAAAGAGTTGTATCAATGTAGTCTTTTCTTTCATTATCTCCCTCACAATAGTTCCCAGGGGCCATACTTTTCTGGGAATGATGTCTCTTGGTTCTTTGATCATGCTTTCTCTGCCCTTATACATATCTTTGCTTTGAACTATGGTTGGTTCAGCAGGAGTTTGTTTTGCTTGTTCGTAGGCAGGATTGGGAGCTCCAGTCCTGAATTTCACTCCTCTTTTCTAGCTCTACCTTTAAGTTCATGTTGCTTATAGTTGTGACTTTATAACCAGCAAGTCATGTTGTACCTTGTCAGCTTCTTTTTGTCACAATGGTCCAAGTCTTTTCTTATTTGCTCTATGGCCTTGAACTTTGAAAAAGTTTCATAATTGCAAATTTGGAGCATCAGTCTTGCAGCATCAAATTCTTTCAAAACTTGAATCATTTAAGGCATATTCATTTTCTCTACCAAGTCATAGGGAAAGCCATTATTGATTAAGTCCATGAACATGGCAGATTGAGCTCTTTCTTTAAGTATGTCTTTGATAGATAACAAGTCATCAGCCTTTGCTTCTTTAGCAGCTTCAGCTGGCTCTTCTTTTGTTAATTCTTTCCACTCATCATCACTATTTACTTTAATGCTTTCAATTGGTTGAAAAGCTGGAGGATCAGCTGATTGAATGTGAAGTTGGCAATTACTTTTGGTTCTCTTTTGTGCATCTTCAGGTTCAGCAGCTTCATCTTGAGTTTTACCCAGATATTTTCTATTTCTGCTGTACATGATTATGGGTTCCTTTGCCTTCATTTTTAAACTCACATCAGCTTCTTTTTTTTTGCTCACTTCTCGTTCAGACAACTTTTTCTTTAACTTCTCATTCTCATCATCTTCTGCTTACAGTTGTTCTGATTGTTCAGAGATTAGCTTATTCATTTCATCAATCACCTCGTTATCGGTTTCAATATATTCTCTCAGCCTTTTGATTCGTCCTTCCAGTTGAGTGATTGTAGCATCTTTCTTAGCTATCAGTCTGTCTTTCTCTATCAGCTCCTTCTTTATTTTCCTCAACTTTTCTAACTTCCTGTTGCTTTTAATGATCAAATTGTTGTATTTTGCTACTAGGTAGCTCTTACATCAATCTCTTCTTCATTCAAGTCATCCTTATTATAAGCAATGATGTCAACATAACTACACTCCTCTTGTTCAACTTCTTCATCTTTCTCCCTTTCAACCTCCAGACATATCTCCTCAATATCACCATCATTAACAGCTTCATATTCATCCTCATCAAAGTTGAGTTTCTCAGTAGATGTTGGGCTATCAATGGGTTCAGTAGGTGTTGGTGAGGTGGTTGGTTCAGTTTGAGTGGAGGTGTAGGTGTTTGAGTGAGAAGTGGTGAGATGGGTTCTGTTTCACCAGAGTGTAGTGATGATTGAGATTGGATGGGTGAGATAGGTTGGGTATGCTCACTAAAAGATAATTCTAATAATTCTATCACAGTAGCTGGTGATGGAAAGTATGGTTCATATTGAGATAGTGGTTGTGGTTGTGATTGTTGTGGTGATGGTTGAGGGATTTGATCAAGTGACACTACTTCAGTTGAAGAGTTTATTGATGTTTGAGAAAGTGTAGGTGATAAGGGTTGGGTGTGTTCACTTGGTGGTGAGATGGTATGTACAAGTGGTGATAAGGGTATTATGGTAAAGGATGGTGGCGAAGGAGAATTGGGTTCATGAAGTGGTGGTTCAGGTGATTCGGTTGAAGGTGTTTGTTGTTGTGGTTGGCCAGGGAATATGAGTTCCTGAGGTATGTTAGTAGTTTCATCCATCATATTTAGGAAATCTCCACCTCTTCTCCTTGATACAGCCCAGTCAATTTGTTGAGTAGAGATCTTCATAGGTGAGTTTGCACAAACACATCACCTTCTCTTTCAACATTGGGAATACATTCATTTATGATCAGCTGGATGATCCTTGGGAATATGTACATCTTGTTGTCTTTCTGCATTCTTATGTGGTCACACAGGCAACCAAGAATGTACTTGGAGTAGTTGTACTTTCTTCCCTAAAAAATGCCGATGATTCTGGATGAGATGTGCCTTGAGAATCTGTCCAAATCGGACTTCCTGTTGGAAATGCACTTGAGATAGGTGTGGCATAGGAATCTACACGGCTTGCACAAGCTCCCCTTTTTGATCTCATCATTTTGATAGTCTCCGTCTTACCTCATTAACTGAAAAACTTTCTGAATGTATTCATGATCAAATACATCAGGGTGACCTTCTTCACCTTCTCCGAACTCTAGCGCCCTCCTTATTGTTCGTTCATCAGTTCTCAGTTGTTGATTTCTGATTGAAGCATAAATTACTTGTTCTTCATTTTCTTC
>CM046430.1:11923610-12003610 GCA_025506505.1 Flaveria sonorensis | reverse complement strand
GGCCCATTATCATCGAGCAAAGGATGAATAGAATAAGACGTCACCACCACCCAAACACCACCAAACGAGGCCGACATACCACCAGCAGCGTCCAAATCATCAAAGGTTGTTTGGCCTGGCGCTATACACACACAACACCAAAAACCACCTCACCCTTAAGACGAACATCACGCGGCTGGCGGCCGGTGCATGCGGAAGACGGCAGAGGCGGTGCAAGTAGTAAACAGCACCGACGAACCTTGTCTCTCTCTAGAAATAAACAAGAGTATGAATGTAAAATAGATGAACATCGGTTCACATAAACACATTTAGGGGAGGGGCAAAATGCAAACCCCTTAAATTATAGTTGCCTGATTCAGAATCCACAAAACACACTATTCCTCAAACTTATTTTTTCATATATAGGTAAATGAACCATATGAATTTGAAGATTCATAAATGAAAACCTATATTAGGTTATACATGAGTTAATGGGATATATTGAGACTCCTAAAGCATGATAAATATTAATTAATCATGACAAACCATACAACATCATATTAGGTCATATCATAAGGTAAGTGTAACTAGGCTGTAAGGGATTATAGTTATACATAAGTACATAACTTAGTGGGTCTCATAAATTGTTAAGAGTAATGAAAACTCTTAACGGTTATGAGAAGTCTAAATATGTCGAATGATATATTGAGTTGTAATAGGTTATACTAGATCGTAATAAATTATGACGAGTCATACTTATCTTCAAAGATCATCAATAGTTGGTCTTAAGAATTATAATATCTCTTAATAGGTAAAATAAGCCTTAATAGGTCATAATAGGTCTTAATAAATCTGATAAGGTTGTATTGTGTCACATTATGCCATAATTGGTTATATTGGGCTCTTGTGAATAATATTACGGGTTATAAGTTTGTTTGATGAGTTATAGTCATGATTGACCAAGTATCTTCGTTTTCAACCAATTAGGCTTATGTATGACTAATTAGGTCTTCCTAACCAATTAGTCCTAAAGGGTTGCATAGTGTTGTAATTGTTATAAATAGTCATAATGAATTACAATGCATTATACATTTTAATGGGTTATATTGGGTCCTAAGAGTCATGATTGCTCTTGAGGGAAAATAACGACCTTAATGTCATCTTAGTACATAAAGGGTTAGATTGCATGGTACTAAGTTATATTATTTGAATGTTAAAAGTAATCTTGTCATCAAATAGATTATGTGTTATTATGTTATGTAATCGGGTTTGTACGTAAGTTAATCTAAGTTAATATGGTTCGGTCTAGATCCTCATTCTAAAGTCAACTAAAACCGATGGTTTTGGTGCCAATAACCACCAATTGTAACTACCATGTAATCTCTTTTTGTATGTGTATATACTTTTGACATTTAACTATATATTAATGTATGCAAGTTCCATGTCCTATAGTTCTCTGCATATCAAACTGTGTGTATGCAATGTGTGTTTTGTTCATAAAATTGATTAAGTGAACTTTAGATCCATTAATTGGTATAAGAGCAAAACGCTCGCGGGTGAAATCAAGTTCTGTGAAAGAAGATTTGAAAGATTCGAGCGGTGATTGCTGTGTATTTTGTGTGTCTGGAAGTAAGTTCAAAATGGAAGATTAGTACGTGGTAGGAAGTATTGATGCCATAGATGTTTTTCTAATAACTCTACCATTGCAATTCGGTTAGGAGGACGAGGGAAGATTGGATGTTTGTAGTCGAGATGACGTAGAGGATTCAAGTGTTGAAACATTATACATCTAGATAAATGATTTTTTCATTTGATTAAGATGATGTAATTGGTCAAAGGAACATAAAAGCAATGAAGAAATTTAAGAACATAGCACGTAGAAGAAGTGGAAAAGGGTTGTTCAATAATCACTCTTGCCCCTACTACAGCCAACCCGAGAACTTCAAAGAAATATGTGATAACCAAATTCGTTTCTCTAAATTCATGGTGAAGGGAACTGAAGTAGGAAAGTGGAATGAAATATGGTATGTGGGTTTGCACCAAAAGTAACAGGCAACTAGGAATAAGAAATTTTTCAAGAATCTCAAGAAATATTTCAGAATTGAAACATACATACCCAATTTTACTTAGGCGTAGTTCTGTGGTAAATAGCAAGTCAAACTGAATTCAAATGGGATAACTTATGCAATAGAATCGGTATACTACATCCCTACAACGAAAGGGAATGTTTTAAGCCTTGAATAATTGGCCCTACAAGGATTTGAAGTCACTTTCGAAGGGACCTTCTGTTACATCATAAAGACTTTTGAAGATGAAAGTGTTTGGGAATTAAATGATGCCAAGGATTAAACATAGTATAGGATCAAATATTGGATGAACAATTCATTTGGGTTCTACGCATGAATGAAGGGAACCCGGTGAAGAAAACAGGACCTATTTATAGGTCATTATGGCGGTTATTAACTAACACAATTAACCCTTTAATTTCCGCCTAATTTATAGGTTTGACTTTATGTTTGACTTCTTATGAATTAGTCTAATAATATTAAATTGAAGATGATTTCTTGATTGTATCACTTTCAACATTCACCCACATAATCATGAAATCATAACCCATGTTGATGTTCATCTGATTGTGCAGTCCATTATCTCCTTCTTTGGTTGATTTTCAATTTCAATTTTTGACTTTTACTCTCTGGATCATTTGATCAAGATTAAGAGGTGTTAACGCTATCTCTTTCAAAGTGAATCTGATTTGATATGAACTAAAGGATGTTTGTCTCATTAGTTATCGATCGGCATCTGAATTGAACAATCGGTTCAATAATTTCGGTCCTATGATCAATAATTAAACGATTCTCAATTCTGAATTCTTTGTCTCTGCGATCTTCTCTTATTTCTTTGTATTGAAAACTTTCAATTGCACTAGATTCCACACCACGATACAATTGAATAAAGCCCCATCTTGCAACTCTCTGTTTTCTTTCTTTTAACCGTGATCGACACCTTTGATCATTCTTTCTGAATTTGATGTGTTTCCCTTTCTACCAACATCAAGTTATTCTTTCAATTTCACTACGGCCTTATGCCTAAATCAATTTTTGGTTCTGGATCGTCGTTCTTTGATTTCTTCTTCATACTCTGTTCTGCATTACTTTTTCATGCTTTGTTTTCGTTTTAGATTGATGGAACTGCCTTGATATGATAATCCTCTTCACAACAAAAGCTCTGGTACCATTTGATGCCCATGATTAAACATAGTTGTAAGATAACATCAGAAGATTATAAGGCTGATGCAACCAAGAAGCCAAAACAACCAAGAGTCATCATGCATGCACTGAAGGTACAAGGAAGAAGTTGTTACGGAAGGTTTACACTCTCCACAGAAAATACTCTAAGTGTAGAATCTTCCGAAGCTAAAGTCTAAAATCTTCCGAAGCCAAAGATGAAGTCTTCCGAATCTTCAGAGACAAAGTCTTCCGAAGCCAATTTGCTATGAAGACTGATTTCTTCTGAAGACAGAGAAAAGATGTTTTCCCTGATCTACTTTACATAAAGCTGACACCGTTTCCGCTGCAACTCTAAATACTCACCAACTTGTATGAGTTGGTGAAAAGTCCATAATTTTGTAAACAGTAGAATAAGGTCTTTGTCTATAACTTCCTACTTTTGTACCTGTAAACCTTTTTATATTATAAAGGGATGTGAGTTATGGCATGTCATAGTCACTAGTCAAAAGACAATCTGCATTTTGACTCTACATTGATCTTGTTGTCTAGATTAGTGTTTCCAACTGTCTTTCTAAGTATTGACGGTTGTAGGATGTAGTATAAAGTGTCTCAGGTTCTTGTAATTCTAACATGCTTTGTAAACACTTGTAATTGAACTTGAGAGTAATATACAACATCCTTGAAAACCATACTTGTTTGTTCTTGTTCTTAGTTCTGTCTTACTAATTACTTGTGTTCTTAGTATCATCATAATCAAACCAAGTTCCCCATTTGAACTATTAAGTGTTCTAAACCTCTCCTCATCGTGAGACTGATTGTATTGACCACCCTTCACACGGTCCTGCAATAGTATAGGATCAAATATTGGATGAACAATTCATTTGGGTTTTGCACATGAGTGAAGGGAACCCGGTGAAGAAAACAGGAACTATCAAACAAGCAATACACACACAACAATGTCCATTACAAGATGTCCTATTTATAGGTCACTTTGGCGGTTATTAACTAACACAACTAACACAATTAACCCTTTAATTTCCGCTTAATTTAAAGGTTTGACTTCTTATGAATTAATCTAATAATACTAAATTGAAGATGATCTCTTGATTATATCACTTCCAACATTGAAAAGTGATAACCAAGATGATATACATGGAAGAAAAGAATGTGATACTTCTGTGAAATGGGGTGAGGTCAAGTTTTTGCTAAAGCAAAAGAAATGTTAGATCACTTTGATAAATTAGACGTTGAAAGGATCAAAAATGAAAAAAGAACTAATGATAGGAAAGAAAAAGAACCAATGGCAGAACAAGAGAAAGAAGTTGCGAGTACAGAAGATATGATCATATTCTTAGATTTTATACAGGCCATGAACTTTGGGGGGTCATACAGTAGCAGATTATTAAAAAAAGCACTTCCTGAAGAAGGTATAATGGTTTGTAAAATATGTGTTAAAACAGCAAAGTATCTTCGCACCAAAGATTGATGGTCAAGCATTGATCTATAATTTGGATATTGGAGTTCAACTCAATGAAGGCAAGGTAAAGGTCAATAACAAAGAATTCTTGTCATAAATATTAGCAAACCTAGGAATTAATTCTCAACATTACATGAAGCTTGTGATGGTTTACAATGAATACTTAGATTTGATAGAACGGTATTATTGCACTTTGAAAGAGACACAAAAGGAGCTGATAACATGGTACTTGAGAAAGGTGAATGCAGCAATGACAAACGAGATTGTGAAGCAGAAGAATCCTTGGTCAAGATGCTACCGGTGAAGAAAAGAAGAATGAATACGGTTCGAGATTAGCCACCATATTATGGTTCAGCGAAGTTAAGTATTTAAAGATTTGATGGCAAGCTTAAGGGGACATTGTTGGAAGTAATCTTGTCATCAAATATATTAAGTGTTTACATGGATGCAATCTGGTCTGTACATAAGTTAAACTAAGTTAATATATGTTAGTCTAAATCCTAATTAGAAATGTAAAGATCGTGTTTTAGTTGTAGGTTGATCTCGTGTATCAAACGCGGAATGAAATCACACACAGATTCACAATTAGAACGAGAAGAATCAAGAACAAGCAATAGTAAATATAAACTTTGTATATTGACTCTGAAATTTAATTACATAAGCCGTAGATTTTCAGGACTGCAAAGAAAATGAACTAAGCAACATATATATACTAAAACCAAATTGTCTCGCGCGAGAACTATGTTCTCGCGCAGATCAAAGTTCTCGCGCGACTTGATCTTCAAAATCTTCATTTTGATTTCTCGATCCTTTAGGTTCAATCCCAACAAGAAAGTCAAATAAAACAAATATTTTTGGTGCCAATAACCGCCAATTGTAACTACCCTGTAACCGTCAAATGTAAGGGTATATGTACCCCATAATGTTTGGCATTTGACTGTGTATATATGCCAATTCCATTTCGTATAGTTCTTTGCATATCAAACAGCGTGTGTGCCGTGTGTGTTTTTGTTCATAAAACCGATTTAAGTTATCAATGGATCCATCATGAACCATAGACGCAGGGCCCCTCTATTTTTATGCTGGGCAAAACGACTTCAAAATTTGGGGCCTTCTAAAATGAAATATTATTTTTCTTACAATAATATAACAACCTCATGTTTCCTCCTTGCATGTATTATATATAGATTTAAAGTTTCAGCTCATAATATACAACCTTTTTAGACAATTTGAGCACCATAAGAGAGTAACAAGAAGATATAAAACATACATTGCCTGACCTGTTGTTGAGCATTGGTTTATGGTAGAACTAGTGTGTGGGTTTGCGCTTTGCCACGGATTGTTAAAATTTATAACACTTGATTTCGATATTTGTACATTAGTATTCAATCTGTAGATATGGATAAAAATTATATTGACATCTATGTTTTGGAAAAAAAAATCATGTCTAAACGTTGATATAATTTAGCATATATAACGACAAATTTATATTTTATAAACCATCATATTTTTATGATTATAAGGAAAAACGATATAAGATTCAGAACCTGTATCAGTTTTGAGAGCTTGTATATTTTAGTTTGATAACTTGTATTATTTTGTAAATAACTATTATATTATTATTGTCGTCGTCGTCAACGTCGCCGCCGCCGCCGCCGGGGTAATTTACTCTTATTATTATTATTATTATTATTATAATTATTATTATTATTATTATTATTATTATTATAATTATTATTATTATTATTATTATTATTATTATTATTATTATATTATTTATTATTATTATTATTATACTATTATTATTATTATTATTATTATTATTTTATTATTATTATTATTATTATTATTATTATTATTATTATTATTATTATTATTATTATTATTATTATTATTATTATTATTATTATTATTATTGTTATTATTATTGTTATTATTATTGTTATTATTATTATTATTATTATTATTATTATTATTATTATTATTATATTATTATTATTATTATTATTATTATTATTATTATTATTATTATTATTATTATTATTATTATTATTATTATATTATTATTATATTGTTTACAAATGAAATCCCACTGCCAATAAACTACGGAAAATAATTTTCTGAATAAAGTAATCAAACGATCCCGACCAGTTCACACGACCCAGAGTGACCAAAACACAAGGGTGTGACAACAGACTTGAAGCTATCGGACTTCTTCTTGCATAGTCTACATCCATGAAGTTTACTAGTTACCAAAAGGATGTCAAGTGTGCCTTCTTGTGTATAAAGATGGTAGAAGAGGTCTACGTCAATCAGGCACCTGGATTTTAAAACCCGGGATTTTCCTCATAGGGTGTACAAACATGACAAAGCTTTGTATAGTCTACATCAAGCTTCTTGAAAGTAGTATGAGACATTATCATCATTTATCCTTCAACACGGGTATGAAAGGGAAAGGATTGATCAAAATCGTTTGTAAGAAGAGAAGGCGTAAATTATTACTTGCCTAGATTTATGTGGATGATATAATCTTTAGCTCAAGAAATAAATAACTCTCTAAAGAATATGAAGAGCTGATAGATTCCAAGTTCTAGATAAGTGCAATGGGTGACTTATCTTCTTCTTGGTATTGCAAGTGAAGAAGATAAATAAAAAAATCTTCATCAATCAGTCAAAGTATGTTGACTCCATGTTAAAGCAGTTCCATCTTGCACATTATCAGTCTATCAGAACTCCAGTGGAAACTAAAATGAAGATAGGTCCAAATCCAGATGGCAAGTCTTTGGATCAAAATCACTCTCATTCTATGATTTATTCTTCAATGTATCTCATCACCAATAAACCTGACATTATATTTGGAGTTGGTTTATGTGCCGGATATTAGACTGATCCTAGAGAACCATATGTCAATGCTATCAAATGCATATATTAGATACCTTAAAGGCAAACCAACACTTGAGTTGTGCTACCCTAAAGAAGGTGACTTCCACTGGTATACATACACAGATAATGATTTTAGGGGCAGCAATTTCAACAAGAAGTCCACATCTGGCGGTTGTTAATTCCTTGGTCCAAGAATAGTATTATGGCAGTGCAAGAAGCAGACAAACAAGTTAGTTTCAACTAAAGAAGCTTACTACGTTGTAGCATCCGCTTGACGTTCTCAGGTTCTCTGGATTCAAAACAAGAAGCTTGACTATGGATTTAATTTCTTTCACACACCAAATCACATTGACAATAGCTCCTTTGTTTATAACGAATAACCCATTACAACACTCAAAAACAAAGAACATTAATATAAGATATCATTTTTTGAGAGGTTGTGCTGAAAATACGTTTGATCAAGATTATTCAAGTTCATACTAATAATCAACTAGCTGATTTATTATTGAATCGGGTTATGGACTAACAAGACTTTTCTAGTGATAGGCAGATGACAAATGCGGAATCTAAGTCAACTGTCTTACTAATAAACACAGATACTTTGAGTTAAAGTAAGACACAAGATGTTCTTTCAAAGTATCACTTGATTAATATTTTCTAGATTACAATGAGTAAATATCAATATATAACAAGTGGGCTAACTAGCTAACCTTAATACTAGTACAAGTGAGAGCTATTTACGCTAAGAAAGCTAAACACTAAGAAAAAATCACTTTACATCTAAACCTGGTTTAGGATAACATATGTACATCATAGACAGGCAACCGGGATATCAAAGATCACCAGCTTTAGTATAATGTTGTCTCCAAAAGGCAGAACATTGGAATCGCCAATGTACTTTGTTACAAACAATGTTGTCTAATGTAACAGTCGATCAGCAGCTCATCAAGTTGAGTGCCAATCAACAATAGTCAATTAGTAGCTCATCAAGTTGAATGCTGATCAACAGTAATTTAACACTTGGTAGATTTTAGCAGTTGACACACAGTGCTAAATCTTTGAGTTTTCGATAGCTTCATTCTCTTCATGTATTAAAAAATCCTTCCTAGGATGATGCTAGCAAAACTCTTTCTTATCCTTCAAGCATCCTTATCAGCAGCAACTCATACATATAACCTCTTCTATCTTTTAGGGTTTTTTTAAGAGGTAGACTTACCAAATCCTTCATGTTATGCTGAGATAGTCTAAAGAGATCATACTCTTTGACTTTATTCTTGCAAGCACTAATAAAGGTCAGACAGATTGAGGAATTATAACTCTAATGGGTGATTGATTATAAATGCTCATTGGAGTTACATGTAGAGCATCTTCTTCTTTATCTACACTTGGTTTTGCTTCAACTTTGTTCCAATCTTTATCTTTAGAATAGATGATTTGTACTTATCATGCATACCTTAATATTCTTTGATTAAGGAGAACATCTTCTATGGATCTTCAGAGTTGAGGTTTAGAATTTCTAACTCAATCAGAATGAAGGACAAACTTGTTATTTCTTTCAATGAAATGTCTCTTAGCCTTTAAAGCATATCCCAAGTTGATGATGTTTGTACCATGGTAATGATGTGTGTTGACTTTGACTGCTGGACTAGATTCTCTGTGATGGAGATAACACTATTGTTATCTATATGGATAAGAGTCTTCTTGAAATTGAATCCATAATCTAGCATCTGATTTTGAATCCAAAGCACTTGAGCATAATAGCTTGCAGCAGCCACGTAGTCAGCTTCAGCAGTTGATGCAGATACACAGGATTGCTTCTTGTATTGCCATCAGATTATCCTTCTACCAAGGAACTGACATCCCCAAGATATTGACTTTGCAGTCATATTGCAACCACCATAGTCAGTATCTGTATATGCATACATATTGAAGTCAGAATTCTTTGGATACTAAAGCCCTAGTGTGGGAGCTCCGTTGAGGTATCTAAGAATACTCTTGACAACAACTAGGTGTGACATCTTGGGGTTGGCTTGATATCTTGCACATATGTATGTGCAAACATGATATCAGGCATGCTGGCTGTTAGGAATTTAACAGACCCAATCATAGCCCTGTAGATGTTCATCCACACACTCCCCCTCAAGATCAGGTCGTAAAGAGTGGTTTCTGGCTATGGGAGTTTTAGCAACCTTACAATCAGTCAGATAAAATCTGGTTAGTATGTCTTGTACATATTTTGATTGGTTTGTGAAGATGCTATTGTCAACCTGCTTCACTTGAATTGCTAGAAAGAAATTGAGTTCTCCATGGCACTTATGAACCTATTCTTCATCAGCTTCTCAAACTCTTTGCAAACCTTTTCATTAGTTTACCCAAAGATAATGTCCTTAACATAACTTGAACCAGCATCAAGTCATTCCCTGTTATTTTAATGAAGAGTGTGCTGTCAAGAGTACCTCTTTTGTAACAATATTGAACTAGGTACTATGATAGTGTCTGATACTATTTCCTTGGAGCTTGATGCATCCCATAAAGGGATTTGTCAATATGGCAGACATAGTCAAGATGATCTAGATCTACAAAGCCAGGTGGTTGCTTGACATACACTTTCTCATCTACCACTACATATAGAAATGCACACTTGACATTAAGTTGGTAGACCTTGATATCCTTGGATGTAGTAAAAGCAAGGAATATCCTTACAGCTTCAAGTCTTGATAGATGAGCAAAAACATCTATGTAGTCAATCCCTTCTTCTTGAGTGTACCCTTGAACTACCAGTCTTGTCTTGTTCTTGATGACAAACCCTGTATCATCTTTCTTGTTCCTAAATACCCACTTGGTACCTATTGACTTCTTCACAGGAGGAAGAGGACATAGGTTCCAAACACCTTGTCTTTTGAATTGAAGCAGTTCCTCCTGGAAATCCAACTTCCATCTTTCAAAGCCTTATAAACTTTCTATGGCTCAATATGGGATAAAAAGCAAGAGTGAAGACAAACATTTTTATCATGGGTTTGTCCTCTTGTTCTCACCCGAGTCTCAACATCTCCGATGATGTTTGTGGTAGGATATGACTTGTGGATTCTTAGGTGAGGAATCATAGAAAGTTGATTTGACAAATCTAAATTAGAGAAATTTAGATCTGGTGATTGAGTATCTCCTACCATATCAGCACACACATCAAGTGTGACTTGATTCAGAGAGTGTGGCGTCATTGATGTTGTCTTCAGTAGAGTGGTTTTCACCATTATGAAATTCTTGATCACTTTCACCATCTCCATCTCCTCTTACATTGGAAATCCCTTCATTTAAGTTTTGTGCCTTAGTGCTGGAATTGATTAGCACCTCAGATGTATCAGCTGAAGAATTTGTCATGGTTGTGCTGACAGGATTTCCACTTGTAGGGTTTGTTACCACTGGAGCTGAAGGGATTCTATCATTTGGTCTTCTCAGCTCAATTCATGGATTAGGAGTTCCTGCTGATATATTACTTGTTGTTCCTAAAATATCTTCACAAGATTTGTTAAAATAATTGGTAACTAAATCAAGATCAAATAGCCAATCAGGGCCTGAACCTTTCATACTTAGAGTGTGTTCATTGAAGGTCACATTGGTTGACTCCTCATCTGCTTTCTCAGCAAACTTGGATATATGATATTTTGTATTCAAAATGGTGCATGGACATCCAAATGACCTGACAAAACCAATAAAAGGTCTACTTTTGTGCCACAGTTAATAAGGTGTCTTACCATGAGTTTTGGCTACTAAAGCTTTGTTCTACACATAGCAGGCAATGTTGACTGCCTCTGCCCAGAAGGTGATGGGCAGTTTAGAGTCAGAGAGCATGGTTCTTGCACCCTAAATAAGTGTCCTATTTCTCCTTTCAGCAACACCACTTTGTTAAGGAGTTCTAGGAGCACTATATTGTCTTGAAATACCTTTTTCATCACAAAATGCATCATGGATTTGGTTCTTGAATTTAGTTCCTTGATCACATCTTAAGATCTTAACCTTGTGATCACATTGATTCTTAATTTTTTAGAATGAAAGATCCCAAGATTTCAATGGTTTCATCCTTACTTCTAAGAAAGAAGACCCAAGTATATCTTATGAAATCATCTGTGATCATAAGACAATATGAAGTTCTTCCTAGACTCATTACACTAGTCGGGCCAAAGAGATCCATGTGTAATAAGTATAGGGGAATAGTGATAGAGTTCTTTTTTTTTGCTTGTGTGACACTTTGTGTTGCTTTCCTTTTGGACATGCAACATAATGGTCATTACTTGTAAACTTTTTCTTTGGCATTCTAGTTACCAAATCATCTTTAATTAGTTTATTCATGTTCTTAAAGTTTACATGGCATATCCTTTTTATACCAAAGAAAGACTCATCACTATTGGCTTTAGATAGAAAGCAAAAACTTCTCCTGAGGGGGAGATTTCTTGAAGATCTATCTTGTACATGTTTCTTTTCCTGGGGGATCTGAGCAAGATATGCTCTTGGGGAATGATCACCCAAGGCTTCAGCACAATGAACTCATGTTTAGTGAAGAGCATGTTATGTCTCTAGTCACAAAATTGAGATACACTCAAAAGATTGTACTCAAGCTGTTTAACAAAGTTTATCTTCTCAATGCTGAGTTTACTATTTATGACCCTACCCCTTCTAGTAATGTAACCACCTGATTCACCTCCTAAAGAAACTGGCCCTCCATCAATTTTCTCAAAGTCTTGAAGTAGAGAACCATTACCAGTCATGTGCCTGGAACAACCACTATCAATGATCCATACATTTCTTTAGTTATATTTATAAACCTAAGCCTTGATGATAGTGGGCTTATTAAACTGAACTGAAGATAGTTCAATAGTTATTGATCCTATATGCAAGCTTTGAGGATCATTTACTGTTGTTGATAAAGAAACTTTAGTCATATGGCCTTCCTTCATCTTCCAGACCATCTTTGAAAGATTAGACTTGGATTTTAAAATTTTTGAAGTTTTTTTAACTTTGGAAGTTTTGGAGACTGATCCTTCGGAAGTTTTTGCATCCACTTCAGCAGACTTCAGTGCTTCGGAAGCATTCTTTTCTTCCAAGACCAAACTTGCTTCCGAAGACAGTTTTCTACCTATCTTCTTTTGGTTCATTTTGGAGTTTTCGAAGGAAAATGATTTTCCTTCCGAAGTTATTTTCTTCTTCTTCTCAAAGGTTTTCTTCTTTTCTTGTGGATGGTACTCTTAGGATTGTAGATGCAATCCTTAGCATAATAAGTTGTACAACAATACATGATACATTCCTTGGGCTTACTTTTGAGAATCTTGTCCTGAGGAGAATGCTGATCTTGATCTCTTTCCAGCTCCTTTTCATCTTCTTAGATGATGCAACATGCTTCTGAGGGTGAAGCTTGCCTTTGGAGTTGGATGGTCCAGCTTGTGTAGTAGTGGTGCATAATTGTTCAACCTTTATCTCCTCACCAGGATGGCTTGGACTTGAGCTAGGACTCCTGGTACTAGAGTCCTTGGTTAAGTCCTCGGCTTTCTCACCTCAAACCCAACAAAGACGAAAACTTGTTTTTGCCTGGGGTTGAAGGTGGGCTTGATCTCCACCACTTTCTTTGATCTTATCTTTGCAGCCCTGATCAAATTCTCTCTTGCAAACTTAGCCATTCCTGGTCTCTTCTTCTCACTAGGATTATGGTGACCCTTCTTACATTGAACCTCTTCACTCACTTCTGATTCATCCTTCACTATATGCTCTTCATCTTCATCTTCCTCTTGGATATGATCAATGGAAGGTAGCTCATCTTCCAAGTTCCACACCTTGGTTCTCTAACTAATAGTAATGTGTGTGGAGTAGATATTTCACTTCATCCAAGTCCCTGTCTATTCTGATAACAAACTTTTACATGCAAGGATGAAGATATGATGTTTTTGAAGGTTTCCTATTCAAGAACACATTTTTCTATCTTGGCTTTACTGATCACAAGCTCAGCCTAGCATTCAGTTAACTTGGCAACAAGATCTTTGATCTGAGTCTTGTAATTTGTGTGCTCATGTTTTAGAGTAGAAATTGTTTTCTTTAAGTCTTCTATTTTAAGCTTATAGTCATTTTCTGCTCTTTTAAAATCAGCTTTTAAAATGTTCAAGGACTCAATATCAGATCTTACTTCTAGGTTATAAGATGTAAGGCTCCATTTTCGGAAACCTCACAGTTGGTCAATCACAACATTAATTATATAAAAATACATACATATCATAGAACATAGCAGCGGATTAATTTGAACAAAAGCCATTCATGCATTAATATTTAATGTTCCCAAATAATACATCATTGTATTTTAGGAGTTACAAAAGGATCGTTCAGTTGCATTATAAAATAACAATATCATTATGCACAAATGGATGCCAGTCTTGCCTGCCAGGTAGCTTCACCCGCGTGCCATCCCCAGCAACAAGTTACCTGCCAACTAAAAATGCATAAAAGTCAGCGTTGCTGACTGAGTTCTAGTTTTTAGAATTAAAATCCCTTGTTTAAATATATAAAAATATCATTTCTTAAAATACTTCCTTTTCATAAATCCGTTACTTCCATCCGTGATCACACATTATAAGTACAACAAGATAATATTCATTATTATCCTTCATCATTCTTCTCATTCATTTCGTACTTTTATCATTATCTTTCACTTTCTACCGAACCAATGTGCAATACCCCGAACATTGTGCATGAATCGGGTACTGGGCCGAAGTCTATAAATAGACCCCTAACATTGCGCACGAGGCCTGACCTAGTACCTAGGGCAAGCAACAAGGGTCCCGTCAATCTCAAAGATTGACCCTGCATACATCCTCATGAGCATAAACACACCACGTAAAGTCATATAATAAAACAAAATATGGAACATAAGAACAGGCCACAAACAAGCATAACATCAACAAACAAAACCACCAAAACATCCCAGGGTTAAGTCTTATAATTTTAAATTTCCAAAATTCCAGAAATTTTCTAAGGCAATTAGGCGCATTAACACTATGTAGGCGCATGAGTACTATGCAGGCGCACCAACACTTAGGCGCATGAGCACTGCTTGGGTGCATGAGCCTTACTTAGGCGCATGAGCAGTGGGCGCATGGGCACTTAGGCATATGAGGTACTGTCTGGGTGCATGAACCAACACTTAGGCGTATGAATAATTTTCTGGGCGCATGGGAACTAGTGGGGTGCATGGGCCGGTACTTAGGCTTTTTTGGCAAAATTCTCAGGCGCATGAGCCCTATTTGGGCGCATGAGAAGGGACTTAGGCGTCTGAGCTAAATTGCAGGCGTATGCGCAGCAGTTATGTTAAAACTTATAAATTTTCAGTCCCAAATCATCATCCTAACATGTCCTTAACTTAAATCTAGCATTTTAGGCACCTAAAACAAGCATAACCCCACAACATACAAGAATCCATACATACATACATACGGTTAACATACATATAAGTTGTAAAACGTTTTTACATGCATTTTCAGCCTCAAAAGAAGTTTAAAACACAAAACCGGAGATCTAGAACTCACCAATTACAGCCTTCAAGTAAAATTCCACCGAACTTGAGGGCACAACGAGTTCAAACAACCTAACACACCAAAAACAAATAACCAAGCACAAAAACACATAAGAATCGGTCCACAAGCAAAAAATTCAGCTGAAACCGAACCAAAAACAAAAGAAAATACCTATCTTCGAAAATATCAGCTTCGTCTTCTTGAAAAACCCAAGAGAACTCTGTCCTTCTTTCTTCTTTCTTGTTTCCAGTCGAAAAGCAGAAAGTGGAGAGGAATGCATGGGTAGCCATACCCCTTTTAATCCTAAAATAATAGTGTTTTGCACCTTGTACACTTTAACCCCCTCCACTTGTGCCCATTATCTTTTCTTTCAAGATACTTTTCTTTTCCTTTATTTTAATTAAATTTTCGGGTGTTACATAAAACCTGTACATGTTTACTTTTGTAATGCATTCAAGAGTACAAAGATGTTCCAATACCTTAGCTTCATCATGATCTGCCATCAGGGCTTGGTTTGGAAGGACATCTTCTACCTGAAAGCTCTAGTCAAAGCCTCCTTATTTAACAACAACTGTAGCTTGCTGCTTTGGTTGGTTAGGCTTCTTAGTTCTTGGAGTTGCCTCAGTGTAGTTTGGCCTGGATTGTGTTTGGACAGCATTTGTTTTTGGTGCCCATTTGGTTACAGTTGTAACACTTTACTTTATTTTTATTCGGCCCAAACTTTCCACTGGTTACATTGCTTGGAAACTTCCTCCCTGTCCTCTTGTAGAACTTCTTGGCTCTATGAGTGAGAAGAGCCATCTGCTGAACTATCTTTATGTACTCCAGATCATCTGGATGGATGCAATCCAAGTCTTCAAGGGTGAAGAGAAAGTTGCCATAACTTTCCTATGCTATCCTTTTCAACCACATGAAGGACTGAACTCTGTTGATTATTGGATGAGCTTGTAGATGGATTATGCATATTCATCTCCATTTGGTAACCACTCATGATACCATACAACTTAGTGAGAGTGAAGGTAGAGAGGTTCTAAGTTCTCTTAATGGTCATACAAAAGTGTGTCCATTGTCAGGGAAGAGAGAACATGAACTTTCTCATAATATTCCTATTCTTAAGTTTAACTCCAACATCCATCAAGTATCTACAATCTCAATATACCTGAAGTATTGTTAAGTTATAGTTTCACCTATCTTGAAGGTGAAGTTTTCAAACTGCTACTTCATGATGTCCTTCTTGTTTTCCTTGGCATCATCAGATCCTTCATACATCATCTTTAGCACATCCAAGAGGTCTTTTGTAGTCTTGCACTTCTTGAAGCCTCTATAGATGGAGTTCGGAATAGCAGTTTGAAGAGCAGTCATGGCCTTCTGATCAATATCAATCTTTTTCCAGTCTTCCTCACAATAGTCAACCACTTCTTTTTGTATCATCCCACCTCCAGTATTTTTTGAAGTAGTGCTTGGGATGTGAGGTCCTGAGACTACATATCTCCACATTCTACTATCTTAAGACTTGATGAAGTCGTTCATCCTCATACACCAAGTATCAAAGTCATCAGGAGTGATCAGTGGAGACTTATTCATGGTGTCGGTTTCCATATCAGGTTTAGTGAGAGCTGTCATTTGAGCAAGTGTTTTTGAAACTGAAGTGTGATTTAAGATGGTGAGATCTCACAATTAAGAGCCTAAGAAGCTCTGATACCAATTGCAAGACCTGTTATGGCTATGCAACCGTTTCATAGATGAAGAGTATCACACTTACTAGATCAAATAGGTAACCAGATAAAGAAACAATGAATAAAAGATAAGAACACTCAGGCTAACAAAGATTGGTTTTCAAGGATGATGTATATTGCTCTGAAGAGTTTTATAATTTTTACAATTCATAGTCCTAAGACTGATTACATGAGATTCTTTATACTACAACCTACAGCCAACCATACTTTGAAGGCCAGTTGTACAATAATCTAGATAACAATGTCAATGTAGAGTTAAAATGCAGATTGCCTTTTGACATGTGACTGTGACTACCATAGCAAACATCCTAATATATTACAAAAGGGATAAAAGTACAAGAGTGGAAAGTTACAGATACAGACACCATAATGTACAGTTGACAAAAGTATTAAGATAATCACCAACTTGAATAAGTTGTTGAGTCTTTAGAGCTGGCAGCGGAAAGTTGTTCAGCTTTTCTCAAAAGTGTGTCAGAGACGCATGTCTTCTAAGTCTTCAAAAGAAATCAGTCTTCAAGCTTCGGAAGACTTTGTCTTCAGGCTTCAGAAGACTTCACCTTTGGCTTTAGATTCTGTCTTTGGCTTCAGAATATTTGGCACTTAGTAAATTTTCTTTGTGCATGGTCAAATCTTTTGAGGTAACTTCCTTGTACTTCAGTTGCAGGCTGAGAGATATTTGGTTAGCATCATCCTCTAATATAACTCTTACATGAACTTTATGAAGTTGGCTTGTTTTTACTTCAAGATTCACCCTAATATATTACAAAAGGGATAAAAGTACAAGAGTGGAAAGTTATAGATACAGACACCATAATGTACAGTTGACAAAAGTATGAAGATAATCACAAACTTGAATAAGTTGTTGAGTCTTTAGAGCTGGCAGCGGAAAGGTTTTCAGCTTTTCTCAAAAGTGTGTCAGAGACGCATGTCTTCTAAGTCTTCAAAAGAAATCAGTCTTCAAGCTTCAGAAGACTTTGTCTTCAGGCTTCAGAAGACTTCACCTTTGGCTTTAGATTCTGACTTTGGCTTCAGAATATTTGACACTTAGTAAATTTTCTTTGTGCATGGTCAAATCTTTTGAGGTAACTTCCTTGTACTTCAGTTACAGGCTGAGAGATCTTTGGTTAGCATCATCCTCTAAGATAACTCTTACATGAACTTTATGAAGTTGGCTTGTTTCTACTTCAAGATTCACCCTAATATATTACAAAAGGGATAAAAGTACAAGAGTGGAAAGTTACAGATACAGACACCATAATGTATAGTTGACAAAAGTATGAAGATAATCACCAACTTGAATAAGTTGTTGAGTCTTTAGAGCTGGTAGCGGAAAGGTTTTCAGCTTTTCTCAAAAGTGTGTCAGAGATGCATGTCTTCTAAGTCTTCAAAAGAAATCAGTCTTCAAGCTTCAGAAGACTTTATCTTCAGGCTTCAGAAGACTTCACCTTTGGCTTTAGATTCTGACTTTGGCTTCAGAATATTTGGCACTTAGTAAATTTTCTTTGTGCATGGTCAAATCTTTTGAGGTAACTTCCTTGTACTTCAGTTGCAGGCTGAGAGATCTTTGGTTAGCATCATCCTCTAAGATAACTCTTACATGAACTTTATGAAGTTGGCTTGTTTCTACTTCAAGATTCACCCTAATATATTACAAAAGGGATAAAAGTACAAGAGTGGAAAGTTACAGATACAGACAACATAATGTATAGTTGACAAAAGTATGAAGATAATCACCAACTTGAATAAGTTGTTGAGTCTTTAGAGCTGGCAGCGGAAAGGTTTTCAGCTTTTCTCAAAAGTGTGTCAGAGACGCATGTCTTCTAAGTCTTCAAAAGAAATCAGTCTTCAAGCTTCAGAAGACTTTGTCTTCAGGCTTCAGAAGACTTCACCTTTGGCTTTAGATTCTAACTTTGGCTTCAGAATATTTGACACTTAGTAAATTTTCTTTGTGCATGGTCAAATCTTTTGAGGTAACTTCCTTGTACTTTAGTTGCAGGCTGAGAGATCTTTGGTTAGCATCATCCTCTAAGATAACTCTTACATGAACTTTATGAAGTTGGCTTGTTTCTACTTCAAGATTCACCCTATTTCTTTCCATATCATCATCCATGGTCTGGGTTCCTCTTGTGTAGACTATTATTCTACTTGTAGATTAATCTGTTGAAGAAGCCACTTATCTGCAGTATCGGTAGTTGCATCAGCAGCTAATATCTTCAGCTCTTCTATAGCTTCTGATAGCACTCTCAGTAGTGGAGCTTTTTCTTCAACTGATACCTTAGGAGTGGCTTCAAGTCCTAGCACTAGTTCTATCTTTTATGATATCTCATTAGTTCATTTCCTTTTGAGGGAGAGAGAAGAAGTGCTAGATCTTCTCATTTCAGCCATACTTTTCTTCCCAAGCTGAACCTTTTGGTTCATTCTCTTCATTGCTCTTTTGGCTTCTATTTCCTTTTCCTCAATGTTTTATATCCATATCTATCTTATAGATCATTCATCATGACTTTAGCTTCAGATAGAGGTTCATAGTCTTCACTCAGTCTTAAAGAAAATGATATTGCTTGTGAGAGATTCATAACTTGATCAGCCAAACCCAAGAAAATGTCTTTAGCTTCTTTGGGCTTATTTTCCCCCCTTTGGTAGCATCATCTAAGATCCAAGATGACACTAATGGAATTTAGAAAGGAATATCCAAAGGTTGTTGTGGTGCTAAAGAAACTTAGAGGCTTAAAATGATAGATTGCTGAAGCTCAATAGTCTCTTGAAGAGATCCAACCTTAAGTTCAAGGTCCCTTACCCTAGCTGCTGACTACTGAAGAGTATTTAGTTGAGATTCTAAGTGAGCAACTCTTTCAGCCAAATCTTGGAAAGTCATGAGTTGAGGTTTCACTTCAAGTACTCAATTTGCCAAAGCTTTCAGCATATAGTTCTCAAACTCGAGAACTTTGGGTCTTTTAGCATAATTTTGAAGCATTGAATTTTCTACTAGTAAAACAGTTAATCTTTGGCCAAGCTCAAGGTTATGTGCTGTCAATTCCTAAATTCATTTCAGACTTCCCTCACCCACAAATGTAGAGTCCATAGGACTTGATGAGGTTATAAGCCAAGCTTCTACACCCTCAACACCAGATGTGGTTTCTTGGCGCCTTGGATTCCTCTCGTTAAGAATGAATCCAAAGAGACATTCTCCTGGATTCCTCTCATCAAGAATGAATCCAAAGAGACATTCTCAAGGTGATTTTTCATGTTTGAACTCCTAGTTATGTTATCTCTGTTCTAATGCTTAATTGATGGATCAGTAATAGAGAAAGCCTCTTCCACATTGACCATTTCTCTCCCAGGGTCAATCTCTTCATGAAAAGGATGTGGGTTAAATGTCTCAACATAAACATCAGTCTCCACTATCTATAATGTCTGGAAAGGGGAAGATAGTGGGTCATGCTGAATGGCAGTAAGAACATCCTCATCCTGGGTAGGAGTCATATGAATGGGAGTTTGAGGAGCTGAGTCTATTAGCCTGAGATGTGAAGCAAATCCTAATGAGACTTCTTCTTCATAAGTTGTCTTAATTATGTAAGAATCCTTTTTTTGTTTCTCAATAGAGTGTTAGGACTCTAGTTGAGGGCTAGTAGGTTTGGTTGCTCAAAAGAAAGAAGACAAACCTTTTTCTTTGAGCTTTATTTAGGTGTGGGTGACACCTTTCGCTTGGCTAGGGCACCTGAGTTTCTAGCCTTGCTTTCTATTGTGTAGGAGATGTGGGAGCATGCATCTTCTCAGTAGATGATGTAGGGGTTTGATTATTTTTGGAGATTTTTAGCTTTAACGATGAGGGTGTAGGATCAGTAGTGAAGGGTGTAGCCACGCTACCACCATGAGACGTAATGACCTCTAGCATATGAACAAACAAAGAAGTGACCTTCCTTGAAAATGATTTAGGAGTAGCCTTGAAATTTGAGAAAATTGCTTTGTTTAAAGTTCCCAAGGCATGTATATCTCCTTTAATTTCAAGATTATTACCCAATTCATCATTTAAGATCAATTGAATAAATACTGAGTATAATAGAAACTTAAACTTTTTAGCAGTAGTTACATTCTTACATAGATTTTGAAAAATAAAGTTTGAAAAATTATAACTCTGTTGTTTTACAAGTCCATGGATAGCCCCTTCTAAATCCAATGGAACTTAATCCCATCCACTAGACTTGTTCGATAAGCAATGTATAAAGATATGAAAGATGATTCTCCAGTTAGGATATACCATTGATTTAGAGAAGGTGGACGTTGGAAGAGGTCCTTCATATCCCATCTCCTTGAATGTGGTGCTCACTACTTCTTTGGAGAATGAAGACTCATAAGTTTGGTCATGAAGTTATAGATGTTGACGAATCTTTTCGTAAGAGATGGTGATCTTTTGTCCTTGCACCACCATGGTCAGGACCTTGGTTCCATGGTCTCTTTAAATAGAACATGTATTCCAGAATTGCGGAATGTGTTGTGCACAAATCATTAGGTGGATAGAGATGGAAAATCATAGTTTCTATTGCAAAGAAAGTTAAGAACATGGTCATAGACTGAATCACCCATGGGTTCCAAGTGAGGTAGCAATGTTGTGATTTGGTCAGAATTTTAGGCTTTGAGCGGCCATTTGGAAAGAGTTTGAATTTGTGTAGGGCATACAAGAGATGAAGGTTTTTGAAGGTTTTTGCTATCAGATGAATGTAGCTGATGACGGTGGTGGGACGAAGTGTTGATATACAGTTTGGGGATAATATACAATAAGTAAATATCAACACATAACAAGTGGGCTAACTAGCTAATCTCAATACTAAGAAAGCTAAATACTAAGAATAAATTTATTCTTGCATAAAACACTTTTATCATATACTTAATTAAATACTTGTTATTGCAAAATCCAAGACTTAACTTCAGGTCACATTCACAACATAACTTCCAAATCTATAAGCAAACTGTTTTCGGAACAATAATCACCACTTGGTTTTGGGAACAATTCTCCTTTAAATTTAGGATTGTTTAACAAATTGATTTTGTAAGCAAACACAAGCGAACCTTAAATGTATAAAATCAGAATGAACAACATGATCATAATTATAGGAAAGATAGACTAAAAAGTTACAACTCATGCAACTAATGCTTCTTTGACAACATGTTTGTAAATAGTCTCAACCAATGTAAAAAAAATAAAGCCAATTAAGTGGAATGTGAGCTTTCTTTGTTTTGTATTGTCACTAAAATCTTTTCATCCTTCAAATACTATTAAGATTGCAGACGAACTGTTTGTTTTTATGCCTTTGATACCTTTCAACTGTTTGAATTGATCTTTGTTGTATCTTTGATTGATTCTTTCACACCCTCGAAATTCACGTGCGGGGTTTTACTGCGAGGAGAGTGAGCAAACCAGGATCCCAATCATTAGTTACTCAGAACGACAATATATGAAACCTTTAAAACAAGTCAGAGTTTGAAACTTTAAAATATTTACGGAAGCGTTTTGTAAATATTTCAAACATAAAGTACCAAATATAAACTGCGCAAAACACGCGCCCAAACCAAAGTATGAAAGTATGCAATAAGACAAAAACAGATGAATGTTTGTTCAAAGTATGCATGACTCGTGCATGCTCCTACGGCAGCTGCTAGTAACGACCTGAGAAAAGCATACTAAAGTGTCAACACGACGGTTGGTGAGTTCAAGAGTTTGTAATCAACATAAACAGTTGTGTTAGTAAAATATAAACAAGTGTATTGAAATAGATAGCTAGTCTAATTTCATTAGTAATAAACAATAGTGATTTCACGATCGAAGCTGACTATAGTTGTCTGTTTGCCTCCCGCCATGACATACCAAGTCGTGACGCTGTTACTCGTTTAGGACAATATTGCACCCGCTTGACCTCTAGTCGTACGGGTGGGGTTTGTCAGACCCAGTAGTACTACCCAAGATTTCCCGCTAGATTCCTTAATTAACGATCCGAAAGTGTAAGGGCTTTCAATGCTATATCACACTATGTCTTACTAAACACATGTTATAATAGTAAAGCGTTTTAAAAATAGAGTATGCTTTCTCCTCCAAAAAGAGAGTAAATAAAAAGTGGGGCATTGAACTCACCTGGTGCACAAACGAACAATAACAAAAGCTAACGATGAGTGGAAAGACAACCCTTCAAAGGTTACCTAGAACACGCGAGTACATAAGTACGTGTACACAGAAAACTTAACAGCCCTAGGTGCTCAATAAACATGTTGACCCAAGGTTTTGGAAAACAAGACTCATTTGATCTAGTTGACCCGTTTGACCCGTTGGTGACATGTTAATTGAAATCTTGTTTGACCAAGTATAGTAATTCATAAATCATCATACCATCACAGAATAGTATACAAGCTATTCCCAAAAGCCACATTGTAACTCTTAAGTCTCATCATGCTCTTCATGCTAACTTAGGTTATCATACAACGCATGCAAACCAATTTATCATACTAAACAGGTTCGTAATTAGATTCTTCTACAATACACATTGGGTTTAGTCACTCACAACGTGCCCTGTGAAGCCACTCACGGCTACACACCCTAAACCCTGCCAATCCTACATAGTAGGGGCCTCAGATTCGCAAACGTGTATGATACCCATACTTGCTAACATAATGATATTCAATTACTATATTGCATCACAACTCATAATCTTGCACATACTATCATACTTGCACATTTTTAAAGAACACCTATATTTTTCCATAGATTCATCAACTAACCATATGACCCAACTATCATAATCTAACACATTAGACATCTCCATGATCACTCTAGCATTCTCCTAACATTCTAATCATGATCGAATCACAAAATCACATATTTTATATAAATAAAGTTTCCCTTTTGGGAAAGTGATATCCAAAGTCTATGTATTAATCAATTTCAATCCCAAATTGATCAATAACATCCCTAATCTAGTTCATAGCAATCATAACAACCCACCTAACATAAATTAATCATCAAAACTTGAATTCCCATGAAAAGAAGTTTCTACTTTAGGCAATGTATGAACTATATGATCTAACCATAGAATTCTTGCATAATCATCATAAAACAACATTCATACAACATAATTATCTACATATCAACATCAAGAAATCATCAATTTTGACTTTTCTACATAATTTTTGAATTAGGGTTCTTAAAGTATCAAAACCATGAAAAACTTGATAAATACTTACCTTTAGGTGTGTTTAAATGATGATCAGCACTTGTAAACAACTTGTAACACTTGAATCTCAATCAGAATCGAAGTCTTGCTTGGTGTTCTTCACAAATTCATGAATGTGTGTGTGTCTCTTGATCTCGGCCATGCAAGGGGTGGGGAGGGGGCTAGGGTTGGGTTTTGTTAAACTTGACTTAATTAGAATTTACCATTTAAACCCTCTTTAATCACCTTCTATAAAAGTTAATCTTTATAGCACTTTTTAATAATCTTTAACTACAAAATACAAGTATTATTAATCAACAATAATAATCATAAATATTTTAAACTAATAACAAAACACATGAATTAAATATTACACGTTGTCACGTTATCGAGTAAAATTCACAAATAATATTTAAAATTCATAAATCATATAACCACAAATTAATAATTAACATTATTAATTAAATTATTATCTAATAACCATTGTTAATTATTATTAGGTCTTCAACGTTCAACGACAACTAGTGTGTGTGCTCACGACACGTGTATGTGTAAGGATCAAGACGATACAATTAGATCGATCTCGTGATGAGAATACGGAATGTAATCATCACGCTGACAAGATTGAATATAGAAAAGATGAACACAATCAAGTAAATAAACTTCCAAATCAATAGATCTCTGATTCGATTACAGTGCAGTGGTACAAATCAGGAAAGTGAAAATATCTCTATCAAAGTGCTAGCTATTACAAAGCAAAACTTCTATTTATAAACAAAAAGAAGTTCTCGCGTGAAATCATCAGTTCTCGCGCGACTAGTAGTTTTCGCGCGATATGCTATTTTCGTGCGATAACTCTAGGTTCTCGCGTGACTTGATCTTGATCTTCATCTTGATTTGATTTCCCGAACCTCTTAGGTTCAACCCCTACAATCTCCCCATAGGCTCGGTAAATCAATGCTGTTAGAAGTCCACGTCTGCAACCTGATAACTGCCCCCATATGCATACATCTTGTTGTCCAGGGCCTTCGTAATCATCCAACTGAACTGTGGCGCTATGAAGTGTACAGATTCATCTGCTGTGATTGGACATGCCTGCAACTTCATCAAATCTTCTTTACCAAATGGTAGCAGATCCACAGGGTCGATGATACGAAACTCTTTATCTTCACACTTAGTCACTGCATGACCACTATCCTTTTCACAACTCCACCCCTTTAGCTTAGACAAGCTGTTAATTGGCATAGGAGCGTAAATAGGAATCTTTTTAGCATATCTTGGATGTCTATAAACCCTTATCTTTATTGGCTTGTTCGTGTTTGGGTCCATCCTGGTCTCATCTTTAATAACTTTGGATTTGGCTGTCTTAAAGTCTTTGAAGTTGGTTTGGCTTTGTCTATATATCATATTCCTGATCCAATTAGCTTTACTATAGTAACTCTGGTTAAAGAACGGGACATGACCCATAGCATATAAATCTGATGCTCTGAGTGTATGAAAGTCATGCTCGTTTTTGAAGTACTCTATTGCTCCGCCCTTTTGCTTTACAACATACATCTTCTTTTCCTGATCGTATGCCCAACTAATGATAGGTATCGAGTTTTCGTACCTTGTGAAAGGTTTGGAATGCCTCAGCGTATGAATATAAGTTGGGGGAGGAGGAGCACTAACTGTTAGGTTACCGACCTGACGCACAGCACTTTGGCTTGTAACATTTATTGTCTCTTCAGTCGTCTGTGTGTTGCTCGACTCCCCCACAATCTCACCTTCTTCAATCAAAGTATCAGAAAACAAGTCTTTTAGACTGTTTTCGAATATATCAGTGTACTCAAAACCCTCTTCCAGATCATCAATGCATCAAACTCTTTTTCCGTCTCCTCTGCATTAAGACTTTGCTGGAATGTATAGAATTCCTTTTCATATGCAGCCTCAGTTTCCGGGTCTAAAGGTGTGTAATCAACTGAATCATCAGGACTTGGTCC
The DNA here is from genome assembly GCA_025506505.1 of Flaveria sonorensis. NCBI lineage: Eukaryota > Viridiplantae > Streptophyta > Magnoliopsida > Asterales > Asteraceae > Flaveria > Flaveria sonorensis. Next base: position 11,977,577 of record CM046430.1, on the reverse strand, counting down.
AAAGACATTGTCAGTACTTGATGTTCCAGCATTACCTGTAGCAGCTGATCCCATATCACTACCCTGATCATCATCATCATTACCATTATCATCATCATCATCTCTATTATTACCATCACCATCATCATCATCATTATCCTCATCATGATCATCCTCATCATCATAATCATCCTCAGACAGTTCATAATCAACCATATCTAATCCTTCATCTTCATCATTAACTGGGTTTGGGATAGGTATCATGTGTTCAGGCTCAACAAACGCCTCTCCAGTAAAAACTACAGGCTGGTCCTTAGTAGTCATATGAATATCAGCACATGGTGACTCTTAACCAGCTTCGGTAGTCTCTGTTGTCCTTTCCTGAACAACAGGATCAACAGGATGCTTTGTAGGAATAATCAGGTCTATCACAGGTTTAGGACCAGCAGTTTGCTGTCCGCTACTTTCTCCAACTTCAGTGGTTCCTTGATTTGTGAGCTGAGATGAACCACCTGAAGTGAAGTCTCGAAAATTTTGCTCCAGAATCTGAACATAGCTAAAAATGAAAGCTTGCTGTTGTTCAAGATTCTTAATCCTCTCATCTCTATCAATCAACTGTCTCTGCAGATCATCTATCACTTTAGTCTTCTCAAACATCTCCCCTTCTAAATTCCAAACACGCTCCTCTAATGTAATATGTGTAGGTGAACTAGCTGATGTACTAGCATCCTGTCTAAACTCGGGAGGTGTGCTTAGGAAATCTTTCAACCCAATTATCTCATCCACCCCCTAATCTCTAGGAGCGGTCCTCAAAATGTCAGCAGTAGAAGTGGACACCTCACTTTGTATAGTTGATGTTGCCTCACTCCTTTTGGCAGGAGTCTCAGTAACAGTAGTCTCCTCTATAATCGGCTTAGTGGTCACTGGGGTCCAACGTCTCCTCAACAAACCACATCCTCTACCCCTACCACGAGGACTCTCACCTGGTCTCCTAGCCATCCTCTTTCTCCTCCCTCTAGTCACTGGAGTTTTCTTGGAAATTTTGCTCTAGAATCTGAACATAGCTAAAAATGAAAGCTTGCTGTTGTTCAAGATTCTTAATCCTCTCATCTCTATCAATCAACTGTCTCTGCAGATCATCTATCACTTTAGTCTTCTCAAACATCTCCCCTTCTAAGTTCCAAACACGCTCCTGCAATTTAATATCTGTAGGTGAACTAGCTGATGTACTAGCATCCTGTCTAAACTCGGGAGGTGTGCTTAGGAAATCTTTCAACCCAATCATCTCATCCACCCCCTGATCTCTAGGAGGGGTCCTTAAATGTCAGCAGTAGAAGTGGGCACCTCACTTTGTATAGTTGATGTTGCCTCACTCTTTGTGACAGGAGTCTCTGTAACAGTAGTCTCCTCTATAATCGGCTTAGTGGTCACTGGGGTCTGACGTCTCCTCAACAAACCACGTCCTCTACCCCTACCATGAGGACTCTCACCTGGTCTCCTAGCCATCCTCTTTCTCCTCCCTCTAGTCACTGGAATTTTCCTCAGGAATGAAATCAGAATCATGCTCGTTAGCAGTGCATTTGGTTGGTGTTTCTCGCACTCTGGGAGGTTCCTGTAATACATAGGGTACATTCCCTATCTGGTCACTATCATTCTCACTCCCACTGCTAGTAAACCATGTGTCTATCTCAGCATAAACTGTAGATCTGGTAGCATCCTGAGAACTCTCATGTGCTTCTGGTGCAGTTCTAGCTGATGGACCAGCTGTATCAGCTTCAACAGCCCAAGCAGTAGATCTAGATGTACCAGATGTGACATCTCTATGAATATGACAATAATCAGTCGCTTGTGGTCTATCTTCAGCTCTAAAATCATCTACAAATCTTCCTAACTTAGCAAAATGTGAACCATCCCTCGCATTCCCTCGTGCTCCTATCAAATATGTGAAGATATCTTTCTTCATCGTCATGACAACATACTTGGGTGAATCAGATATAGCTAGCTTAGGATGAGAAGCATTAACTATCATCTGTATAAAGTGGGGGTACATGATAAACGTTTTCCCCACTGCAGCTATCACATTCTTCTGCATCTCCGAAAAAATCACCTTGGAAATGCTATAAGGAAGATTATCAACAAGTGATATGAACAGGGATCCGAACACAGTGCTCAAACTATCCATGCCAACCTTAAGATTGCTAAGGCAGTGGATAACTACATGAAACAAGTACTTCCAAAAAGGTGAAAGGTACTTTTTTCCATCGATACGTATCTATGACTGTAACCCATATGTGTCAAACAGTCCTTGACTGCATCATCATCTATCTTCATAGGTGCATTTGGTACCCTCAAGTAATAGCACACTCTTTATTACCTCTGCAGTAATCACAACCCTCTTGCCTTTGACTGTGGCAGTAATACAGGGTTCACCATCTTCATCTATCTCATTGGCTGCCGATAGCTAGAATTGATCAATGACGTCCGTATAGATGTTAGGAAACGCAGATATGGCATAGTATATACGTGAAGACTTCAGCCCCTCTATCAATGATCTAAACAGAGCTTTATCTTCAGTTACATCCGAGAGAAAAGCTATGGCATTATGGTTCTTATTGAAAACCATAGACCGATCCATCTGAAACATTAAGCAATAACATCAGTACTCAAGAATGAATAAAAACATTTCAAAATTAAGAAAAATAAAATCAACACTTAAAAAAAATTCTTGAAATTTTAAACTTCTCGCGCGAAAACTCTAAGATCTCGCTCGAAATCATTACTGCTTTTCGCGCGACAAGGCAAGTTGTCGCATGAATTTTGAATTTGACCAGAAGTCAATTTTTTGTGATATACTCAAGGGCCGAGGAAGAACATGAGAAGCACTTACGTTTAATCTTGGAATTACTTAGAAAGGAACAATTGTATGCAAAGTTTTCTAATTGTGATTTCTGGATACGTGAGGTACAATTCTTGGGTCATATTATCAACGAGAAGGGAATACATGTTGATCCTGCTAAGATTGAAACGATAAAGAATTGGTCTGTTCCTAAGACACCAAGCGAGATACGACAATTCCTTGGATTAGCGGGATATTATCGATGATTCATCGAAGGATTCTCTAAGATTGCACAACCTCTCGCAGCCCTGACTCATAAGGGAACGACGTACAAATGGGGTGAGAGTCAGGAATCTGCTTTCCAGTTGCTGAAACAGAAACTATGTAGCGCACCAATATTAGCGTTACCGGATGGTAGTGATGACTTCGTAGTCTACTGCGATGCGTCTATTCAAGGACTTGGATGCGTCTTGATGCAGCGGGATAAGGTGATAGCTTATGCCTCTAGACAGTTGAAGATTCATGAGAAGAACTATACCACCCATGACTTGGAACTGGGTGCAGTAGTTTTTGCCTTGAAGATCTGGAGACATTACTTATACGGTACCAAATGCACCATCTACACTGATCACAAGAGTCTTCAGCATATATTTGAGCAAAAGGAGTTGAATATGAGGCAAAGGTGCTGGGTAGAGTTATTGAATGACTATGACTGTGCTATCAAGTATCATCCGGGAAAAGCAAATGTAGTTGCTGACGCGCTGAGTAGAAAAGAGACTGCTAAGCCTCGACGAGTGCGAGCTCTGCAACTGACGATTAGTACGCGGCTACCTGAACAAATCCGAGAGGCTCAGACAGAAACTCTGAAAGCAGAAAACATTGGGTCTGAATCGTTAAGGGGTATGGAAAAACAATTGGAAGTGAAAGCGGATGGAATTCGTTATTTCATAGATAGACTTTGGGTACCTCTACACGGAAATCTGAGAGACTTGGTCATGAGTGAGGCACACAAGTCTAAGTACTCTATACATCCTGGATCTGATAAGATGTACCACGATTTGAAGGCGCACTATTGGTGGCCTAACATGAAAGCAGATGTAGCTACTTATGTGAGCAAGTGTCTGACCTGCTCAAAGGTGAAAGTGGAGTATCAGAAACCATCTGGTCTACTACAACAACCCGAGATCCCTATGTGGAAGTGGGATCAGATATCAATGGATTTTATTACTAAGTTACCTCGCACTTCTACGGGTTGCGACACAATACGGGTTATCGTGGATCGATTGACAAAATCTGCTCATTTCCTAGCGATAAAGGAAACAGACAAGATGTAGAAATTAACTTGACTTTATTTGAAGGAGATCGTTTCGAGGCATGGAGTACCGATCTTAATTATTTCTGACCGCGATTCTCGTTTCACATCACACTTCTGGCAGTCGTTGCAGAAAGCTCTAGGTACACGTTTGGATATGAGTACTGCTTATCATCCACAGACTGATGGTCAAAGCAGGCGTATTATACAGACTTTGGAGGACATGTTACGTGCTTGTGTGATTGACTTCGGGAATAACTAGGAAGTTCACCTACCATTGGTGGAATTTTCTTACAACAACAGCTATCACACTAGCATAAAGGTGGCACCTTTTGAAGCTTTGTATGGGAGAAAGTGTAGATCACCAGTTTGCTAGGCTGAAATTGGTGATAGTCAATTAACGGGTCCTGAGTTAGTACACGAACAACTGAGAAGATTGTCCAGTTAAGAAACCGCATGGCCGCAGCGCGAGACAGACAGAAAAGCTATGCTGACAAGCGACGGAAACCTTTGGAATTTCAAGTTGGTGACAAAGTTTTATTGAAAGTCTCACCATGGAAAGGCGTAGTTCGGTTTGGTAAGCGAGGAAAGCTAAATCCGAAATATGTTGGACCATTTGAGATCTTGGAAAGAATAGGTCCAGTGGCTTATCGACTAGCCTTACCTGATTCATTGAGTGGAATCCATGATGTATTCCATGTTTCAAATCTGAAGAAGTGCCTAACGGATGAAACTATGGTTGTACCGCTGGAAGAAGTTCAAGTAGACGAACAGTTACGCTTCATTGAGGAACATGTCGAAGTGATGGATCGTGAGGTGAAGACACTTAAGCAAAGCAAGATACCCATTGTCAAAGTTCAATGGAACTCAAGACGTGGACCAGAATTCACGTGGGAATGTGAAGACCAAATGAAGCATAAGTATCCTCAGCTATTCGAAAGGACGATGCCAGCCGGCGAAGGTACTGATTAAATTTCGGGACGAAATTTCTTTCAACATGGGGATGATGTGACAACTCATCCAAAACTCACTCGATTTTGATTTTCTTGTGCCAATGCAGTAGACCAGTGATGGAACACTCACTATGTAACGCAATTTTTGGGACGAAAATTCTTTCAACATGGGGATAATGTGACATCCGGTAATTTTCCGTTACCAAACTCCGTTAGTTCCGTTAAGTCTTGCATACACGTGTCGAGAGCACACACTATTTTTCGTTGAACGTTGGTGACTTAATAATAATTAATAATGTGAAACAAATAATTACTATGTTGATTATTAGTTGTGATTGTGTGATTTAAATGTTTATTGTAAATTTTATCGCGTAACATGGCAACGTGTGTATTTAATTCGTGTATTGTGTGATTAGTGAAAATAATGCATATGAATATTATTATTAAGTTATATGCTTGTTGTTTTAGTTAAAAACCTTTTTAAAAAGTAATTAAAAGCCTAGTTTTTATAAAATACAAATTGCAAGGGTTTAAGGGGTAATTACCATAAATTAATAAAACAAAAACCAAAATCCTAACCCTAATAGCCCCCATCGGCCGCGACTTCACCTTCAAACACACACACACTTCGATCATCGACCAAGAACAAGCAAATACCACGATTTGGGTTCGGATTCAAGCAATACATCAAGTTAGAAGCATCAAAGTTCCATTCTTTCTTCGAATTTAAGGGTAATTTCGTGTTTCTTTGGATGTTTTGTAGTTAGCCGAGGGTTTGTGGTTCGAAATCTGCAATTGATGGTCGATTAATGCTTAGTTGTTGATGTTAATGTGTTTACTAGATAGATTACATGTTATTTAACGTCAAGTATGCATAAAGATTGGATTTTTGGTTGTTCTTTCGGGTGATGAACCCTTAGCCGAAAGTTTGATGCAATTTTGATCAAATTAGATGTTGAATGTTGGTTGTTTGATGTTGTAATGATGCTAGTTAGGTTGTATGCATATTAGTTGACTTTGATTTTGCAAGAAAGCTTCGATTTTGATTCATGGTTCATAGTTTACTAAGAATAGTAACTTTATTTTGCATGAAATGTTGAATTGATGATGAATTGGTGTTATGGATATGCTTATGATGATGATTAGATGCTAGATGGTTGATATGAACGTTAGGAAATCAAGAAGATGCGTGGTAGTTCATACATTGCTTAAAATAGTAACTTTTTGATGTTGAATGTGATGAATCATGATGATTTGGTGTTTTGATCATGCTAGATGTTGTTATGAACTTGAATTAGTAAGTGATTGATGGATTCATGAATGTTTTAGGTGTTTGATGGATTTGGGATGAACTTTCCCAAAAGGGAAACTTTAATTGTGAAATCTCTTAAATATGATGATTTGGGTATGTTTGGGACATTAGGACCATGCTAGTGTGTTCATGGATGGTTTCTAAGGTGATTAAATGTGTTGTTTAGGTTATATGAATGTTGATTTGATTTGTTACCTTTTTTGGCCTGTTTGTTGAAAAATCATGGTATGAGTCATATAGGTAAGCTAGGACTTTTGTTGATTGATGGTTGATTAAGAATGAACATTTTGGGTGATATGAGCTATGGAAATTGGTATGTTAATGGTCATCATACACACATGCGAATCTGAGGCCCCTACTTAGTAGGATTGGCAGGGTTTAGGGTGTGAAGTCGTGAGTGGCTTCACATGGCATGTGATGCGTGATTTGATCCTTGTATGGTGTATTATTTGTGTTATAGATGTTATGAGCATGATAATAGTTTGAGATTCGCATGACTTGTATGATATCTGGCGGTATGATGATCTAATTAGTACATGTGGTTAATGAAGTGTTATATGTAATCAATTTGTATGTTAATCATGTATGATAGGCTGTTATGCTTGTTTGAATGGAAATTCACCTATAATGTCACCAACGGGTCAAACGGGTCAACTGGGTCAAATATGTCTTGTCTTTCTAAAACCTTGAGTTCTTTGGGTTGTAGAGCACTTAGGGTTTCATATTGATTCTGTGTACACGTACTTATGTACTCATGTGTTCTAGGTGACCTTTGAAGGTTGTCTTTCCCCTCTTTCTTTCAAGTTAAGCTCTAAGTTAATTCTTGCGCGCATCAGGCGAGTTCTTGCCCCACTCTTTTTACATAATCTCTTTTGGGGGAGATAGCATACTGTTGATCACAAACGCTTTTAAATATGAGAGTGTATAATATTAATATAGTGTTGTTTACCATGGAAAGTCCTCACACTTTCGGATTGTTAATATTGACTAGCGGGAAATTTTGGGTAGTATTACTGGGTTTGACGAGCCCCACCTGTGCGACTCGAGGTCAAACGAGTGCAATTTTGTCCTAACATATATTCGTCATGACCTGGTAAGTCGTGACGGGAGGCACAAACTATCACAGTCAGCTTCAATCGCGAAATCACTATGTTTAATATTTTCATGTTAATAGACTAGCTATCTATTGCAATACACTACTTATGCTCTGGAAACTGTTGATTGGTTCATATTTTAACGCAAACTCTTGAACTCACCAACCATGTGTTGACTTGGTTAGTATGCTATTCTCAGGTTAAGGTTGCTATTGCCTAGGAGCACGTCACACGGGTCAGCATCATGGTGTTTGGCAGCATGTTATGAAACATCGTTTTGGGTTAAGATTGTTTAAACATCGTGTTTTAGTTTTGCATAATATTTGGGCGCGTATGTTTGCGCATTCTCAAATCATGTTTCATTGTTTTGGGTTTACTAGTTTATTTAATGCTTCCGCATGGTTTTAAAGTTTGAACTTTGGTTGGTTTTATTTTAAATGTGGCATATAGTGTCGTTTTGAGTAACTATTGACTGTGATCCTGGTTTGTTCAAACGCCTCGCGGTAAAACTCCGCTCGTGGATTTTGAGGGTGTGACACAACCTCAAGCTTACCCACAGACTCAAGTTTCTTAACCTACACAACAAGATTTTGTTGTTAACTCCCAACCACCTAAACAAACCATCCAAATAGCTGAAGAACATCTGGCATTATTCACTACATTCATGAACAGCTATGAAGCATTTTCAGCTGGAAGACTTAGTGCACCTAACATCTTGGTGGATGATTTGCAACAAGTTAATCCTGATGACATTGAAGAGAATGTCATTAAATACCAGATGGCTATGGTAGTGTATAGAGCTAAGAATTTTGCTAGGAGAACCGGAAGAAAAGTGTTTTGGATAAACAACTCCAGCAATATAAGATTTGATAAGTCTAGTCTGAGGTGTTACAACTGTGATAAGCCTGGACATTTTGCCCAAGAATGTACTGAACCCAGATCAAATCAGAGTAATCATGGAAAGAAGATGGTGAGAGTGGAGGTTGAAACAAAAATTGATAAAGCAAGTTCTTCCAACAACAACAAAGCTCTAGTATCTCAGACCGAAGGTGAATATGAATGGTCTGATCAAATGGAGATACTAGATATGCAGCTGTCTAATGCTTTGATAGCTGAAATTCAAAATGAGGGTGAACTAGTTAAGAAGAATAAAGAAAAGAATATATTGACAGAGATTGTGTCTGAGGATCTGCTTGAAGGAGTGTTTGGTCAAGAAGCAGAGATGATAATTGAAGAAGTGGTTGATGAAGAAATAGCTATTGAGATTACTCCAGCTCAGTTTGAAGATGTTATGGAAGAGACTGTTGAGCTTGCTCCAGTCAAGGTTGAAGAGTTAGATAAAGCTGTTGAGCCTGCTCCAGCTTCTGCATGTGCCAAAGAGCAAAGTGCTGTTGAGAATACTCCAGCATCTATTGAAGCAGATGTACCAAAAATACAGAAGGCCTTCATGGTGAATGTGGTCCATGAAGAGATAAAGAAAAAGGAAGAAACCGATGAGGTATATATTTCTCTTTGTTCAGATATGTGTAAAGAAAAGGTACAAAGATACAGAGTTCACAACGAACGTTTGATATTAGAAGTTTAAAAACTTCAATATCAAGCTCGTAAGTATAAAACTGATAAGAAAATTTTTAAAGATAAAATTGAGGGTTTGAACAAATCTATTTACCTCAAAACTAAATCTTCATGATAAAGAATGTAACATAAAAGATTTAACAAAACGTAATGACGAATTATCTTTAGAACTTAACAAACTCAATAGTGAACTCTCATCTGTAAAATTAGCTGTCGATAAATTTGAACTTTCATCCAACATGCTTGAAGGTATAATCAAGTCACAGATGACACAAAAGATTAATGGTGGCAAAAATGGAGTGGGTTATGCTAACATTGCACCACTAATTAATCATGTTTATACATCTTTACCTTCATCAATCCCAACTCATGATGAAGAAACCTATGACTTAGGTTTTCAACTAAAAACTGACTTCATACCTTCATTCAATGTTTCATTGACTATTGACCCTATCACAAAAACAAAAATTAATATTAATAATGAAAATTTTTTTGCAGAAAGTGTGAAGATAGATGGATTAGTTGAAGAATGGGAGAGTGATGATGAATTAGATTCTAAAGAAAATAAGATTTGTAATGAAAAACCATCTTGTAATTCATCATCAGAGTTTAATGAAAGTTTGAAAGTTTCAGTTGATTCAAAAGATTGTCCAAAATTGTCAAATAAGGATAAGAAACGAGAATCAAAAATAAACTTTAACAACAAAGAAATAAACAAGTCACAACATCTATGTCTGACTTGAAAAATGATTTCAAGAATAGATTTGTTTCTGTAGGCAACATTAATGATAAGGATCATATTTTTAAAGAAACAAATGCAAGTTTCTTTAAAAACAAATCTTCTATTATTGCTAACAATATGAAACAAGATGTGTGTAGAACAGGTTCAAAAGACATTGGTCCTAATCCAGTACAGAAGATTTATAAAGCAAAAGCCACAAATCATGCTATATCAGCATCTATAATAAATCCAAAAGCTAGGACATTTACCTCAATTCCTCCAAAATAAACTCAAGCTAATCAACATGAGAGGAAAGGAAGAGAGACTGTTAAAGAATCAAAAGGCCAAGGACATACTAAGGCCAGATTCAGTGATAACTATGGAAGTTATCCAAAACAGTTCGAACAAAACATACGAGTGTCAACTGTATATAGTAAAAGATGTTGTTATGTGTGTGGAAAGCCAAATCACATGGCTAGAAATTGTCGTCATCAACATCAAATGACAAGCAAACAAAAGTTTCATAATTCAATTGCAAACAATAGAAAACGTTTCTTTGTTAATGCAAATTTTAAAAGAAACTTATATCAATCGAATGTTTTTGCTAAAAATAAAACTGATTTAAACAAGGAAAAGACACAAGTAAAATCAGTTCAAGTTGATAAAAATAATTTCATCACACCACCAGTCAAACAAGTGCAAAGATGAAAAATTAAAGGCAAAACTTCTGAGCCTTTTGTTGCTGAAAAATGCATTTTCAATGACAAAAGAGATATGATATTACAAAATGTATCATATTTAGATGAAAACAAAGAGCTCAAGTCAACCATGGCTTAGGTTCCTAAAAATGATTAAATTTATCCTATTGTGTTGGAACAACCAAAGCAAGCTATCAATAGTGTTTGGCATGTAGATAGTGGTTGTTCAAGACACATGACTGGTAATATATCTCTGTTAAACAACATTCAACCATACAACGAAGGATATGTTATCTTTGCCGAGGACAGAGGAGGTAAGATTACAAAGAAAGGTAAAGTGACTAATGGTGTATTAAGCTTTGAAGATGTCAATTTTGTAGAAGAACTTAAACATAATTTGCTAAGTGTCTCTCAAATTTGTGACAAAAAATATTCAACCCATTTCACTGATAAAGAATGTTTAATCTTAAAACCTGGTTTTGTAATACCTGAAGAATGGATATTATTGAGAACTCCGAGAGACAAAGACACGTATCTACTAGACATGAATGGCACACATTCAATTGTAACTGTGTCATGTTTGTTATCTAAGGCCACAGAAAGTGACACTTTGTTATGGCATCGTCGTCTTGGTCATGTGAATGTCAAAACAATGAACAAACTTGTTAGAGGAAATCATGTTGTTGGATTACCACTGAAAGAATTTCATTTAATGGAACATTGTTTGTCATGTTCTAAAGGCAAACAACATAAACTTCCTCATAAACCAGTTGCTCATAAACAAATTGATTCTATTCTTCAATTATTAAATATGGATTTATTTGGTCCTGTAAGTGTTTTAAGTTTAGGACGTCGTGCATATTGTTTGGTTATTACTGATGATTTTTCTAGATTTACATGGGTTTTCTTTTTATCAACCAAAGATGAAACTCCTCACTTGCTAATGAAATTCATGACACTTGTGGAAAATCAGACGGACTAGACCATAAAATGCATACGAAGTGATAATGGAACCGAATTTTGGAATCGTATCTTAAATGAGTTTTGTGATTCAAAGGGAAGAGCTAGAAAATATAGTTCTGCAGGAACTCCACAACAAAATGGAGTTGCTAAAAGACGTAACAGAACTTTAATTGAAGCAGCTAGAACTATGTTATCAACAGCCAAATTACCATCATTCTTTTGGGCTGAAGCTATTAACACTGCATGTTATGTTCAAAATTGTGTTTTAATCAAAAAACAACAAAATATGACTCCTTATGAAATCTTTTTCAAACATAAACCCAAAGTCAAATATTTCAAAAATTTTGGATGTTGTTTTACTTTGATAAACACGTCTGATAATAAATCAAAATTTGATGAAAAAGCAGATGATTGTTATTTTATTATTTATTTAGCCAACAAAGTAGCATATCGGGTTTATAATAAAAGAACTAAACAAGTTATTGAGTCATTTGATATTGATTGGCACGAATCTAACAAAACAGATGCAGGTTCTGCTCCTTCATGGGTTTATGAATATAATTCTTTATTTGAAACATTTAATCAAAGATCTGTTGTTTCTACAGCTGATCCATCTTTGACATCCACAATTCAAGATATATTTGCTGATAATGTTGGATCTACATCTTCTCAAGCTAAAGGAATATCTTCAGATGTACCTTCATCTTCTAATGCTGCAGTTGTTCCATATTCTGTTTCTTAAACAGATTCATCTTATCTGGATACAGTTGTTGAACAAGAACCACAAATTTCTGATCAGAGTTCATCTTCAACATTAAGTGATCTAATTGATACTATTCATGTACCGTTTGAAGATCTTTCTACTGGTGATGATAATCTAGATGAAGAAACTGTTTATCTACCAGAAGGAGGGAACACTGTTAAAGAGCCTATTCGTCATATGTCTAACTTAGATGAAGTTATCTCTGAAGATGCTATTCCACAGCTGAGAGTTCATAGAAACCATCCAACAGAAGCAATTATCGGTCCATTATCCCAAGGTGTCAGAACTTGAATTCAATCAGGAGCAATAAATACATGTCTATATTCATGTTTTCTATCTCAAATAGTGCCGAAGAATGTTGAAATGGCATTGAAAGAAAATAGTTGGGTAAAGGCAATGCAAGACGAGCTGATGCAATTCAAAAAGCTAAATGTTTGGCATCTGTGTGAATTACCAAAGGGTAAGTTGCCAATCGGCACGAAATGGATTTTCAAAAACAAGACGGATGAAAAGGATGTGATAGTCCGTAACAAGGTCAGACTTGTTGTACAAGGATTCTATCGAATCAAAGGTCTTGATTATGAAGAAGTATACGCTCCAGTTGCAAGACTAGAAGCTATACGAATTTTTCTGGCATATGCTTCATACAAGAAATTCAAGGTTTATCAAACGGATGTGAAAACTGCGTTTTTGTACGGCGAAATGAAGGAAGAAACCTATGTTTGTCAACCACCAGGTTTTGAAGATCCTGATCATCCTGATTATGTTTACAAGTTAGACAAAGCACTTTATGGTTTACATCAAGCACCTCGAGCTTGGTATGCCACTCTCACTGAACATTTGCTTGCAAATGGTTATACAAGAGGTGCTATTGATCAAACTTTATTCATAAGGAAGACTGGTGATGATCTGATTCTAGTTCAAGTTTATGTTGATGATATTATCTTTGTGTCTACCAATGATGACTTGTGTAAAGAGTTTGAGGCGGTTATGAAGAGGAAATTTGAGATGAGTCCTCTTGGAGAAATGATATTTTTCTTGGGTATTCAAGTTAAACAAGATGAGAAAGGAATACTAATACATCAAGAAAAGTATGTTCACAGTATCCTGGATAAGTACAAATTCCAAAACTCCAAGACAGCTACTACTCCTATGTCTTCTCGTCCTACTTTGACTCCAGATCTCACAGGAGAAAATGTTGATCAACATATGTATCAATCAATGATTGGATCCTTGATGTATCTCACTACAAGCAGACCCGACATCATGTTTCCTGTTTGTCAGTGTGCACATTATCAAAGTAATCCAAATGAATCTCACATGAAAGCTGTCAATAGAATTTTTAAGTATCTCAAGGGTTAACCCACACTTGGTCTTTGGTATCCTTAAAATTCTGATTTCAACTTATTTGCTTATACTGATAGTGATTATGCATGATGTAACTTGGACAGGAAGTCCACTACTGGTGGTTGTCAATTTATTGGCAATAGGTTGATTTCTTGGCAATGTAAGAAATAACAGACAGTATCCACTTCAACTGCAGAGGCTGAATATATGGCTACATCAAGCTATTGTTCACAAATCGACTGGATTCAACAACAACTTCTTGATTATGGCCTTAATATTTATGATACTAAAATCTATTGTGATAATAATGCAGTTTTGAACATTATGAAGAATCCTATTCAACACTCTAAGACTAAACACATCGACATCCGAATGCATTTTATCCGTGACTGTTTTGAAAGGAAACTTATCCATTTGGAGTCAATTTCTACAGATGACAACATTGCTGAATTGTTCACTAAGACGTTTGATCATTCCAGATTTGACTTTTTAGTTAAATCTTTGGGCATGATTAACTTTGGTTAACACTTATTCTTACACCATTTTTAAAATAATATTTTTCTTTGTTTGTTAAAATTGTTATTTTTCTGTCTAGATAATCACAATTTTAGGGGGAGAAAATTTAAAAATACAAAAATATTTTGTTCTTAGGGGGTGTAAAAAGATAGAAGAAAATTACAAAAAGATTTTGGTTATAAAATTTGAGAAAAATTAAGTTTTCAAGTGTACATAGGAAATGATATTACATTTCTTGATTTTGAATCGTTGCATCCTAAGGCTTACAAGAAACTGACTTGGATTATGTTTGATATGTTGATAGCCTGGATATTCAAGTATGAAAAGCACTATGTTCTGTGATGCACTGAAAGTAACTTTCTATGACTAAAGTGGGTAACTCATTAAGGTTTTACCTTTGACACCATGCTAAAACAGACTGAGAGTTATAGTTTAGTTATACTCAAGCCAATTACTTTTTGATTCAACTTCTTTCAGATATTGTATATATATGTAACAAATAAAAACAAATGAAAAACAAAATACAAAGAGAAAAACAAACAAAATGAGCAAAAAGAATCCTAAAAGGCTATATAGGAACAAAAGATGCCAATGAGCACATTAATAAAAGATATGTCAAAGACATATATACTATATGATAAATATATTTCTTTTTGAGAATATGTTCTGACACAGAAGGAAAAATCAAAAGATGGGGCACGTAAGTCCGACTTGGCTTGTAAGTCCTAAATGTATTGCGAGAGCAAAAACATAAGTCCGACTGGCTGTTAAATAAGTCCTAAAACTTGTTAACATTCTGTGTTCAGAAATATTTCTCCGGCTAGTTATGCTCATAATAGATATTATATTAGAAAATTCATCCTGAAAAGGCTGATCAGATGTGAAAGGTTTAAGTTAAATTGGGGTGACTTGAAATCTCGAAAGTGTCTTGAAGTTGGATAAGCTTCTACAGGATTTTTGATTGCGGGACACACTACAGACATATAATTTAATCAAAACATGATAAAATCACAGCTTATGTGTCTAAGTAAACTTGAAGTCTAAGCTTAAATTGGACTCAATATATTGACAATCAACATAACCAGTTCTATTTATAATAAAGCTGGATGATGGTAATGATCAGTTTCTAAGACATATGATCCTATACTTGAGAATTTATCCAAAATATTTAAGTTAATTAGCATAAGTTTTGAGTCAATTTGATTTGTGTTAACAATGAATTTTGTTTACTTGTTTAGTTTTCGCTTTAGTTTTTATTCTACAAAGTGTTCAAAATTAAGGGTGTTAGAATGATTGTAAACATTTAGTTAAACATAATCATTTTTCATAACAAATCATAAATCTTAATAAGTTCATTAAAATTTGAAAAATTAAAAATTAAAAAGTTAATTGTTTCAAGAAATTAGAACTTATCACGCAAAAGATTTATTTCAGGCGAAAAGATCATTTCATGCGAAAAGATTTTCTCATGCGAGAAGTTATATTTCATGCGAAAGTTTGAAAGTTATGCGAAAAGTACATATGCGAGAACTCTGACTTCTCGCGCGAGAAGTTAGAGTACTATAAAAGGTACAGTTGTGCGAAAAGTTAAGTATTCGCACAACAATTCTGAAATTTTCACTCAAAAATTCTAAGTGTTGAAATTCTGTCAAAATTGAAACAAGTGTTCGTTAAGGTTCCATATTGATTTCCATACATATATTAAGGTAAAATTTGGTTATAATGATGATTTGAGTGTGTTTTGAACTAGACCGAATGATCTAGAACTTAAATTACGTTAAATTTGAACTCATTAACAATAATAAATCTTAATAATCACCTAAACGACACTTAGTGAACATGTTTTAATGGTTGAATCACACAAAATTGACAGTGTGAAAATTTTGAAGTGTACCAGACGTTTCGCATGCGAAAAGTACTGAGCATATGAACTGACGCTAGATTTTTCAAAACTTTTCGCATGATATTGAACTTATCGAGTATGTCATCAATAAAGACGATAACAAACTGATCAAGATAGGGTTTGCACACGCGATTCATGAGGTCCATGAATACTGCTGCTGCATTCGTCAACCCAAATGGCATGACCAAAAATTCATAGTGACCATATCGTGTACGGAAAGCAGTCTTCGAGATGTCCTCTTCTCGAACTCTCAGCTGATGATACCCAGACCTCAGATCAATCTTAGAGTAATAGCTTGATCCTTGCAGTTGATCAAACAAATCATCGATACGAGGTAAGGGATATCTATTCTTGATAGTAACCTTGTTTAGTTCCCTATAGTCAATGCACATTTGAAATGTACCATCCTTCTTCTTCACAAATAGAACTGGCGCTCCCCAGGGCGACGAACTCGGTCGGATAAACCCTTTATCCAACAACTCTTGTAGTTGGGAGGATAATTCCTGCAGTTCGTTCGGAGCTAACCGGTACTGTGCTCTCGCAATTGGAGCGGCTCCTGGAGTTAACTCAATCTGGAATTCAACTTGATGATGAGGCGGTAATCCAGGAAGGTCCTCCGGAAACACCTCGGGAAACTAACGAACTACTGGGATATCCTCTATCTTCCTTTCCTCCGCTTGCTTATCAGATACGAGTGCCAATATGGCTAAGCGACCTTTCTTTAACAACCTCTGTGCCTTCATATACGAGATGATGCCTATCACCGCACCACTCCTATCACCTCTGACTATAAGGACTTCTTTACCAACTGGAATCCGTATGGTCTTCTCATGACAGATCACTTCCGCTTGCTTATCAGAGAGCCAATCCATGCCTACTACTACGTCAAAACTTCCTAACGGAACAGGCATAAGATCTATAGCGAATGTATGGCCGGCAAGCTCTATCTTGCAATCTCTAAGTATATGCGTTACATGAATCTGTTTACCGTCAGCTAATTCTACGGTGTATTGAGATTCTAAGACCGCGGGCATATCACTTAACAGACTACAGAACTTAGAGGACACAAAACTTCTATCGGATCCAGTATCAAATAAGACCGTAGCAAAACAACCATTAACTGAAAATTTACCAGTTACAGTAGTAGGGTCGTTTAGAGCCTCACCTGATCCAATGACGAAGGCTCTTCCTTTGGCTCCATTGTTGTTTCCACCATTGTTGTTGCCATTATTATTGTTGTTGTTATTATTGTTGCCATTGTTATTGTTGCTGTTGTTTCCATTGTTGTTGTTGCCATTACCATTCCTCTTAAGTTAGGGACAGTTGCGTTTGTAATGGCCTTCTTTTCTACACTCAAAACAACCTTTCGGAGTTTCTTGTGATTGTTGAGGCTTCCTCATCAGTTCACCCCGGCAGTCTTTGGCCACATGCCCAACTTTACCACAGCATTGTCATCGGAAGTTGTCACACCTGCCGGTGTGATTGTAGTTGCATCGATTGCCCTTAGGACTTTTCCCCACATAGCCTCCTTGTCCCTGCGACGCCGAGGATGACTGATTGGAATTTCGATTGTTATCAAACCTCCTTTGTTGCTGGGGAGGTTGCTGCTGCTGTTGTACCTGTTGCTGTTGTTGTTGTGGCTAGTTGCTGGAGGATGAACCTTTGTTACTAATGTTCTCCCACTTTCGTTTGTTGTCGGGCACACTAGCAACCGCACCCTGTTTGGGTAACCGTCCTTGCTCAACTGCCTGGTCAATCAGCCTGTGGGCTATCCAGATAGCCTGTTGTATGGTAGTGGGGTTGGAAGCAGTTACCATACTCTGAATTTCGGGCACCAGTCCACGTATGTAGTGCTCGACTCTCTTGTGCATTTCATTGACCATTCCAGGGCATAGTGTGGCCAACTCATGAGACCGTGTAATATAGGCCTCAATCTTGGAACCTTGCATCTTTAACTGCAAGAAAGCTTCCAACTTCTAGACTTCATCCGGCTCTTCCTCCGGATCTTCTTCCGGGTCATCCTCATCAGGATCCACCAAAGGTGCAGGGGCTTCAACAACCTGAAGTGCTGCTAGTTGTGCCTCTAAATCAGCAAACCTATCATCGGTCACTATGTTATGGTGATCTTGAGCGTCCATGCGCCCACTAAGTGCTACAACGTTTCCTGCCAGAGTATGATGTCCACCGATGGCCATCGAGAGTCGCTCCTGAAGCGTCTCTACCTGGAAACGCAACCGACGCATCTCAGATCGTAAGGCAGAGTTCTCATCAGTGAGTCCTCTAATCCGTTGTCGCCCCGTGTCTAGAGTGGCTACCAAAGCTGCAAACGCGTGCTCGAGAGGGATGCTCAAGGTAGGAAGAGTAGGCAATGCAGAGGCGGTCGATGACCTAGTCCTAGGTCGTGTAGGAGCTACTGGTGGTACGCGCTCTCTATAAGCCATACGGTTTATGTAGGTGGGGTAGAAATCCCAGTTCCGCGGAGGATTGAGCTCAAGAGGTATGAAAGGCTGATCCCAGTCTATCTCGCCAGGAGGATAAGGATTTTGGGGCCAGTTAAATCCCCTATCGGGTACGGGAGACGTAGGAGGTGACTCAGATCGTGCAGGTCTCTTGCCTAAATTTCTAGACGACGATGCCATGCTGCGAAGTACGTGTTGCGTATGCCAATGAGTATACAGTAAGGAGAGTAAGCGATAAGTAACTAACAACTGTGCGGTTATAGTCTAGTGTGTGTATGCAACCTAGTTCTCTATAACCAATGGCTCTGATACCAATCTGTCACACCCTCAAAATCCACGAGCGGAGTTTTACCGCGAGGCGTGTGAACAAACCAGGATCACAGTCAATAGTTACTCAGAACGACACTATATGCCACATTTAAAATAAAACCAACCAAAGTTCAAACTTTAAAACCATGTGGAAGCGTTAAATAAACTAGTAAACCCAAAACAATGAAACATGATTTGAGAATGCGCAAACATACGCGCCCAAGTATTATGCAAAACTAAAACACGATGTTTAAACAATCTTAACCCAAAACAATGTTTCATAACATGCTGCCAAACACCATGATGCTGACCCGTGTGACGTGCTCCTAGGCAATAACAACCTTAACCTGAGAATAGCATACTAACCAAGTCAACACATGGTTGGTGAGTTCAAGAGTTTGCGTTAAAATATGAACCAATCAACAGTTTCCAGAGCATAAGTAGTGTATTGCAATAGATAGCTAGTCTATTAACATGAAAATATTAAACATAGTGATTTCGCGATTGAAGCTGACTGTGATAGTTTGTGCCTCCCGTCACGACTTACCAGGTCGTGACGAATATATGTTAGGACAAAATTGCACCCGTTTGACCTCGAGTCGCACAGGTGGGGCTCGTCAAACCTAGTAGTACTACCCAAAATTTCCCTCTAGTCAATATTAACAATCCGAAAGTGTGAGGACTTTCCATGGAAAACAACACTATATTAATATTATACACACTCATATTTAAAAGCGTTTGTGATCAACAGTATGTTATCTCCCCCAAAAGAGATTATGTAAAAAGAGTGGGGCAAGAACTCGCCTGATGCGCGCAAGAATTAACTTAGAGCTTAACTTGAAAGAAAGAGGGGAAAGACAACCTTCAAAGGTCAACTAGAACACATGAGTACATAAGTACGTGTACACAGAATCAATATGAAACCCTAAGTGCTCTACAACCCAAAGAACTCAAGGTTTTAGAAAGACAAGACACATTTGACCCAGTTGACCCGTTTGACCCGTTGGTGACATTATAGGTGAATTTCCATTCAAACAAGCATAACAGCCTATCACACATGATTAACATACAAATTGATTACATATAACACTTCATTAACCACATGTACTAATTAGATCATCATACCGCCAGATATCATACAAGTCATGCGAATCTCAAACTATTATCATGCTCATAACATCTATAACACAAATAATACACCATACAAGGATCAAATCACGCATCACATGCCATGTGAAGCCACTCACGACTTCACACCCTAAACCCTGCCAATCCTACTAAGTAGGGGCCTCAGATTCGTATGTGTGTATGATGACCATTAACATACCAATTTCCGTAGCTCATATCACCCAAAATGTTCATTCTTAATCAACCATCAATCAACAAAAGTCCTAGCTTACCTATATGACTCATACCATGATTTTTCCACAAACAGGCCAAAACAGGTAACAAACCAAATCAACATTCATATAACCTAAACAACACATTTAATCATCTTAGAAGCCATCCATGAACACACTAGCATGGTCCTAATGTCCCAAACATACCCAAATCATCATATTTAAGAGATTTCACAATTAAAGTTTCCCTTTTGGGAAAGTTCATCCCAAATCCATCAAACACCTAAAACATTCATGAATCCATCAATCACTTACTAATTCAAGTTCATAACAACATCTAGCATGATCAAAACACCAAATCATCATGATTCATCACATTCAACATCAAAAAGTTACTATTTTAAGCAATGTATGAACTACCACGCATCTTCTTGATTTCCTAACGTTCATATCAACCATCTAGCATCTAATCATCATCATAAGTATATCCATAACACCAATTCATCATCAATTCAACATTTCATGCAAAATAAAGTTACTATTCTTAGTAACCTATGAACCATGAATCCTATAATATTGTTTTGTAAATAAAATCGAACTTCAAAACTAAATCATACTTTAATCTATAATATCATTAACAAAGGTTTTCTTTGTTTATACAAGCTGCATCAACCTCGATCAGTATGTCTTTCTTTCGTTATGTTGTTCGCGTTCGTTTTGGTATGGTTTTGGGTTTTGGGTACGGGAATGTCATGAACTCATCTATGTTGTGTGTATCTTTACGAATATAATGTATTCATGAAGTCTACTGTATGTATACCGTGGTGAGTGTCGATGGTCGATCCTCATGTGACAGGTTGTGCATGCGTTGGTTGTATGGTTGCGTTTATATGTATGCGATTTCATGTCCTAGCGGTGATGTGGTGATCAGGTTCATTCTTATGTGTTGTGTTCATCGATGTGTATGTATTCTGTTGGGTGTGTGTAACATATTCATGCCTGATGGCATGTATGGTGGTATGGGGGTCGGTCGAGTGCTGCATGGGAAACAGGGTATATGCACGTGGGTGTGTGAGTATGATGTGTTATGCATAGGTGTGTGTAATATATATATATATATATATATATATATATATATATATATATATATATATATATATATATATATATATATATATATATATATTTGCAGGTTTGTGTGTTTACGTATGTAAGTACATATGTATGATTGTTGTTGGTAACTATTTCTGCAAAAGTCAAGTGGGGGTTGTATGCATGCATAATGTGGGTCCTATAAGGTGGATGCAGGATTGAATAAGATAAAATGCATGTATGAATGTGAAGGAGTGAATTTTATGACCTGTATGGGTGTGTACTTACATCTCGTTAATGTATGTACTATTTTGTGATATAATGTGTGGATTATATATCATATATGGGTGTGTATAATACACACATATATATATATATATATATATATATATATATATATATATATATATGTAATATTTATGTATATTAGAGTGTGTGAATTCATATGTATATGTTGTATTATAAGTGCGTAAGGATGGGTAGTTACTCGTTTGTGATGTGTGGGTTATGCGCTATTAAACGTTTGGGTTTTATTATTAAAAAAAAAAAGTAAAAAAATTTATATAATAAATAATAATAAAATGTCAAATGTATAAAGAGTATTGTTGTTTTTTTTAACGTGGCTATTGGGTTTTATATATTTAGAGTGAAGTGGTGTTTGAATGTGTTTGCATGTGAATGGGGAACAACCAATAGACCGCATCGTGACCGAGTCAAGAACACAAAACCGTTTGATTCTATTACTATTATTTAATATTAATTAAATATTAAATACGAAATACAGGTTGTTTGGAAACCTAACCGTTCGTGTTTACATTTATCTGTTGCTGTGCATTAAGGTGAGTTCTCAGCCCCACTTTACCTGTTTTTCATTGGGGGAAAGAAACATGTGTTCAAACGTATTTTCATTTGATTCAGTATTACTGTAATGATCGCATGTTTACTAGTGTTGTACCAACTTAAGTCCTCACGTTTTGAACCGTTAATATATATTCTTCAGCAGGGTAATTCTGAGTAGATCTACTGGGTTTGACAAACCCCACCCGGGCTAGTCGCGCTAGCACGACCGGTGGTCGAACGGGTGTTTAATTGACCCAATTTTCTGTTGTTGTGGTTTGGTAGCCACAGCCGAGGCACTATGTTCATTGTCAGCGTCGGTTGTGAACTTCATACACTATGTAACTTGTTAAGTAGGTTAGCTACCTACGGATATTTCTTCATTTACTGTATCGGTTATTACTTGTTCTGTTTATCAAAACCTGTGGACTCACCAACCTTGTGTTGACACTTTAGCATGTTTCTTTCAGTTTCACAAGATGCGCACGCTTAGGATCATATCATTCATGCATTCATCGTCACACGTGATTTACTTGCAGCTTTTGAATGAATTTCATTTATTTGGTTTGCGCGTGTTGCGCCGTTTAAAGATTTAATATTTATTTATGCTTCCGCAATTACTAACATGGTTTTGTTGATAACTCTGCTTTTGGGATATTTTACACGTTAGCAAATAATTATATTTTATAATTAACGTGTCGTTTGGTGTAACTAGTGGCTGAGATTCTGGAAGTCACATGCCTGACGGTAATACCCCGTTTGTGGAAATTGAGGGTGTGACAGATTGGTATCAGAGCCATTGGTTATAGCGAACTAATTAACATTGCATTTCATTTGCATTGCATTTAGACTATAGCCTGATGCCTTAGTTACACGCATGTAGACACGTTTAGCTTTCTTAGCTGGCCTTGTTTGCCTTGCCTTGCTGGATTGCTTGCCTTTGCTCATTCTAGTAAGCGTTTAACTACCGGGATGGTGTCTTCAACTTCTCATGTTAAGTCTATGGGGAAAGGCCAGTTCGTCCCAATTCCCAGTTTTTATTGCCTATTCCTTAGCGCGGGTGACTCCGAGTTACTGTGAGTCACGAGAAGGTTAATTACGATTAATGATTTACCGTACCTTTTACATCATACCTTTCGGAATCGGATACAATACCATCGGTACCTGACTTGGATGGTTCATCGGGAGCATGTTCTGCCTCCTGTTGAATGCTTTCTCAAAACGAGAGCTACTTCTGTCATACTTTCTTTATCTACATTGCCACTTCTCTTCTTTGCCCTGCCCTGTGGAGCAGGAAATAACTGCACTGGCGGTTACCATAGACATTGGCAGACAACTTATCAGGGTTTACTTACGATAATACCATCATACTCATCTAACTTGAGTACATCAACGGTTTCTTGTCCAAGTGAATGCTTTCCTTACTGATTCTTTCGTACAACCTTGGTTAACTGACCGTTGGTTTAATGACAATATCTTTGATACTTTTATCGTTGATAACACTTTGTACTTGACAAAGTATGTCAGCTCGGATAGGAGGAACCAAGGGTGACCACGCAAAGCAAATTACCATTACGGGTGCACACGTAATTGTAATTTGTCATGCATGAGAAGTCTGGCGAACTTTGTCGGGTGATAATGGTCATAGTCAGTACAAATTTTCATTTTTATACTTTGGGACATGAGAGTCTCGATTCTCATAAAACTTCACTTTTGATATGGAGACAATCCTTCATTTCTACTCGTATGAAAGTTCTCATCTGCCTCGAGCCTTAATGAGATTCATATTATGGCATTAGTCCTAGTCTCTATAAGACGTTGCTCTTCTACTATAACTGGTAAATTCCCTGTCAATGGTTGTTTTGCCTTTGTTCTGTTTGATTCTGGTACTGATAGGATTTTCATTTCGCATAAGTTCAGTCGATATTTAAATGTTAACTCTACAGCCTTAGACACGAACTATACAGTATAAATAGCTGATGGTAAGATCATAGGGTCTTCTTGTATATACCGGGGTTGTAAGATAGGTCTGTCTGGGCACGATTTTGATATTGACCTCCTATCTATTCCGCTCGGTAGTTTCGATGTTGTTGTCGGCATGGACTGGTTGTCGAAGAACCAGGCCGAAATCATTTGTTGCAAAAAGCTCATCCACCTACCCTTGCCTGATGGGACGATA
This sequence comes from Flaveria sonorensis, assembly GCA_025506505.1. NCBI lineage: Eukaryota > Viridiplantae > Streptophyta > Magnoliopsida > Asterales > Asteraceae > Flaveria > Flaveria sonorensis. The sequence goes on along the minus strand of CM046430.1, from coordinate 11,953,389 downwards.
CTCACGGTGGAAGGTGATAGGAGTGGTGCTGTGGTCGGCATCATCTCTTACATGAAGGCTCAAAAATGTTTGAGAAAAGGGCATTTGGTGATTTTGGCCTTGGTTACTGAGAAAAACCCCGAAGAGAAGCGACTGGAAGATGTCCCTGTTGTTAAAGATTTTCTCGAGGTATTTCCAGAAGACTTACCTGGTCTCCCCCCACATAGGCAAGTAGAGTTTCAAATTGAGCTGGCACCGGGAGCTGCTCCGATCGCTCGGGCGCCGTATCGTTTGGCACCGAACGAATTGGAAGAGTTGTCTAAGCAATTGCAGGAATTACTAGACAAGGGATTCATACATCCCATCTCTTCACCTTGGGGAGCTCTAGTGCTTTTTGTGAAAAAGAAGGATGGAACATTCAGAATGTGTACTGACTACCGGGAGCTGAATAAGGTGACTATCAAGAACAGGTATCCACTTCCACACATTGATGACCTGTTTGACCAATTACAAGGATCAAGCTACTATTCCAAGATCGACCTGAGATTTGGTTATCATCAGTTACGAGTTTGGGAGGAAGACATCCTGAAATCGGCATTCCGGACTTGTTATGGACATTTTGAGTTCGCAGTTATGCCTTTTGGTCTGACCATTTCCCCAGCTGTTTTCATGGACCTCATGAACCGTGTTTGCAAGCCATACTTGGATAAGTTTGTCATTGTCTTTATTGATGACATACTAATCTACTATCAGAATAAAGAGGATCATGAGTAACACTTGAGAATCATTCTGGATCTGTTAAGGAATGAAAAACTTTAGGCAAAATTCTCAAAATACGACTTCTGGATGCAAGAGGTGCAATTTCTTGGGCATGTGGTGAACGAAAAGGGTATACATGTGGATCCTTCAAAAATTGACGCAATCAAGGATTGGCCGACGCCGAAAATGCCCACTGAAGTACGACAATTCCTTGGTTTGGCGGGCTATTATAGACAATTTATTGAAGGATTCTCAAAGTTAGCACAACCTTTGACTGCCCTGACTCACAAATGAACCATCTACAAGTGGGGTAGCAAAGAGGAATCAGCATTCGAGGAGCTTAAGGACAAATTCTGCAGTGCGCCGATTCTAGCGTTGCCAGAAGGGACTGATGACTTTGTTGTTTACTATGATGCATCCATCCAAGGTTTGGGATGTGTACTGATGCAACGCAACAATGTCATTGCAAATGCATCTAGACAACTCAAGGTGCATGAGAAGAACTATACAACTCATGATCTGGAACTAGGAGCTGTAATGTTTGCCTTGAAGATCTGGAGGCACTACTTATATGGAACCAAGTGCATAATCTATACAGATCACAAGAGCCTCCAGCACATAAATGATCAGAAAGATCTGAATATGCGGCAACAACGGTGGTTAGAATTGCTCAATGATTACGATTGTGCAATCAAGTATCACCAGAGTAAGGCTAATGGGGTAGCCGACGCACTCAGTCGAAAGGAAACACCGAAACCCCGTCGGGTGCGCGCATTGAAAATGACCATCCATTCCGATCTGCCTGTGTAAATCAAGGCTGCTCAGTCTGAGGCCTTGAAAGTTGAAAATCTGTAGGTTGAATCCATGCGGGGCATGGAGAAACAATTAGAGATCAAGACCGATGGAATCCGTTATTTCATGGAACGGATCTGGGTACCAAGATATGGGGATTTATGAGAGCTAGTGATGGATGAAGCTCATAAGTCGTGTTACTCAATTCATCCGGGTTCAGACAAGATGTATCAAGACCTAAAGGAATTCTACTGGTGGCCGAACATGAAAGCTGAGATTACCACCTACGTAAGCAAATGCCTAACTTGTTCTAAAGTTAAGGTGGAATACCAGTGACCATCCAGTTTACTCCAGCAACCGGACATTCCAGTGTGGAAATGGGAGCAGATCTCGATGGAATTCATCACAAAGTTACCAAGGACTCCCAGCGGATGCGATACCATTTGGTTATAATAGATCGCTAACGAAATTCGCACATTTCCTGGCAATCCGAGAGATGGATCGAATGGTCAAGTGGACACGGATATATTTAAGGGAAATAGTCTCTCGGCATGGTGTGCCAGTATCCATCATATCTGATCGTGACGCTCGGTTCACTTCTTATTTTTGGCAATCCTTACAACGATAATTGGGAACGTGGTTGGATATGAGCACTGCGTATCATCCGCAAACAGATGGTCAGAGTGAGCGAATGATACAGACACTGGAAGACATGTTGCGTGCCTATGTGATCGATTTTGGCAGCAGTTGGGAAACTCACTTACCATTGGTCGAGTTCTCCTATAATAACAGTTATCACACTTCAATCAAAGTTGCACCATTTGAGGCACTGTATGGACGTAAGTGTCGATCACCTGTCTGTTGGGCAGAAGTTGGAGAAAGCCAACTTACGGGTCCTGAACTTATGCACGAAACGACTGAGAAAATCGTGCAAATTTGTAACCGTATGGCAGCGGCACGTGATCGACAGAAGAGTTATACAGATAAACGTCGTAAACCATTGGAATTTCAAATTGGTGACGAGGTGCTTCCGAAAGTCTCACCTTGGAAAGGTGTAATCAGGTTTGGGAAACGAGGAAAGCTAAATCCACGCTACGTGAGACCATTTGAGATTATCAAAAGGATTGGTCCAGTAGCCTATCAGCTGAACTTACCTGAAGAGCTCAATTGAATACACAATGTGTTTCACGTATCCAATCTGAGGAAATGCTTAGCTGATGAATCACTAATCGTACATTCGGAGGAACTGGAGATTGATGATCAATTACGTTTCAGTGAAGAACCAGTTGAGATTATGGATCGAGAAGTCTAAACCCTAAAGCGTAGCAAGATTCCTATTCTGCGCGTTAGGTGGAATTCAAAACGTGGACCAGAGTTTACCTGGGAACTCGAAGATCAGATGAAAAAGAAGTATCCGCAACTGTTCAAAGATCAGGCACTCACTTCATAAGTATCATTCTTAAGATATATTTTCTTTTAAATTTCGAGACGAAATTCTCTTCGACAAGGGGATGATCTCACAACTCTCGTGAAACCTGACTTTCCGTACATTCTTTTGTTTGGGTTCGTTTCAGATATTCCAGAAGCCGTATCCAACGCAAGCTTCTGAACTCCCTTTTGTCATCCTTGTTGAACCTGGTGTTCTAATTTTCGGAACGAAAATTTCTGCAACTAGGGGATGATGTAATACCCCGTATTCTCAGGTTAGAGTCATAACACTAAAGTTCCCGTATTTAATGATTATATTATTTTATTTCTAAATCCTATAATCCTAAATTTAATAAATAAAACCCAAATCATGTAAACTAATTATTAACTGATCATTGATTAAATCATAAACAATAGTTACCTTAATAAATTAATTATAAATTTTCAAATTGGCTTATCTTGACTCTAACAACCTTCCCGAGTCGTCTCCCCCCCCCCCCCAACCCCCCCACGATACCACATTCACAAACTTTAATCAATTTCTCTCTGTGTATTCTTCTCACCAAAAGCAATCGGCAACTCCCTTATTCTAGACTCCTTCAACTGTCGACAATAGTATTCGGCATTTATTTTTCCCCGTCAACGCAGCCCCGGCGAGTCCTGTCACGTTGATCGCAGCCCCCGGTGGATCGTAGAGACTGACGAATCAACCTCGATCAGTATGTCTTTCTTTCGTTATGTTGTACGCGTTCGTTTCGGTACGGTTTTGGGTTTTGGGTACGGGAATGTCATGTACTCATCTATGTTGTGTGTATCTTTACGAATATAATGTATTCATGAAGTCTACTGTATGTATACCGTGGTGAGTGTCGATGGTCGATCCTCATATGACCGGTTGTGCATGCGTTTTGCGTTTATATATATGCGATTTCATGTCCTAGCGGTGATGTGGTGATCAGGTTCATTCTTATGTATTGTGTTCATCGATGTGTATGTATTCTGTTGGGTGTGTGTTCTGTGTGTGTAACATATTCATGCCTAATGGCATGTATGGTGGTATGGGGGTCGGTCGATCGAGTGCTGCATGGGAAACAGGGTATATGCACGTGGGTGTGTGAGTATGATGTGTTATGCATAGGTGTGTGCAATATATATATATATATATTTTTGCAGGTTTGTGTGTTTACGTATGTAAGTACATATGTATGATTGTTGTTGGTAACTATTTCTGCAAAAGTCAAGTGGGGGTTGTATGCATGCATAATGTGGGTCCTATAAGGTGGATGCAGGATTGAATAAGATAAAATGCATGTATGTATGTGAAGGAGTGAATTTATGACCTGTATGGGTGTGTACTTACATCTCGTTAATGTATGTACTATTTTGTGATAAAATATGTGTGGATTATATATCATATATGGGTGTGTATAATACATATATATATATATGTAATATATATGTATATTTGAGTGTGTGAATTCATATGTGTATGTTGTATTATAAGTGCGTAAGGATGGGTAGTTACTCGTTTGTGATGTGTGGGTTATGCGCTATTAAACGTTTGGGTTTTATTATTATAAAAAAAAAAGTAAAAAAAAATTTATAAAATAAATAATAATAAAATGTCAAATGTATAAAGAGTATTTTTATTTTTTTAACGTGACTATTGGGTTTTATATATTTAGAGTGAAGTGGTGTTTGAATGTGTTTGCATGTGAATGGGGAACAACCAATAGACCGCATCGTGACCGAGTCGCGAACACGAAACCGTTTGATTCTATTACTATTATTTAATATTAATTAAATATTAAATACGAAATACAGGTTGTTTGGAAACCTAACCATTCGTGTTTGCATTTATCTGTTGATGTGCATTAAGGTGAGTTCTCAGCCCCACTTTACCTGTTTTTCATTGGGGGAAAGAAACATGTGTTCAAACGTATTTTCATTTGATTCAGTATTACTGTAATGATCGCATGTTTACTAGTGTTGTACCAACTTAAGTCCTCACGTTTCGAACCGTTAATATATGTTCTTCAGCGGGGTAATTCTGAGTAGATCTACTGGGTTTGACAAACCCCACCCGGGCTAGTCGCGCTAGCACGACCGGTGATCGAACGGGTGTTTAATTGACCCAATTTTCTGTTGCTGTGGTTTGGTAGCCACAGCCGAGGCACTATGTACATTATCAGCGTCGGTTGTGAACTTCATACACTATGTAACTTGTTAAGTAGGTTAGCTACCTACGGATATTACTTTGTTTACTGTATCGGTTATTTGTTGTTCTGTTTATCAAAACCTGTGGACTCACCAACCTTGTGTTGACACTTTAGCATGTTTCTTTCAGGTTCACAAGATGCGCACACTTAGGATCATATCATTCATGCATTCATCGTCACACGTGATTTACTTGCAGCTTTTGAATGAATTTCATTTATTTGGTTTGCGCGTGTTGTGCCGTTTAAAGATTTAATATTTATTTATGCTTCCGCAATTACTAACATGGTTTTGTTGATAACTCTGCTTTTGGGATATTTTACACGTTAACAAATAATTATATTTTATAATTAACGTGTCGTTTGATGTAACTAGTGGCTGAGATCTTGGAAGTCACATGCCTGACGGTAATACCTCGTTTGTGGAAATTGAGGGTGTGACACTTGAACCCCACCAGGAGCAGCCACCCCTTAGACCACTTCAAGAAAATAAGAGAACATACATATGCTAGCTATGCTAGACTTGCTCCTTATTACTATTTCACTCAAATCACCTATGATGTTTGATATTGGATGACTTTTATGTACTCGTGATGTTAGAATAACATTAGCATGAATGGATACATTAAAATTTGCGACATTTCGATCAGCTTGGTGCGAGGTCTCTTTAGGATGAAAGTGAGTTGGAGAATCATGAAAATAATCAAAGGCTTCTTCACGTTGAACTTTTGAATTAGAATCACTCTGATATGTTTCATCATTTGCATTCACCCCTTAATCAACAACTTCTTGAGCAAGTGCATTTTGTTGAACTTCAGGAGATGTGTCTAGTGAAGCTGTCTGCATAGTATTTAGACCAGCTTCCATTGAAGCACATTCAACAATTGTTTATCTAGGAGGATTAACGGTTAATTGAACAGTTGATGCTTGAGAAGATGAAGATGATGGTGGCATCATCGAAAATCATGTTCTCTACCTAAGTTGATTTATTTGACCTAGTTGCTTGTGTTGAAAACAACACATACTGATTTAATAATTTTGTTAAAGAGTTAATGTTCTATTTGCACATAACATGCTTGTTTACAGCTTCTGCGCAAAAGGTGATTGGCAATTTAGCATAAGCGAGCATTTTCCTTGCTGCTTTAATTAGTGTTTTGTTTCATCTTTCTACTACTCCATTTTGTTGAAAAGTTCTTGCTACACTAAAATGATGAGCAATACCCTTGTTGTGCAAAACAAATTTAAATCATCATTTATATATTAAGTTCCATTATTAGTTATAGGACCGATTCTCACAATTTGGGCATGTTTCGTATCGTTTTACCCTTCTCTTGATCGCACTTTATCAAATTCCACACAATGTCAGAACTTGTTCTTTGTTTCGCCATTTTTTTCTTGCATCAAAATGAGAGAAAAAAACTCATTTTTTGATTTTCAAAATGAGTCTAACCGGTAAAAGACCAAATTTTTTTCATTTTTATTTTTATTTTTATTTTATTTCATTTGAAATAAGCCAAAAACATGTATTCAATGAAATGAGTTTTGTTATAGGCTTTTTAGCTAAGTGAATTAGCGATGCAGGTAATGAAAATGAAGTGATAGGGCAAACTATTCGTTGGGTTAAGGATTTTGAAAAATGATTAAGGCTAAAATGACGGGTTTTACTAATGCCCGAATCACCGATAAGTTCGAGTGGAAGATCAATATTATGGTTCGATTAGAATTCTAGGTTTTGAGCAGTCATTTGAGGAATGTGTGAATGATCTTAGGGTTGGAAAAGTTTGAGAGTGCTTTGAAGAAGGTAAACAATGAAGGGTGAATAGTGGTAGAAAGATAAAGGTCAATTTACAATGTCAGAAAATATAAAATAGTAGAAGATCAAAAAGGTTAACACTGTAAACTGTAAATCCAATGATTCGGTGATGATGATACATTCTTTTAATGGTAAGTACTGTGCCACTACTCATCAAAAAATAAAAGTGGGCCCTAACGGATCTTTGGAATGATAAGTGCCGAGAGTTTTTTATCTATCAAATTCCAAGAATCGGTAGATAGCCCAAAAACACCTTCTACGGTTTCTCAAAGGAGATATCAACGAACTATTTTAAATACACTATGAAATAGATTATAAATCATTCAAAATTCGTTATCCTAATAGTAGATAAAAGTTATTTGAATTTGGTTTCATCAAATGCCTTTGTAAAAAGACCTGCAGATTGATCATTTGTATGAACTTTGACTAGTTTAATTATCTTTTTCTCTGCATAGTCTTAAATAACATGATACATGATATCAATGTGCTTTGTCTTTGAGTGATGAACATGATTGTTTGTGATTGAAATGGCAGTATTTTTGGGAATATGAATGGGAGTGTTCATGAAGTTGATACCATAATCTCTGAGTTGAGTTTGAATGCATAGCACTTGAGCATAACAACAAGAATTTGGGTAGTTGATGAAGACCCACAGGTTTGCTTTTTGTATTACCATGAGACTAACCTTCCTCTTAGAAATTGACATCCTCCTGATGTAAAATTGTTTATGTTGCATTCTCCATAGCCACTATTAGTGTATCCATAGAGATTAAAGTCAGCAGTCTTAGGGTACCATAAACCCATAACAATCATGTGTGACATCTAAGGACATGCTTGAAATCTTAAGCATAAGCATGAGGCACACATAATGTCAACTGGCTATATGGAACATGAGAGATTCAATGATTGCTCGATATTACTACTAATCAAGTGCTTCCCCCTCAAGATCAAGTGTTAAGGAACATGCCCTAGACATTGGTGTTTTTGCAACTTTAGCATCGGTAGCTTGAAATTCGCTTTCAATTGATTTATAAATATACAATCAAGGGTTGGTTTGACCTGCAACCGAAGGAAGAAAGTAAGTTCTCTTATTGAGCTCGTTTCAAACTTTGACTTCGTAAGCTGCTTAAAGTCTTTACATAACATCTCATTAGTAGAACCAAATATAATATCGCCCATATATAATTGGACCAACATGATATCTGTTTCAACTTTCTTTATGAAAAGGGTCTTGTCTATGGAACCTCTAGTGTATCCATTCCTCAAGAGAAAGGTAGAGAAAGTTTCATACCATTTCCTTGGAGCCTTATGAAGCCCATATAGAGGTTTATCAAGTTTACACACATAATCTAGAAAATTTTGATCTTCAAGACCAGGTGATTAACATACATAGACTTCTTCATCTATTTCAAGGAAAGGCTCTCTTCACATCCATTTAAAAAACTTTAAAGTTTCTTAAGGTAACAAAAGTAAGAAATATTCTTATTGCCTCAAGTTTTGCTATAGGAGCAAAAATTTCATCGTAGCCGATTCCTTCTTCTTGTATGTACCTTTGTACCACAAGTAATGCCTTGTTCTTGATCACAATCCCTCTATCATACTTCTTGTTCCTATGGTTGTCTTCCTCCTTAGAAGTGCATATAGTTTCCAAACTTTTTGTCTTTCAAACTAAAGAAGCTCCTCCTGCATAGCTTCTACCCAGATATTTTCTCTTAAAGGTTCATCATCTTTCTTTGGTTCCATATGAGACCAAAAACATTAGAACAAACAGATCTTTGCTTCATGTGCTTGGATTCTTGTCTTGACACTGACATGAACATTACTAGTGATATTCTCAAATCTATGCTCTTTATGAATTATTAGTCTTGGAATCACTTGGAGTTGTTAAGATAAATCTAAATTGTTGAATTTTGTTTTAGGTAGTTTAGTAGGTGGATCAATAGTAGTAGATTGATCAACTGCTGAAGTACCACCTTTTTCAGATTCCTCCATAGTGTTATCCACTTTGTTATATACCCTATAATCCTTAGCTTGTGAGGAGTATCCTACAAAGTACCCATCTACCAATTCCTCAACAAATTTTGATTGATGATGTTTGGTATTGGGGAGAGTGCATGGGTATCCAAAAGGTCTTAAAAATCCTATGAATGATCTTCTCTTATGCCACAGTTCATAAGAGGTTTTTCCATGAGTCTTGACTATTATTAACACTCTGTTCTAAATATAGCACGCAATGCTGACTTCTTTAACCCAAAATGTTTTAGGAAGTTTAGGTTTAAACAACATGGTCCTTACAGCCTTAATAAGTGTTCTGTTTTCCTTTTTATCAACTCTATTTTACTAAGAAGTTCTAGAAGCACTATATTATCCTACAATACCTTTGGGTTCTCAAAAAGAATTATGAGTTTGGTTTATTGAATTCAGTACCCTGATCATATTTGATTATTTTAACCTTTTAATCAATTTGATTTTCAATTTTAATTACAAATGACTTTATTGTTTTAGTAGTTTCAAGTTTAGTTTCTAAAAAGAAAATTAAAATGAATATTGTAAAGTCATCTATTATAACCAAGTAGCAAGGTTGCAGAAGTCGCTAGACGCTCCCAGGTCGGTCGACTGAGGAGTTGTGAGTATTTGGCCTAGGCGGGGAGTACTCGGGGAGTACTCTGAGATTATAAATTATATAGAATTTAATTTTAGTAGATTATATACATGTCAAATAACATACATTTACTAACATTTATAATAAAATATGTGGATATCAAAATAGATAAAAATGGTATATCTTTAATTGTCAAAGTATTTCAAAAATTGATATTTATTCCAAGATATTTTAGACATATGAAATATTTAAATGTTGTCTTCCAATGTATCTCCATATTGTTCATTAATGTTAACCCCATCTGATTCATATTCAACCTAATCATTCAATTCTTCTTCATGAGAGGACACAAATTCTTCATCAAGTTCTCTTAATCTAGAACTTTTTCGGTTTTCTAAAGATTCATCATCACCCATGGCTTCAACCGTCGCCTCCGAAGGTCCGGACTCACATTTGTCTACATCACCTTTGACAATACAATCTTGAGGCTCTCTTGCGTCATTGGCTAATAATACTTCCAAGCTCTTAGTCTTTCTTTTTGTTTTATTCTTTTTCATCAAATTTACATTAAATTGAACAAAAACAAGATTGTTCAATTTGCTCACTTCTAGTCTATTTCTTTTCTTTGTATGCACCTACAAAATTAAATCAAAAACTAATAGTTTAATAAATAATAAGCATACTTAAACTCATATTTTCATAATGTTACTACCCCTTCAATAGTGCTGCAATTTCATTCAAATCCGGACGAACTCATTGTTAAAGAAAGTATCCTCATAGCAATATTCTTAATTTAGGCATCAAGGCACCATAACCTCCCACCAATTTGCTATAATGTAAAAACAAAAATGTTAATAAATTATAAAGTTGAATTTATATAATTTATAAGAAATTAAAATATAAAAATGTATTACCTGGATCAAATTTGTCAATATTCACCTTGCATCCTTTAATTGGCATTTCCCGACTAAATTTTGCCTTTTTATCCTTGTACACTAGCAAAACAACAGCAAGAATATGGTTTCGCAAATTATGGTGTCCCAATGATATTGTATCAACAAAATCAATAATTGCATCTGACACATCAAGATCCTTTTGTATATCCGGATTGTTATAAGTATAATGTGGTTTTAGAAGATCAGTTGTCTAATGTAGTTGATATCCAAAATCAATTGGTGTTCTTTTTTTATTATTTCACAAAATATTAATGATTTCTTGTTCTGAATTTTAATCTCTCCATCGATAAACCCCATGGATGGCCTTCGATCAGCATGAACCATTCGTTGAACTTTAAACAATGGCGCAAAAACTTTTAAACATAGTGCTACACAGGACCAAAACGCGGTATTCACCACCGTATTATATGCTAATTTCATTTTCATTTTATTAATCTCTTCGTTAATAAGCTAATCTCTGTTGAGTTTGGAACCCTTTTTGTACCAGCATTCATCAGATAGATGATTGAATTTACCACATATTTCACATGGCTTATTCTTCATCTTTGATTGATCAACTGCTGAAGTGGAAACTACTGAAGGTGTGATCTTCAGTACTTTCCTCCTTTCAGTACTTGTGTTAAGTACTGAAGGATCGGTAACAACTGAAGACTTGTTCTTCAGCTGTTCTCTATCCGTCCTGAAAGACCGTATGATAGATTCCTCAGCAGTTGTTAATCCTTTTATTTCAGCAGATTTGAAATGCTTTTCAGATGTTGTGACTTGCCCTTTAGTACTTGGAGTACTTTGAGGGACAACATCTGAATTGCTCAGCTTCATGTGTTTATCAGCATTTAAACCATCAGGCAATTGATTTGCTGAGATCTTAACACTGACTTCATCCTCTAATTTTGTATTATCATTTGAGGATGAATCACATGATGATGTGGTTTGGAAATTACTTTCACCTTCAGATTTTACTATTGATTTTGAAGTAAAATCAGTAGGTGGTGCAGTATGATTGTAACCTATTCCAAACTTCACATTTGAAGCTGTTTGCTTGCTGAGAAGCATTTCAAATCCCTTGCAGGATGTTACCCAGCAGTCACACTCAACTTGGGTAGTTGCAAGTGTCTCTTTGAGACTTCTGTGGTTCTCAAGTATGACCTCTGCCTTAGCCTTTTCATCATTAAGTTGGCATTTAAGCTTGTAAATCTCATCATCTTTGTCATTAAGAGCAGACTCATACTCAGCTTTTCTTTTGGAAATAGTTTTCTCAAGCTCAAGATTTTGATTGATTAAGCTACATTTGCCTCTCTAATAGAGACAAAGGCAGCTATGCATGATTCAGAACATAACTTGGCTTTAGCCTCAGAAGATACCTGGGTTACCTGTGAAGATGATGCATTAGAGCAGGAACCCTCAGTAGACTCCAGGGCCATGAGAGCAAGATTCCCAAAAGGATGTTCACCACCATGTTGACCAGCACCAGCAAATAATTGCTCATTGAAACCAGAAAGATCATCTGGTAAGCTGCTCCAGTCAACAACTCCTGGTGTGAAGAAGCTGTGATGAGGTTGAGATTGTGATGGAGATGGTTGAGGCTCAGGTAGGGCTTGAGGTTGTTGTGCTATAGGAACTTGAACTGGATTTGGCTGTGGCATGTAATAGCAGGGATATGGATATGGCATTGGACCCTGAGGGACAAAATATGCAGGAGATTGAGGTTGTGAGTGATGACCAGAACTAGCAGGATGTTGCCCTTTGTTTTGTGAACTATTGCTTGGAAAGGTCACAAAGGGTGCAGAGGAGTTAGATCCAGTTGATCTACACTCTCTTGCAAAGTGCCCAAGCCTGTGGCATTTATGACACCTCAACTTACTCTTGTCAAAACCAACTTTGGTTTTGCCAGAGAGTCCTGGAAATTTCCTACCAGTTCTCTTGTAGAACTTTTGAGATCTGATATTGATCAAGGCCATTTGGCTCAAAATATCCATCTCTTCTAAATCATCATCAGCAATACCCTTCAAATCATCCATGATAAAGCATAAATTATCACTATTACACCCATAATGACTGTCAACACCAACAAATGCATGATCAGAACTGTTTGAAGAGAAATCTATATGCTCATCATAATGGCTTTCTGATCCAGCATATTCTGACTCATGACCGACCAAGGCAGTGTTCTCTGGTACAAAGTCATCAGTGAGCTTTCCTGATGATGCCAGTTTCCTTTTCTGCTCTATCTCTCTTTCAAATGTAAGCAGTTTCCCATGGAGTTGGGTGAGAGATAGGCTATCCAGATTTGCACTGGAGCGTAGGACAATGGTGTATGTGTCCCATCTCTCAGGCAGTGATCTGAGGAATCTGTTATTCATCTGGCTGTTAGTATACTCATGCTTGACCATTTTCAGCTCAGAGATCAAGCAGGAGAAACGCTCAAACTGTTGAGTCAGTGTCTCACCCTTCCTATGAGAGAATGTCTCATATTGTTGGGCGAGGATTTCTCTGTTGTTTGCTAAGACCTCATCAGTTCCTCCGAATTGTTCCTTCAAAGCATTCCAGAGGTCATGAGCAGTTTCATGATGCATAAGCCCAGAATAGATTTCATTAGGCAGTGCCATGGCCAGAATTCCATGGGCTTTAGCATCAATCTCAAACAGTTTACGATCTTCATCTGAGTATTGCTCCTTCTTCTTCGGAACCATTTGGTTGGTCTCCGGATTGTTCACCATAGGCTTGTGTGGACCGTGAACCACAGATGTCCAACAACCTGAACTGTTAACAGACAGGTGATGGAGCATTCTTCGTTGCCATATGTTATACTCACTCCTAACCAGCATCGGAGGCTTGGTTGAGGAGCCAGTATTGTGAGGGTCATTAGATGGAGTAGTCATTCTCAGATTCAAACCAATTCAATCAAGTTTCAACAGATTTAGCACAAAAACACAACAAACTCAATATAAACCAAGAAGAAACTCAAATTGAATAACCAGAAGCAGCAGAAGATCAATCTCTATAACCAATTCTTGCAAATATGCTAATTCGATCAAACTTTAGATATCGAAATAGCAGTTTCAATGATCAATTGTTAAACCGATCAATGATTAACCTGCTCTGATACCATTTGACAGGATCAGTGATCTAAGTTTGATCAATTAGAGTTGAATTGAAGCGGAATTAGAACAAGAATTAGACAAATATAGCAAGAACACAATAGATATTCAATGGAACAGTACACGGTTATAGAGAAAGAGGGTTTTCTGCAAAAGGTTTAATATCATTCATGCACAAATGCTTCGGTATGTCAGCCGCTAAGCTTCGCACCTTACAATTAGGTCAACATTCCTTATATAAAGGAATGTGACGTCTGCTGATGTCACTTGATAGTGACATTTAACAGAATTATTACAAACAACTGAAAGTAAGCAAACTACTAAGAATGTTCACAACAACTGAGAACATCTCAGAGTATGCTAAGTACAAGATGAAACTAAAACTACTGAAACTACAAGTACTGATTACAAGAAACATAAAACTACTGATTACAAAAGAATTAAAAGGAAAATATAACTACTGAAAGGAAACCATCACAACTACTGAAGAGGTCTTCTTCAGCTGTTGTGACAATATCTGAAACTTGGTCTTCAGTCTTTGTCTTCAGCTCTTGTCTTCAGACTTTGTCTTCAGTTCTTTAGCTTCAGACTTTGTCTTCAGCTTTTTCACTTCAGACTTTGTCTTCAGCTTTTTCACTTCAGACTTTGTCTTCAGCTCTTCCACTTCAGACTTTGTCTTCAGACCTTGTTATCAGTTGATGTCTTCAGCTGTTGCAGACTACTTCAGTTGTTGTAATGTCTGTGGGACTTAAAGGTTTTTCTGATCAGGCTCATTGGTTCTTTTGGTCCAACAGAAGGGTATTTCAAGACAATATAGTGCTCCCAGGACTCCTTAGCAAAATGGTGTTGCTGAGAGGAGAAACATGACACTTATTGAAGCTGCAAGAACTATGTTGTCTGACTCTAAGCTGCTCATCACCTTCTCGGCAGAGGCTGTCAACACAGCCTGCTATATGCAGAACAGAGTTTTAGTAGTTAAGACACATGGTAAGACTCCTTATGAACTGTGGCACAAAAGGAGACCATTTATTAGCTTTCTCAGAACATTTGGATGTCCTTGCACCATCTTGAATACCAAAGATCAAATAGCTAAGTTTGCTGAGAAATCCGATGATGGACATTTTGTTGGATACTCTTCTCAAGCCAAGGCTTATAGAGTATACAATCTCAGAACTAGAATCATTGAGGAGTCAACCAATGTGACTTTCAATGAACACACACCCTGTGTGAATGGTTCTGGTCCGAATTGGCTATTTGATCTTGATTTAGTTACCAACTGTTTTAACAAATCTTGTGAGAATGTTTCAGGATCTATGGATAATAGGTCAACAGAGGATCCTGACAAGATTTTAGCTGAGAAGACTAAACAAGAAGACTACTTCAGCTCCAATGGTGACTAACCCTGTCATTGAGGCTTCAATCAGCACAAGCATGACTAATACTGCTGATTCAGCTGAATTACCCTCAAAGTCCTGTTCAGAGGCTCAGAATTCAGGTGAAGGAACCTCCAATGCAGGAGGAATGGGTGGTGGTGATAGTGATCAAGAATTTCTTGATGCTGATAACCACTCCATTGAAGACAACATCAATGATGTCACACACTTATTGGATCAAGTTTCTCTTGATAAGTGTGCTGATGTGGTGGGGGACTCTTCTTTGCCAGATCAAAATTTCTCTAATCTTGATCTGTTCAACCAACTTGCTGTGATTCCTCAACTCAGGATCGACAAGTCACATCCCACCATAAACATCATTGGAAATGTTGACTCAGGGGTGAGAACAAGAGGACAAACTCATGATAGCCATGTTTGTCTACATTCCTGTTTCTTATCCCAAATTGAGCCTAAGAAATTTGATGAGGCTCTAAAGGATGGAAGCTGGATTGAAGCAATGCAAGAAGAGTTGCTTCAAATCAAAAGACAGAAGGTGTGGAACTTGTGCCCTCTTCCTCAAGGTAAGACTGTCATAGGTACCAAGTGGGTATTTAGGAACAAGAAGGATGATAGAGGGATCATCATCAAAAACAAGGCTAGACTGGTTGTCCAAGGATACACACAAGAAGAAGGAATTGATTATACTGATGTCTTTGCTCCTGTAGCAAGACTTGAAGCTGTAAGGATATTCCTGGCTTATGCTGCATCCAAGGATTTCAAGGTCTACTAGCTTGATGTGAAGTTTGCCTTTCTTTATGGGGTGATTGATGAAGAAGTTTGTATTAAACAACCACCTGGCTTTGCAGACCCAGGTCATCCTGATTATGTCTACAAGCTTGAT
This sequence comes from Flaveria sonorensis, assembly GCA_025506505.1. Classification (NCBI taxonomy): domain Eukaryota; kingdom Viridiplantae; phylum Streptophyta; class Magnoliopsida; order Asterales; family Asteraceae; genus Flaveria; species Flaveria sonorensis. The sequence continues at coordinate 11,937,472 of CM046430.1, read as the reverse complement.
AAAGCCCTTTATGGACTACATCAAGCTTCAAGAAAGTGGTATGAGACACTATCAACATACCTCTACAATCATGGATACAAAAGAGGTACTATTGATGGGACTCAATTCATCAAAGATACAGGGAATGACACTTTGCTAGTTCAGATATATGTAGATGACATCATCTTTGGTTCAACTAATACAAAGCTCTGTAAAGACTTTAAGATGCTGATGAAGAATAGATTTGAAATGAGTGCCATGGGGGAACTCAATTTCTTTCTAGGAATTCAAGTGAAGCAGGTTAAAGATGGCATCTTCATCAGTCAGTCAAAGTATGTACAGGACATACTTACAAGGTTCAAGATGACTGATTGTAAAGTTGCTAAGACACCCATAGCCAGAAACCATTCCCTTGGTCTTGACCTTGAGGGGGAGTGTGTTGATGAACATCTCTACAGGGCTATGATTGGGTCACTTATGTATCTTACTGCTAGCAGGCCTGATATCATGTTTGCCACATGCATATGTGCAAGATATCAAGCAAACCCAAGATCTCACACCTAATCACTGTCAAAAGGATTCTTACATATCTCAAAGGTGCTCCAAATCTAGGCCTTTAGTATCCAAAGAATTCAGACTTTAATCTGTATGCTTATACAAATAGTGACTATGGTGGCTGCAACATGACTGCAAAGTCCATATCTGGGGGTTGTCAGTTCCTTGGTGGAAGGATAGTCTCTTGGTAATGCAAGAAGCACTCCTGTGTGTCTGCATCAACTGCTGAAGCTGAATATATTGTTGTTGCCAGCTGCTGTGTTCAAGTGCTTTGGATTCAAAATCAGATGCTAGACTATGGATTCAATTTCAAAGAGACTCCCATCCATATAGACAACAACAGTGCCATCTCTATAACAGAAAATCCTGTGCAGCACTTAAGGACCAAACACATCAACATCAGGTATCATCTGATTAGGGATAATTTTGAAAAGGGCTTGATAAAACTAATCAAGGTTAACACAAATGAACAATATGCTAATCTGTTCACAAAAGCTTTTGATGAGCAGAGATTTAAGTATCTTGTATCAGCCATTGGGATGATTAACCATGAATAGGTTTTTCTAAATAACTTCATCAATCTTACTACCTAAAATTGTGTGTCCTAGGTTGTCTATTAGATCACTTCATAAGCTCAGTTCTCTTTGGAGGAAAACAAATTTTCAAAATGATATTTTTAGAGTTATGAAAATTTACCTTCGGAAGAAATAAACTTACCCTCGGAAGAAATTTACAGCTTATCTGCCAATTATCTTCGGAAGAAATTCATGAAGCATCTTCCGAAGCTTAAGTTGAATATAAGCTCCTAAATACATTTTAGAATAAATCTCTTCCGAAGGAAATTAAGTCTCGAAAGACCTGTTTATCTCTTTTGAAGCCAAAACTTTCAATACTCTTTGAAATATCTTCCGAAGCAAAATTGCTTTCAGAAGCTTTTTCTGAAAAGCTCCCGAAGCTAAAATAACCTTCGGAAGTCTTGCAAATTCCAAGAAAACTACCTTTTTGGGCGCCTTTTTCTAAAGTAGGACCCACTTGCATATTTCAAAGTTTATCTTTTGCTTTAACTTTGTTTCAAATCCTGAGTATATCTTCCCAAATGGTCCTATCTTCATCTCTCTACTCTCATTTTTCCTTAACCTAAAATTACCCCCAAATTCATCTTCTTCTACCTTCCTTCTCTGCAAAGCTTCTACAAATGGAAAATCTTGATCTCCGAAATGACCCAGATTTCACCATGCATCTACACAGGCAACACAACCAGGTTTCTTTGTTAAACTCTGAGAAGGATCCAAGCTTCTCAGATGTTTGTAGGTATCTTTCTTCGTCACATTATCTCACCTCCCTTACGATTGATCCTCCCCTCTATGAGGATCAGTTGTATGAGTTCTGGCAGACCTGTCAAGAGGTCAATTTGGACGGGGAGAAGGCACTGTCTGCCATAGTGCAAGGGAGGACATTGTTCATCACTCCAGCCATCATAACACCCATCTTCAGCTGGATGATGAAGAAGATGAAATGTCTTCCCAAAAGCTGCTGTCAACCATTCCTTTGAGCAGATGGGATATGAAGGTGACTTCACAGTCAAGACCTTCAGGAAGGAGAAGGTCTCATACCAGTGGAAGTACCTCCTCCATGTTGTCATCCACAGCTTGTCTAACAAAATGGAGGATGGGACCAGATTCCAGAAGACCTCTCCTTCATTGTCCATGGATGGTTCAAGGGTCAAATTCAGGTATTCTCAGTTTGTTTTCACAAATTTACTTGCAATTTGGACTCCCTAGAATATTACATGTTTCCCCGGTATGTTTAACACATTCTCAATGTGAAATGGGACCACAGTGAGGGGAACAGGAATGTGTTAAACTTGCACATATGAGACCTGGCATTTTCAAAATATTGAAAAAGCCACTGTTGGGTTCTCAGGGGTAGAAACAGCCTTGTCCTAAAAATGTATGAGCTCATTGCTCAGGGTGACATCCTAGCAGCACCAGCTAGTGATGAACCAACACCCTCTACCTCTCAACCACCATCAAGGCCTACCATTACCCTCACTTACCAAGAAAATCCAAACGAACCCTGCACCTGCTATTGAGCATGTGCAGGCCCATTATATACCACAACAGGAGGGAAGTGGACACTAGAGCTCCACTTCCCCTGAGGAGCAAACCACTCCCTTCTTTGACACAATCAGTGCTGAGGTTCCTCATGCTCAGCCTGATGAGCTCACACCTCCTCAAATAGCCTTAAGCCATCACTCTGAGTCTCAACACTCTGGTGATCAACCTTCAGGGGAAAGCTACCATCCCAGCCTCTTGATCTTAATCAACCATGCCTAGCCTTGACTTTTACTCTGATGAAGATTGGGTTTCAGTGAGTATCATGAATCTCTCCTCTCCACTCACACTCAAGGTGAGATGAGTACTCCTGCCTCACCCACTTCTAGCCTACATTAGACACCACAAACTAAGGTGGATTTCCTTTAGATTGTCCAGGAGATCCATATGGCAGAGGCTTTCACTGTTGGCAGTGATTACATCTCTAAGACCTCAACCACGACAACCCAGCATCTTGAAATAGAGCGGGGGAAATCCAGCAACCAAGAAACCTATGCTGGTGATGAGGGAGAAGACTTAGGTCCAATCCTCTCATCCCCCTATGATTCTTCATCTGAAGATGAGGGGAGTCTGCAACAAAAGGTGCACAAACTCTCAAACATGTGCACCTACTTTGTGTCCAAGATAGCTCACCTAGAATCTCAGGTGACTATCTTGCAGAAAAGGGTCAATGACCAGCAACATGAGATCACCGATCTAAAGGGTAAGCTAGCTGAGAGACCAATGAGATCAACTCATCCAGGTCCATAAAAACCTGTGGATGTCATGGATCAATCTCCCAGCTCACCTATGCAAGAGGGTGATGCTACCAAAAAGGGGGAGAAATCCTAACAATCACAGAACCTGGGAGTTCCTCTCAGAGTATGGACATAGAGGACTCACCATCCTCTCTTACAGTTGTCCATACTCAAAACCTCCTCTAGACAGTGATCTACATTTGTTAATACAACAACTGTTTGAGGAGGGAATACCAAGAGCAATATCTGCCCCTTCTGAGAACCCAATCTGGGGTTGGGGGTATGACAATGAAAGGAAAGCTCTTGAACTCTCTAGAGCTTAGGGTCAACTAGAAATTTTAAACATTTCAAACCTGAGTTTCTATAAGGGTATAAATCTGGTAGATCTGGCACTTGTCAACCCGAGAAACAACAGACAAGCTACCAGACTAGCCAGTAGAATTCAAGATTAGGTGCTAGAAGAATTCAAAAGGAGATCAGAACTATATAGATAGAGGCTAGCAGTTGAAGCCTTTGGTGAACTGGATGTTGAGGTGGACCCTAAGATTAGCTTCAAAGGGAAAGCCTTGACTGAAGGTCCAGAGGTTGAGACTATGAACCTTAAGACAATATCTCCTCCAGCACCCCATACCATCTGTGAGGCACCAGCTGGTGATGGTGCATCACAACCTCTCTCTGGCCAGAGCTTGACTGCTGAATCCAGCAAAGAAGGCCAAAGCTCTCCTTAGCCTGAGTCATCAAGATCAGTACTTGACAAAGGCAAAAGAAACTAACTGCTGAGGAGATTGAAGAAGAGAAAAAGAGAGAGGAAGAGGAAGATGAGGGAGAGAGTTCAAGTGGTTCCCCAGGATTCATGCAAGCTGCAATTCTGACTGCCCATGTTCTAAACACTCAAGAAGATCAGTTAAGGGCAGCCGGACTTAATTATCTAGGGACCAGGAACTTCAACATAGATGAACTCATCTCTCTCCCCTTAGAGGAATTAAATGAACTGGTTGACACTGAGTTATCAAAGGAGAGGAAGGAAGCTGAGGATGCAGCCTTGACCCTCAAGCATAAAGAGGAAATGAGAAGAAAAAGAATATACAAGAATATTCCTGTCCTCTCCCCAGTTCAAGAAAGCCCTGAGTCAGAGGCTGTGGCTGCTGATTAACCTCAGTAGTTAATGAAGAAGAAACGACAAAGATGATCAACTACCTGAGAGCCACAGGCCTCTACCAGGCACATGCACTTCTTCCTTGCCATATGATACATACTGTTTGAATACAACAAGCAGCTGGAAAAGCAAGCCAAAAGAAATAGGCAAGCTGCTAGAAAAGAGAAAGGGAAGAAGCTGCCAACTCAAGAGCCATCATCAAGAAAAGTCAAAAAAGTCTGCAGATAGGCAGAAGATAATGAGCTTCTTGAAGCTGTATGGGTTCTCCAGAAGGAGGCTTGGTCCCATGTCTCTATCCATAATGGATGAGCACATAAGGGTGATCAAGCAGAAGATTAAAAGGGGAGAGCTTGTAGATCTCCACTCACCATCAAAACTAGCTCAACCTGAAGTTGAAGTAAAGGTTGAACCTACAGAGACAACACAACCTGCACCTGAAGCTACACAACAACCAACTTCATCATCTGATCCACAGCAGGGTTCCCTCCCTCTCCTTCTGAACCTGGGAGAGAGGAGATCCCAACTGAGAGGGAATCCACTGAATAACCTAGTACTAAAGAACAACCCTCTCAGTTAAAATCATCTGGGAGGAAAAAAAGGATGGCTAAAAGAAGATCCTCTAAGAAGAAGAAAAGAAGAAAGGCATCCACCTCCCAAACTCAGGATGAGTCAGAACATCCTGAGGAAGTGCATGAGAGGGCTCTCAACCAACTCCTATCATAGTAGAGCCTCTCTCTGTTGAAGACCAATTCTATCATAGACATTTGCTGATGATCTGATAGATGGTATGTCACTAGAGATCAGGGAGAACAAATGTCTACTTCACTAGTGACATGCTTGAACTCCCTCGCATGATCTCTATGACATGAGAAGGTACTTTATGGGTCTGAAGAATCCTGATCTGCTAATGAAGAAAGGAATTCTGAAGATTCTCATGTGTACTATCCTAGTCTAAAGACCTCTCTGTTTTGTAGCATCAGCCTAGGGGGAGTTTGTAGGAACCTCTGAGGTTATGAGGCTGATGCAACCAAAGGATACCAAAACAACCAAGGCTTCCAACACGCACTAAGGAACAAAGAAGAACTAGCTTCGGAAGTTTTACACACTCAAGTAAAATACTAAGTGTAAAATCTTCCGAAGCCAATGTTCAGAAGAAACTACTAAAGAAACTTTACACTAAGTGTCAAGTCTTCTGAAGCCAAAGACTTAACTCTTTTGAAGGTTAAAGATGAAGTCTTCCGAAGATCTCAAGACAAAGTCTCCGAAGCTGAATAAAGATAAGATTGATTACTTTAGAAGAGAGAGAAAAGACACTTTTTCTGTCAACTTTATCATAAAGCAACCTCCTGTCCGCTGCATGCTCTGGTGATTCACCAACTATCATAAGTTGGTGAAACTTCCATGCTTTATGATAAAGTAGATAAGGTCTTTGTCTGCAGTTTTTGTATTTGTTTCTTTTTGGCTTTTTGTAATAGGAAAGTCAGTGAGCTATGCCTTTCATAGTCACTAGTCAAAAGGCAATCTGCCTTTTGACTTTAGGCTGATCTTGTTGTCTAGATTAGTCACATCCAACTGTCTTTTTGCATATTGACGGTTGTAGGTTTAGTATAAAGAGTCAAAGGTTCTTGTATTTCATATATCAGTGCAAACACTGTAATAGAACCTAAGAAGCAATATACTACTTCCTTGAAATTTATTTCTTGTGTTCTTGCTCTTACTTTACTTGTGTTGTGCATTGTATCATCTGTTTAAAGTTCTAAGTTCCCCATTTGAATTGTTAAGTGATCCTAAGATCCTCCTAAGTGTTAACTAAGTGCAAAGTCCCTTTTTAACGGTCCTGCATTTACACTTGTGTTTATCTTATTACTTGTTCAATCTTCTTACCGTGATGATTATATTCCATGATTATCACGAGATCGATTTGATTTGTTATTGGTGATCCTTGCAATTGTTGGCTGCTGGATATTGGTTGAAGGACGTTACACTCATAACTATAAATTGATGTCGTGGAAAGTGTTATCTTCATTTCTTAGTATAGATTTGCCATATCTTCTTTAGATTATGTACCTTCCAAAAAGGCTTCTTCCGTTGCCTTTTGGGTAACCTTTGACAAAAAGTCACGGGTTTCAAACATGAAAACAAGTGAAGGACTAGACGAGTAGGACATACACTACTTATGAAAACATAAACTGCTCAAGACTTAAAACTAAATAGAGTAAAGGCAACTTAAACTAAACTAAATAAACAAAGTAAAGTAAAAGAAAAAAATATTTACAAAATAAAAACAAGATAGTTAAAAGTTTGGATTGTCTTTTGACTTACCATGTGTGCCCTATAACGATGCCCAAAACATGGTGTGGGTAAATGGTATAGATACTTTTATTGAGATGTTTAAGACAAATTTAGTTTTAATAGCTTTGTATTTTTATTAAATTACACACACAAGCATGGTCTACATAATAATCTTTTTAATTGACTATTGGATTGGGTTTGATGTAGAGAAGATGAGAATTTGATTTAAGGTAACCAATTTTCTTTACTTTTGAAACAACAATTTTTAAATTAATTAAAAAGGCAAGTAAATAATTAAGAATTTTAGTGATTTTAGTGAAAGAGGGCTATCATCCTAGTTTAGTTTCCACTTTGTAATTGAATTGCGTGGTGGGTTGAAAAACATTGATTAATGAAATTATATTAATGTTTATAAACGTGAGCCAATGCGGAGTTATTGTAAAATGATTTTATATTGATAAAGAAATATGCAATGAGTAACTCATAAAACAGTCATCAAGCCACTAGTGTAGTAGATAATAGTTGTGCACACTTATAATTTATGATTTCAAAGAAACATAATTTAGTGTTAGAAAGATAGTTGATAAGGTTCCTTTTTAACATACAAATAATTTAAAAAACCAAAACAATTACTGTGAATTCTCAGACAAAGTAAAAAAGAACACGTAAGTGATAAGAAAGCTAAGAAGATATGATTTCTAGTAATCATTTATAGTTCATTAGCCATGAGTTTATTATAAAGATCAATTTGACGAATAAAAGTTAGTTATAGGGTTCGTGTTAAGTATAGTGCACGTAAAAGTTGGTCGGCTGGTATAGGGGACAAGTTCTGAGCATGGCCATGCCTCCGTGACTGGGAACTATACTTTTGTCTTTTAAGAATTGATGAATAAAGGGGTGTCTTAAAATTTAGCATAGGGATGTGTTAAGTCTAGACATGGGGGCATGCCTCCTTGGGCACGGCTCATGCTTTCTCCTGAAGCTAGGTTCTTTTCACCGTCTTATGTCCCCCACCCCTTCAACGTGTGAGCTCATGAAAAGTTTAGAAATTAGTTTTTTCATTGTTTTACGCCCCGGGTGTGATGCCTGGGTCTTAATATTAGTTAATATCAATAGCAAAAAATTTTGTATTCATATGAAGTACATACCAATATGGATATTGTCAACTAAAACTTCTAAATGGTTACAAGTGTTCAAAAACTCTAGAATTTCAAACACAACATAAAATGTTTCGTTTAATCATCGACCAACAAAGATTTAAGGATCATAGAATTAATTAAAAGACGTGTTTAAATTAAGACTGTCAAGTTTTAAATTGATGATGACAACTCCCTCAATCATGGTTGGAGGATAGTTTTATACATAAAAGAAATTGAACAAACACCTAATAATTCCGTAAGTTCGAACTACAACATTTTCAACAACCAACAATTATAAATATTATATAATATAATATTAATAAAGCAATGGAATTAATAGTGGTTTTGTATTTCTTCAATTTTGGCCATAAGAGTTTTTGAAATATGTGGTGCATAACTATGAAGTGCATCAACTTAATGGTGCATTGCTATGTGTACCATGTGCATATGAAAGTTGTACATGCTTTATATATAAAACATGGGTACGTTTTGTGGATTGACATCCGACAAATAGGACGTGTATAAACTTTTGTATGTTAACGGTTCAACATTATGTTGTCTCTTTTGATAAACATAAAAAATATTCACCATATCCTTTGTAAGAACCATCAGAGGATTATGAGGCTGATGCAACCAACAAGCCAGAACAACCAATTCTTCCATGCATGCACTAAGGAACAAAGATGAACTAGCTTTGGAAGTCTTACACTCTCAAATGTGTCTAAGTGTAAGATCTTCTAAAGGTAACAGTTCAGAAGCAGTTACTTCGGAAGTTTCACACTTAAACAGAAAAATATTCTAAGTGTGAAATCTTCCGAAGCCAAAGACCAGCATCTTCCGAAGCCAAAGATGAAATCTTCCGAAGCTTCAGAGACAAAGTCTTCTGAAGCTATGAAGACTGATTTCTTCAGAGGACAGAGAACATATGCTTTCTTTGAATCAACTTTTGGTAAAGCTGACACACTTTCCACTGCTTGCTCTGATGGTTTACCTACTTTACACAAGTTGGTGAAACTTTCATGCTTTATCAAAAAGTAGGAATGGTCTTTGTCTGTAACTTACCTTACTTGTTCCTGTAGACTTTTTGTATTAGGAAAAGTCAGTGAGCTATGGCATGTCATAGTCACTAGTCAAAAGACAATCTGCCTTTTGACTTTAGATTGATCTTGTTGTCTAGATTAGTCAATCCTAACTGTCTTTACATGTAATTGATGGTTGTAGGTTGTAGTATAAAAGTGTCTTAGGTCCTTGTAATTTCTTTATGCTTTGTAACACCTATAAAAGAACTTGAGATCAATATACAACATCCTTGAAAACCAATCTTGTGTTCTTGTGTTGTTCTTAGTTCTGTCTCTTTAATTACTTATGTTCTTAGTATCATCTGTTTTAAGTTACCAGACCCTATTTGATTTGTTAAGTGATCTAAGATCTCTCCTCAGTGTGAAACTAAGTGTTAAGTACCATTACCCAGTCCTGCATTTGGTATCAGAGCATTCCAGGCTTTTGATTGTAAGATCTCACCATCTTTAATCCTCTTAGCTTCACACATCACTTAACTCTTTAAATGGCAGCTATCTCCTGAAGCAGCTATGGGATGCACTGAAACTGATGTATGAGGGGTCCAATAAAGACAAGGAGAACAAGAAGGACCTCCTAAAGCAGCAGTTTGAAAACTTCACCTTCAAGACAGGTGAAACCATGACTCAACAATACTTCAGGTATGTTGAGATTGTGGATACTCTGGCTGATATTGGAGTAACTATTGAGAACAAGGATATTGTTAGGAAGTTCATGTCATCTCTTTCCAGACAATGGACACACTACTATATGGTCATTAAAAGGACTGAAAACCTCAACACCCTTACTCTCACTGAGTTGTATGGGATACTCAGTGGATACCAGATGGAGATGAACATGCAAAATTCATCTGGTAACTCCAATACTTACCAGAGTTCAGCCCTTCATGTGGGTGAAAGGGATAGCAAAGAACCACAGCATCATCTTATCTGCTACCCTGAAACATCACAAAATGGTCCTTTCATCACCTTCCCAGAGACACCCAGAGAGAGCTACATCCAAGGAAGTCCCTTCCAAAAGACAAGTTCCTCTCAAGCCTTTGTCTCTTCTGATGAAAGTTCAAGCAACTTTCTCTTCACTCTTGAAGACCTGGACTGTATCCATCCAGATGATCTGGAAATATGGAGATAGTCCAGCAGATGGCTCTTCTCACTCATAGAACCCAAAAGTTCTACAAGAGGACTGGGAGAAGGTTTCCTAGCAATGCAGCCAGTGGCAAGTTTGGGCTGGACAAAAGCAAAGTAAAGTGTTACAACTGTAACCAGATGGGACACTTTTCCAGAGAATGCAAGGAACCTAAGTCAAATGGTGGCCAAGCATCATCCAGGCCAATCTACACTGAAGGAGGGCACCAAAATGAGAAGCCAAGACAGCAAGCTGCAGTTGCTGTTGAGAAAAGAGGCTTTGACTAGAGCTTCCAAGCTGAAGATGCTTCTCCAAATTAAGAACTCATGGTTGACCATGATGAAGCCAAGGTATTATAACATCTTTGCTCTCCTGAATGTATTGCTAAAGTAAATAGATACAGGTCCTACAACTTAGAAATGAGATCTGATATTGAGTCTTTAAACATTTTAAAAGCTGATTTTAAGAGAGCTGAAAATGATTATAAGCTTAAAATAGAAGATCTAGAGAAAACAATTTCAACTCTTAAACATGAGCAAACAAACTACAAGACTCAAATAAAAGATCTTATTACTAAGTTGACAAAATGCCAGGCTGAGCTTGTGATCAGCAAAGCCAGGGGCAGAAAAATGTGTTCTTGAAGAAGAGACCTTCAAGAACATAATATCCTTATCTCTGCATGTAAAAGTTTGTTATCAGAATTAGCAGGGACTAGGATCTTGTGAGATAGCTCCTCCATACACCCTACTATCAGTAAGATCTCCAAGGTGTGGAACTGGTCAAGATGAGCTGCCCTCTATAGACCCTAGTGATGAAGAGGATGAAGAGGAGATGGTGAGGAGTGACTCTGAAGTGAGTGAAGAGAGTCAATTCAAAAAAGGTCACCATGCTCCTGAGGAGGAAAAAGGATCTGGTTTGAATAACTCAAAGAGAAGGAACTTGTTCAGAAGAGCAAAAGAAGATCAAAAAAGGCTCAAGACATCAAGACCACCTTTAACCCCAAGTAGAAACAAGTATATTATCTCTGTAGGGTTTGAGGTGGTGAAAGCTGAAGATTCTACCAAGAACTCTAGTACCAAGAGTTCTGCTTCAGCTTCAACTCACTCCAGCTCCAAGCAGAAGACTGATAAGCTGAGTGTCACTCCTACAAAGCCTGAACCAACCATCTTCAAAAGCAAGCCTCTCCCTAGAAAGCCTACTGTATCATCTGAAAAGGTGAAGAAGGAGAAGGGAAGTGTTCAAACTTAGTCTTCTCAAGAAAAGAGGATTCCCAGAAGGAAGCAAATGGACTGCATCATGTGTGGTAGTACTTCTCATCTGGCTAAGGATTGCATCTACAATCCTAAAAGTACTATCCCCATGGTCAAAGAAATGGCTTCTGGGAAGAAGAAGGAAAAGAAAGCTTCGGATGGAAAATTTGTTTCCTTCAGAAGCTCCAAAATGAAGAAGAAGGCAAGTGAAAAATTGCCTTTGGAAGAAAATTTGGTCTCGGAAGAAAGGAATGCTTCCGAAGTATTGAAGCTTGCTGCAGTGAAAGCAAGATCTTCCGAAGGTCCAGTCTCCAAATCTTTCGAAGCTGCAAAAGCTTCCGAAGCTTTGAAGGTCAAGCCAAATTTTCCAAAGGTGGTGTGGAAGATGAAGGAAGATCGTGTGACTGAAGATCTTCATCAGCAACAGCAAATGATCCTCAGAGCATGAACATAGGATCACTTACTGTTTCATTGCCTTCAACTCATTTTAACAAGCCCAAGACCAATGAGGCTTGGGTTTCCAAATGTAACTAAATCATCTCTTTTTTTGCAGGGACAACCAAAGGCAAACAGAAATGTGTGGATCATTAATAGTGGCTGCTCCAGGCACATGACAGGCAATAAATCCTTACCTCAAAACTTTGAAAGATTTGATGGAGGACCAGTTGCTTTTGGAGGAGATAAGGAGGTTACATTACTGGCAGGGGCAAGGTTATAAATGGTAAGCTCAGCCTTGAGAAGGTAAATTTTGTCAAGGAGCTTGGATACAATCTTTTGAGTGTATCCTAATTTTGTGACCAAAAACATCACATGCTCTTTACTAAGCATGAGTGTATTGATCTCAAGCCCGGGGTTGACATTCCTCAAGAGCATATCTTCATTAGAGCCCCCAGGAGAGGGAATATGTACAAGATGGATTTGCAGGAAACATCTCCCTCAGGAGAAGTTTCTTGCTTTCTGTCTAAAACAAATAGTGATGAGTCTTTCCTTTGGCATAAAAGAATGTGCCATGTAAACTTTAAAAACATGAATAAATTGATTAAGAATGATTGGTAACTAGAATGTCAAAGAAAGAGTTTACAAGTGATGACCACTGTGTTGCATGCCTGAAAGGGAAGCAACACAAAGTGTCTCACAAGCCAAAGGAAATGAACTCTATCACTACTCCCTTACACTTGTTACATATTGATCTGTTTGGCCACACCAGTGTAATGAGTCTAGATGATTTCACAAATTCACTTGGGTGTTTTTCCTTAGAACTAAGGATGAAACCCTGAAATCTTAAGAACTCCATTCTAAAAATTAAGAATCAATCTGATCACAAGGTCAAGACCATAAGATGTGATCAAGGAACTGAATTTAAAAACAAATCCTTGATACATTTGTGATAAAAAGGTATTTTCAAGACAATATAATGCTTCCCAAGACCTCCTCAGCAAATGGTGTTGCTGAGAGGAGAAAAAAAGACACTTATTGAAGCTGCTAGAACAATGTTGTCTGACTTTAAATGCATATCACCATCTGGGCAGAGGGGTCAACACAACTGCTATGTGTAGAACAGAGTTTTAGTGGTTAAGACACATAGTAAGACTCCTTATGAACTGGGCACAAAAGGAGACATTCAATAGTTTTCTCAGACGTTTGGATGTCCTTGCACCATCTTGAATACCAAAGATCAAATAGCAAAGTTTGTGAGAAATCAGATGATGGACACTTTGTTGGATACTCTTTTCAACTAAGGCTTAGAATCATTGAGGAGTCAGCCATATGACTTTCAATGAACCAACACCCTGTGTGAAAGCTTCGGTCCTGATTGGTTGTTTGATCGTGATTTAGTTACAACTGTTTTAACAAGTATTATGAGAATGTTTCAGGATCTACAGATAACAGATCAACAGAAGATCCTAATCCAAGATTTGAGCTAAGAATACAACTAAGAAGACTACTTCAGCTCTAGTGGTGACTAACCCTATAATTGAGGCTCCTATCAGTACAAGCATGACAAATACTGCTGATTCAAGTGAATTGCCTTCAAATTCTAGCTCAGAGGCTCAAAATTCAGGAGAAGGAACTTCTAATGCAGGAGGAACTAGAGGTGGTGACAGTGATCAAGAATTTCTTGATGCTGAAACCACTCCATTGAAGACAACATGAATAATGTCACACATCATGGATTAAGTTCTCTTGATAAGTATGCTGATGTGGTGGGAGACACCTCAATGCTAGATCAGAATTTCTCTAATTCAGATATGTCCAACCACTTGCTATGATCCCTTAATTCGGATCCACAAGTCACATCCTACCACAAAATCATTGGAAATATTGACTCAGGGGTAAGAACAAGAGGACAAACTCATGACAGCCATGTTTGTCTACATTCTTGTTTCTTATCCCAGATAGAGCCAAAGAAAGTTGATGAGGTTTTGAAGGATGGAAGC